>CP097503.1:6272280-6664780 GCA_023547065.1 Musa troglodytarum
TGTCACAATATAAAGGAATCAACTCCTCACTGCTCGGGATGATTCCTAGATCTGTGATGAACTTCTTCATCCAAACTCCCTCCTTTACTGCCTTTGCCGTAGTAATGTATTCCGCCTCTATGGTCGAGTCAGCAGTAGTGTCTTGCTTGGAACTCTTCCAAAGATATCGCTCCACCATTCAGTGGTGAACACATACCCCGAATTAGACTTGCTATCATCGACATCGGATCGAAGTTCGAGTCCGTGTAGCCTCAACCCTAAGGCTACATTTATATACCAAGAAAAGATCCTTAATCCTTCTCAAGTACTTAAGGATACTTTTTACTGCTTTCCAGTACTCCAAGCTTGGATTTGCCTGATATCTGCTCATGACACTCAGAACATGTGCTATATCATGCCTGGTACATAGCATAGTATACATGATAGATCCTATCGCTGATAAATATGGTATCATATCCATGTGTGCCCTTTCTTTAGGAGTCTTTGGGGACATACTCCTAGAAAGTGATATTCCAAGTCTCATTGGTATGAGACCTCTCTTGGAATTTTTCATGCCAAATATTTTGACAATGGTGTCTATTTACCTGGACTAGGACAAGTCAGCATCCTCTTGGATCTATCTCTATAGATCCATATCCCCAATATGCAGATGCTTCCCTAAGTCCATCATGGAGAAGTACTTAGATAACCAAGTCTTTACCATAGAGAGTATTCCTATATTATTCCCAATGATCAAGATGTCATCCACATACAGTACCAAAAAGGTGATAGTGCTCCCACTTAATTTCCTGTACACGCAAAGTTCATCTTCGTTCTTAACGAAGTCATAAGATCTGATCGCCTCATCAAATCTTATGTTCCAACTTCGAGAAGCTTGCTTCAATCCATAAATGGACCTAAGCAACCTATACACCTTATCTGGTTATCTTTAGATATGAATCCCATAGGTTATATCATATATACCTCCTCCTTGAGGTTACCATTAAGGAATGCAGTTTTGACGTCCATCTACCAGATCTCATAATCCTAGTATGCTGCAATAGCCAATATAATTCGAATGGATTTTAGAATGGCTACGGGTGAAAAGGTTTCATCATAATCAACACCTTGCCTTTGACGATACCCCTTAGCCACTAGCCTTGCTTTATAGGTCTCTACCTTTCCATCTACTTCTATCTTATTTTTGAAGATCCATTTGCAGTCAATGGTTACAATACCCTTAGGTGCATCAACCAGGTTCCAAACCTTGTTGGAGTACATAGAATCCATTTCTAAATTCATAGTTTCTTGTCATTTCCCGGAGTCTATGCTCATAATAGTCTCCTCGTAGGTCTGAGGATCAATATCCTCAACATCCTCTCTTTTGATATGTCCCACATATCTCTCAGAAGGATGGGATACTCTATCAGACGTTCGTAAAGTTGGAACTTATGTGTTAGGTATCTGAATAGATTCTGGAATGGTGCTTGAGCTAGGTTCTCAAACCTTACTCAATTCTATCATGCTTCCACTGTCTCCACCAAGAATATGTTCCTTCTCAAGGAACACTGCTCTCTTAGCTACAAAGACCTTTTGGTCCTCAGGGTGATAGAAATAATACCCATAAGTTTCCTTGGGGTATCCCACGAACTTGCACCGTTCAGTTCTCGATTCCAACTTGTCAGGGTTGTGTCTCTTAACGTGGGCAGGGCAGCCCCAAATCTTAACAATCTTAAGATCGGGCTTCTTCCTATTCCATATCTCATATGGAGTGGACATCACTGATTTAGTTGGAATTCTATTCAAAAGGTAAGCTACGGTCTCTAAGGCATATCCCCAAAATGAGATGGGTAGGTCGGCGAAACACATCATGTAATGCACCATGTCTAACAGTGTGCGATTCCTCCTTTCTGATACACCATTAAGCTGTGGTGTATAAGGAGGTGTCCATTGGGATAATATCCCATTGTCTTTGAGGAATTGGATGAACTCTATACTCAAGTACTCACCTCCTCGATCTGATCGAAGGATTTTAATACTCTTTCCAGTCTGATTCTCTACTTCATTTTTATATTCCCTAAATTTCTCAAAAGCCTCAGACTTGTACTTCATCAAGTACACATGTCCCTATCTTGAGAAATCATCAGTGAAGGTAATAAAGTAGGAGTAACCACCTATGGCATGAGTCGACATGGGACCACATACATCACTATGTATGAGTTCCAGTAACTCAGTGGCTCTCTCTCCAGTTCCACTAAATGGAGAGTTGGTCCTCTTTCCCCGAAGGCAAAGTTCGTAAGTCACATATGACTCATAGTCAAATTGATCTAGATATCCATTCTTTAACAACTTTTGAATCCTTCCCTCATAGATGTGACCTAGCCTATAATACCAAAAATATATATTGTTCACCTCTTCTCATTTCCTCTTAAACTTGCTTACACTCATGATATGTGAAGTTGTATCTAGCATATATAAACCATTATGCAATGTTCCTCTCGTGATGATCTCATCATCTAACATTATTGAACAACCATTATTCTCAAAAACTAATTTATATCTAATAACTGTCAAACATGAAATGAAAATAATATTTTTGATAATAGAAGGAACATAATAGCATGCATCTAATGCAATAATAGCTCCACCAGGCAGATGTAAGGTGACCTTGCCAACAGCCATTGCAGCAACCTTTGCTCCATTGCCCATCTTAAGATCCATCTCGCCTCTGTTCAATCTCCTAAGTCTTGCCAAAACCTGTAACGAATTACAAATATGATAAGAACTCCCACAATACCCATGTGTTATCATAAGATTCTGACAAATGGAGACTGATCATGAATGTACTTAAAGCTTCTGCAAGCTACTGTTTCACCCTCTCTGCAAGGTACTCTTTGCAATTCCTCTTCCAGTGCCCATCTTTATCGCAGTGGAAGTACTGGCCTTTGTCCTTTGTTGGATCTTTCTTTGCAACCTTTGCCTTACCCATTTTGCCCTTACCCTTGCCCTTCTTAAGGGAATTCTCAGCCTTTCTTTTCTTTCTGGTCTCACCGGCATAGAGAACTGACTTCTCTTTCTTAATGGTGCTCTCTGCTTCTCTCAACATATTGAGGAGCTCTGGGAGGGTCACCTCAAGTTTGTTCATATTAAAATTTATTATGAACTAAGAAAAGGAATTTGGTAGGGACTGAAGCACAAGATCCACACACAGGTTATTCTCTAGGACCATTCCTAGACCTGTGAGTTTCTCGATCCACACAATCATCTTAAGGACATGGTTCTGAACCAGTGTCCCCTTAGTCATCCTAGCACGGAAAAGACTCTTTGATATCTCATATCGTTGAGTCCTTATTCCTCAAACAATTTACGGAGATGCAGGAGTATGGAATTAGCATCCATATTTTCATACTGTCTCTGTAACTCAGTAGTCATAGAGGCCAACATATAACACTGAGCAAGAGTGGAATCATCTAAGTACTTCACATAACGAGTGATCTCATCCTCGCTTGCCCCTTCGCGGGCATAGGGATCACTGTATCAAAGACATATGCGATTTTCTCCATCGTAAGAATGATTCTCAAATTGCGAAACCAATCCATATAATTTGCGAAGCCAATCCAAAACACAACACATGCAGTTTAAGATCCGATCTTCGCACGAACAACCTGGCTCTGATACCACTGTTGAGAAATCTATTATAGGAGCGACATCTCATGCGTAGTGGAAGAACAAAAAACAAAACACCCCAGATTTCCTATAGAAAGTTTACGTCGTCGTGCGAAGATCGGTGTATCAAAAATAAATCCACAAAACTGCACGTGTAAAAGAAGATACCTAGGGAGATCGTATATCCCTGAATTCTTACAAATCTGTGGGAGAGGATGAAGGAGGTCAAGCATCCTCCTCTCTAGCGGTATCCACACGGTAGGGATTATGACGATGCACCTCTCTCTCTCGGGAGAGGAGAACAGGAGGTGGCTGCCAAAAGAAACCCTCAGCCTATAGAGCTTTAGTTCCCTCATATTTATAGAGGCCCCCTGAAAACCCTAATAGATCTTTTGCCCTATTAGGTATTAGATCTTCATCCAATTACCCAAGCCTCTTGGATTAGTGGTTTCTACCCAATAATCTCTTATTAGCAATTATTGGATCTCATCTCAGGATCCAATAATTCAGGGGCTTAATGGATATCTAATAAGATAGGGGGTTCAACCAATATCTCATATCCGAAGCTCTACTCGTCGCAACACCTACCATATGTGTGTGATCCTCTAGGCCCAATATCGAGCTGGCCATGAGTCATACTTGTTAGAACTCCTTCTGACTTAGTAAATTATTATCTTTATAATAATTCACCCAACTCATCGACTGCGGACGTACCAGGCCACTACGCCGCGACCCCTAGACGATACAGGGGAATCCAATCCTTTGGATCTATCTATCCTCAATTACCATGTATCTATAGTCCCTCATCCATCTAATATCCCAGAGACCCTATACCGGGCATGGTACTGTCAGGCCCATACGGTCTCTCCTCGAGTCTTGCTCTTGTCGGATTCTCCCAAAGAACTCTTTCTCTCTCAATCCGAATAACCTTGGCCAAGGATTTGTTCAAGCAAGAACACATAGGATATTCCTCTCATGATACCGAGAGTGGATGATCCTCTATTGACACTCAATAGCCCTCGTAACATTGGCTACCACTCCCAATGACCGGCTGTACTAGATCTGAAACTTTCCAAACCTATAAGTCCGGCATCAAAGAGTGGAGTACTCATACAGGACATCCTTGGTGTCTCAAGTCTAAGGACCAGATACACTACTGGGACTACGGAATCGCTGTCTGACGTGAGGTATCAATAACCATCCAGCATTCCGTAGGCAGATCAATCAGTGAACTCATTCTCCAATGAGCACCTGCACTGTACCCTTAGTGTCTCCACACGAGTAGCTATGAGACCAGCTACCTCCATCATATGAATGGGTATCTGGCACACCAGTCTATCCGGTTATCTCGATGTCCTCGAGTAACCTATGGCTAGGATAATTTAGGGTCTGTGTTTAAAGGTGAATCGGTCTCATTATCGTGATCTCATCACGATCCGATTCCTATTACACAGATCCAAGGACATCACAATATATGCAACACGCAAGATAAAGTGATAAAACACCTAATAAAAAGTAAAGAGAAAAAGTGCATATCAAGTCACAAGTGTCATCACTCATGTGATTGGCTTGCAGAGCATATATAACAAGCAATAATTGTTCAATTCTTAAGGATGATGAGATCATCATGAAAGGAACATTGTATAAAAGTTTGATTATGCTAGACACTACTCCACATATCATGAATGTTAGTGAGTCCAAGAGGAAACGATATGAGATGAACAGTGCAAACCTATGGCATTGTAGGCTGGGTCATATCTGTGAGGGAAGGATTCAAAAGTTATTGTTAGATGGATACCTACATCTATTTGACTATGAGTCATATACGACTTGTGAATCTTGCTTTCATGGAAAGATGACCAACTCTCCATTTAGTGGAATTGGAGAGAGAGCCACTGAGTTATTGGTACTTAGACATAGTGATGTATGTGGTCCCATGTCAACTCAGGCCATTAGTGGTTATTTCTACTTCATTATTTTCACTGACGATTTCTCTAGGTATGGACATGTGTACTTGATGAAGTATAAGTCCGAAGCCTTCGAGAAATTCAGGGAGTATAAAAATGAAGTAGAGGTTTAGACTGAAAAGAGTATCAAGACTCTTTGATCAGATCGAGGAGGTCAGTACTTGAGTACAGAGTTCACCCAGTTCCTCAAGAACCAGGGGATTCTATCCCAATGGACACCTTATACACCCTAGCTCAATGGTGTATTCGAAAAGAGGAATTGCACACTGTTAAACATAGTGCAGTCCATGATGAGTTTTGTCATCCTACCCATCTCATTTTAGGGATATGTCTTAGACACCGCAACTTATCTTTTGAACAGAATTCCAACTAAGTCAGCAATGTCTACTCTATATGAGATATAGAATGGGAAGAAGCTCAATCTTAAGGTTGTTAAGATTTAGGACTACCCTGCCCACGTTAAGAGATACAACCCCGACAAGTTAGAATCCAAGATGAAACGGTGTAAGTTCGTGGGATACCCCAAGAAAACTTATGGGTATTATTTCTATCACCCTGAGAACCAAAAGGTCTTTATAGCCAAGAGAGCAATGTTCCTTAAGAAGGAATATATCTTAGTGGAGACAGTAGGAGCGTGATAGAGTTGAGCGAGGTTGGAGAACCTAACTCAAGCACTATTCTACAACTAGAGTCTATTCAGGTACCTAATACACAAGTTCTAACTTTACGTATATCTCATCCTCCTGAGAGATATGTGAGATATATCAAAAGAGAGGATGTTGAGGATATTGATCCTCAGACCTACGATGAGGCTATTATAAGCATAGACTCTAGGAAATGGCAAGAAGTCATGAATTCAGAAATGGATTTCATATACTCCAAAAAGGTTTGGAACCTATTTGATGCACCCGAGGGTATCATACCCATTAGCTGCAAGTGGATCTTCAAGAAGAAGATTGGAGTAGATGGAAAGGTAGAGACATAAAAAAGCAAGGCTAGTGGCTAAGGGGTAACATCAAAGGCAAGGTGTTGACTATAACAAAACTTTCTCACCCGTAGTCATGCTAAAATCTATTCGAATTCTATTGACTATTGTAGCACACTATGATTATGAGCTCTAGCAGATGGACGTCAAAATCACATTCCTCAATGGTAACCTCGAAGAGGAGCTATATATGATACAGTCTAAGGGATTCATATCCAGGGATAATCTAGATAAGGTGTGCAGATTACTTAGGTCCATCTATGGACTAAAGCAAGCTTCCTGAGGTTGGAATAGAAAATTTGATGAGATGATCAGATCTTATGACTTCGTTAAGAATGAAGATGAGCCTTATGTGTATAGGAAGGTAAGTGGGAGCACTATCACCTTTTTGGTATTATATGTAGATGACATCCTAATCATTGGGAATGATGTAGGACTGCTCTCCACAGTAAAGGCTTGGCTATCTAGGCACTTCTCCATGAAGAACTTAGAGGAAGCATCCTATAGAGATAGATCCAAGAGGATGCTTGGCTTGTCCCAGTCCAAGTACATAGACACCATTGTCAAAAGGTTTGGCATGAAAAATTCCAAGAGATGTCTCATACCAATGAGACATGGAATATCACTTTCTAGGAGTATGTCCCCAAAAACTCTTGAAGAAAGGGCACACATGGATAGGATACCATATGCTTCAGCGATAGGATCTATCATGTATGCTATGCACCAGGCCTGATATAGCACATGCTTTGAGTGTCACAAGTAAGTATCAGGTAGATCTAGGCTTGAAGCACTAGAAAGCAGTAAAATACATCCTTAAGTACTTAAGAAGGACTAAGGATCTCTTATTAGTATATGAAGGTAATAGCCTCAGGGTTGAGGGCTATACAGACTTGAGCTTCTAGTCCAATGTCGATGATAGCAAGTTTAATTCAGGGTATGTGTTCACCCTGAATGGAGAAGCAATATGCTGGAAGAGTTCCAAGCAAGCACTACTGTTGACTTGACCACAAAGGCAGAATACATTGTTGTGGCAGAGGCAGCAAAGGAGGGAGTCTGGATGAAGAAGTTCATCACAGATTTAGGGGTTGTGCTGAGCAACGAGGAGCCGATTCCCTTAAATTACGATAACAACAGGGCAATTGCTCAAGCGAAGGAACCCAGGTCTCATCAGAAGTCAAAGCACGTTCTGAGGAGGTTCCACTTGATAAGAGAGATTGTCTCCCGAAGAGATGTAGTTGTGGAAAGAGTTCCATCTGAAGATAACATTACAAATCCACTAACAAATTTATTAACTCATATTGTCTTTGAGCATTATAGAGGTCTGATAGGGATCAGACACATAGGTGATTGGCTTTAGCACAAGTGGGAGATTGCTAGTTATAGGTGCCTTACAAACCAATCACATGAGTGATTGCACTTGTGACTTGACATGCACTCTTACCTTTACTTATTATTATTATGCATTTTATCACTTTATCTTGCGTGTTACATATATTATGATGTCCTTGGATCTGTGCAATGAAAATTGGATCGTGATGAGATCATGATAATGAGACCGATTCACCTTTAAACACAGACCCTAAATAATCTTGGTCATAAGTTACTCGAGAGGGACATCAAGATAACCAGATAGATTGGTGTGCTGTATACCCATCCATATGATGGAGGTAGCTATCTCATAGCTACTCATGTTGAGATACTAAGGATACAGCACAGGTGCTCATTGGAGAATGAGTGATCTAATTGATCCGCTTACGGAATGCTGGATGGTTATTGATACCTCAAGTCAGACAATAATTCCATAGTCCTAGTAGTGTATCTGGTCCTTAGACTTAAGACACCAAGAATGTCCTATATGAGTACTCCACTCTTTGATGCCAGACTTATAGGTTTGGAAGTTCCAGTACAACCAGATTATTGGGAGTGGTAGCCAACCTTACGAGGGTTATTGAGTGTCAATAGAGGATCATCCGCTCTTGGTATCATGAGAGAAATATTCCATGTATTCTTGCTCGAATAAATCCTTAGCCAAGGTTATTCGGAATGAGAGAGAAAGAGTTCTCCGAGAGAATCTGATTAGAGCGAGACCCAAGGAGAGACCGTATGGGCCTAACAGCACCATGCCCAGTATAGGGTCTCTAGGATATTAGATGGATGAGAGACTATAGATACATGATAACTAAGGATAGATAGGTCTAAAGGATTGGATTCCCCTATATCGTCTAGGGACTGCAGCGTAGTGGCCTAGTACATCCACAGTCGATGAGTTGGGTGAATTATTATAGAGATAATAATTCACTGAGTCGGAAGGAGTTTTGACAAGTATGACTCATGGCCAGCTCGATATTGGGCTTAGAGGGTCACACACATATGGTAAGTGTTGCAACGAGTAGATGTTCGAATATGAGATATCCGTTAGAGCCCCTATCTTATTGGATATCCAATAAGCCCTTGTATTATTGGATCCCATGGATGAGATCCAATAAGAGCTAGATTATTGGGTAGAGACCCATTAATCTAAGAGGCTTGGGTAATTGGATGGAGATCCAATACCCAATAGAGCAGGATCCATTAGGGTTTACAGTAAGCCTATATAAATAAGAGGGAACCAAAGGCCCATAGGGAGGGGGTTCTCTTGGTAGCCACCTTCTATTCTCCTCTCCCAAGAGAGGAGCATCGTTGTAGTCCCTACCGTGTAGATACCGCTAGAGAGGAGGACGCTTGACCTCCTTCATCCTCTCCTATAGATATACAGGGATTTAGGGATATACGATCTCCCTAGGTATTATTCTTTTTACACACATAGTTTTCATGGATTTATTTTTGATGCACCGATCTTCGCACGATGATTGAGCCTTTCATGAAAATCCTAGGTTTTTTTGTTTTTCTATTCTTCCGCTGCGTATAAGATATCGTCTCTTAGATTTCCTAACATTTATGGGCTTAACGTGATTGGTCGAGTCCCTCAAGGTTACGTTAAGATGTCGATTAGATCCCGACCCCCATTAGAGATTCGTCGGGGGGTCTCCAATTTACATATCGAAGAGAGTTATATGTTTCGTGAGAAAATAGTAGGAGTAGATTAAGATAAAAGTCCTTATCTTAATTATTTAATTTTTATAAAATCTATATGTTATTTATTTTTGCTACATCTTTAATTTTAGAAAAATATTACTTTCGAATCTTTGACGTGGCATACTTAATGCCAACCACCTCACTGGTCCAAATTATATGGATTAGCTTCACAACCTGAGAATCATTCTCACGGTGGAGAAAATTACATACGTCCTTGATATAGTGATCCCTACGCCGATGAAGGGGCAAGTGAGGATGAGATTGCTCACTACATGAAGTACATAAATGATTCTACTCTTGCTCAGTATTACATGTTGGCCTCTATGACTCCTGAGTTACAAAGACAATATGAAAACATGGATGCCAGTTTCATACTCCTACATCTCCATAAACTATTTAAGGAACAGGGAAGAACTCAACGATATGAGATATCAAAGAGTCTCTTCTGTGCTAGGATGATTGAGGGGACACCGATTCATAACCATGTCCTTAAGATAATTGAGTTGATAGAAAAATTCATAAGTCTATGAATGGTTCTAGAGGATAACCTATATGTGGATCTTGTGCTTCAGTCCCAACCAGATTTCTTTTCTCAATTCATAATGAATTTTAATATGAATAAGCTTAAGGTGACCCTCCCAAAGCTCCTTAATATATTGAGAGATGCAGAGAGTACCATCAAGAAAGAAAAGCTAGTTCTCTATGCTAGTGAGACCAGAAAGAAAAGGAAGGCTGATAAGTCCCTTAAGAGAAGGGCAAGGGCAAGGGTAAACCAGGTAAAGCAAAGGTTGCTAGGAAAGACCCAACAAAGGACAAAGGCCAATGCTTCCACTACGATAAAGATGGAAAATATAAGAGGAATTAAAAAGAGTACCTTGTAGAGAGGGTAAAATAGAAGCTTGGAGAAGCTTCAGGTACATTCATGATCAATCTCCATTTATTAGAATCTTATAATAACATATGGGTATTAAATACCAGGAGTGCTTATAACATCTATAATTTGTTACAGGTTTTGGTAGGATCTAGTAGATTAAAGAGAGGCGAGATAGACCTCAAGATAGGCAATGGAATAAAAGTTACTGCAGTGGCTATTGGCAAGGTCATCCTATATCTGTCTGGTGGAGCTATTATTACATTAGATATATGTTATTATGTTTCTTTTATTATTAAAAATATTATTTTTATTTTATGTTTGATAGTTAGTGGATATAAATTGGTTTTTGAGAATAATGATTGTTTAATATCCTTAAATGATAAAATCATCATGAGAGGAACATTATATAATGGTTTATTTATGCTAGACATAGCTCTACACATCATGAGTGTAAGTAAGTCTAAGAGGAAATAAGAGGAGGTGAATAGTGCATATATGTGGCATTGTAGGCTAGGTCACATCCATGAGGAAAGGATTCAAAAGTTGCTAAGGGATGGATACCTAGATCCATTCGACTATAAGTCATATGCGACTTGCAAACCTTGCCTTCGTGGAAAGATGACTAACTCTTTATTTAGTGAAATTGGAGAGAGAGCCACTGAGTTACTGGAACTCATACATAGTGATGTATGTGGTCCCATGTTAACTCATGTCATAGGTGGTTACTCCTATTTCATTACTTTTATTGATGATTTCTTAAGGTACGGATATGTGTACTTAATGAAGTATAAGTCTGAGGCCTTCGAGAAATTTAAGGAATATAAAAATAAAGTGGAGAACCAGACTAGAAAGAGTATCAAAACTTTTTGATCAGATTGAGGAGGTGAGTACTTGTGTACAAAGTTCACCCAATTTCTCAAGGACCATGGGATTCTGTCCTAGTGGACACCTCCTTATACACCATAGCTCAATGGTGTATTCGAAATGAGAAATCGTACACTGTTAACCATAATACGATCCATGATAAGTTTCACCAACCTACCCATCTCATTCTGGGGATACGCACTAGAGACTATAGCTTACCTTCTGAACAGAATTCCAACTAAGTTAGTGGTGTCTACTCCATATGAGATATGGAATGGAAGAAGCATAATCTTAAGGTTGTTAAGATTTAAGGCTGCCTAGTTCACTCTAAGAGATACAACCCTGACAAGTTGGAATCTAGGATGGAACAGTGCAAGTGTTGGGGATCGAGAGCGGCACTAAGAGCAGGGGTGAATCAGTGCAACGGTTAAGTATAACAAATTTGGTGATTTAAATAATTTCATAAAACTCCATTTCATACGAAAAGAATCATTTCGATTAAATCTAAAAAAGAATGATGCTTTAAACTTGAAGCCAATTATAAGAAGGAGAAGTAGAGGAAGTAAAGTGGTTTGCAGAAATATAAATTGTAAGAAGATAAATGCAAACTCGATTTTATAATGGTTCGGTCATCCGACCTACGTCCACTCCCGATTCCTCTTCACTTAAGGCCATCGACTTTCCACTAATTATCTTCCTTCCAACGGGCGAAGACAAACTCTCTTACAGCGCTCTCTCCTTTTGACAAGCTTAGGAGGTAACCCTTACAAGCACTCACTCCTCACTTGAAGCTGAAAACATTCTAAGTCTAGAAGAGGGTTTTTTCAAGTGATTTTTATAGAGTTTTCTCACTTTTAAAGTATATGTGCTTGTGTATTCAACCCAGGGATGAGATGGATATTTATAGGCTCCAAATGGATTCAAACTTGGAGCCAAAAATCTTTCCATCCCAGGTTTTTCGGGTACTAGCGGTACCACCGTTAGTGCTAGGTAACACCATCGCTTGGCACACTACCACTATCAGTGTACTAGGTGGTACCATCACCCAAACTCAGTCTAGAAGACTGAGCCTTCTGGCGGTGCCACTGCCTGATGCGGCACTTGGGCACTGTTTGGGCCTTTCAATCGGCCCAACATAGCCCTAATGTAGGCCTACTTGGCCCCTAACTGGGTTGGCCCAATTATAATCCAATTAAGCTAATCCTACTCCAATATAGACAATTATTATACTACGAATCGTAATTAGTTCCCGGACGGCATTGGTCCAATGACGCTTCGTCTAACACATCGACGCATCGTCCTCTCTTGCAGCTTGTTGCCCAATCGGCAGCTAACCTTCACAGCCCTGATCTCCTTGGCACAACTTCGCTCTTCTTGGCCCGATACCTAATTTCTTTGTCTGAAGCCTTATATCGATCGTCGATCGAACATTCGGCTTGACGTCCAATCTCCTAACGTGTTCTCCTCCGGCGTAATACTGATTCATCTTACATCAATTGTCTAATCCTGATCAAGAGTAGACCTATGTGACTCAAAATGTAGTTAGTGTTAGGATCAAGAGCAGCACTAAGAGTGGCATGAATTAGTGTAGCAGATAAAATTCGATGATTTAAACCGATTCTAGAAAAACATTATGCATTGAGAAGTTTTGTCCAATGAAAATAATTTCAAAGATGATTTAGAGTGAATACGTAGAGAATAGAGAAGGAGAGAATGAACGAGTGTCATGAAGTAAAGAATTAAATACAATAATTAAAACTTACACATCAAGAGAAGAACTCACCAAATGACTTACGTCTACTTTCGAAACCTCCTTCGATGAGGTTTTTGGCTTTCACTTTTAATCTTTCTTGAAGGGGAAGGATCAAAGCCCCTCTTACAGAACTTTACAAGTGGCTCACACCCTTTTACATAATTTTTACAAGTGAGAATTCAAGAGGTGAACACTTAAGTTTTTTAATGCTATTTCACTAGAGTTTTGGCTCAATTCTTATCACTGCTCAATGTGTTTTACTAGCTGAGAAATAAGGAGAATTTATATGCTCCATTAGCTCCAGAATTGGAGCCAAAAGAGGTTCCATCTAGGATTTTTGGGTGTCGGTGGTACCACCGCCTGACACTAGCAGTATCATCGCCAGTTGACCCTAACACTGGGAGGTACTACCACCCAATCTCAGGCTCTGTGAAGGGGCAGTACCACCGCCTGGCAGTTAATAACTGTTGGGCGGTACCACCACCCAAAGCTTCTCGGAATCTGTTCCCTAGGCGGTTCCACTGCTCCAATCTGACGGTGCCACCGCCAGAAAGGTTCAGCACTCCTGGATCGGCCTTGAATCCAACCCAATCCAGTTAATTTAGGGGCCCAGTTGGCCCCTACTATTGAATCTCGGATTTTGATGATGAAGTCAATTGGTTCTAATCTACTTTGTTGAGATAAGTGTGCAGGAATAACTACGATGGGAAGAAAATATAAAGTGATTTACCGAGGTCAAGTCCGTCGGGAGTTCAAGAGTTCATCAGAAGTCCGAGAGATTTTTCGGAAGTGTTGCCGGAACCATCCAAGATCAAATCAGGGACTTGCCGGGTTTTGGAAGTTCATCTCAAAGATCGCCGAAGGTTCGCAGAACTCACCGGGAAGATTCAGAAGCAAGCCGAAAACTCGATGAGCTCGCCATACAATCCGGCGTATGCTGAGCCCATCGAAGCAATCCGAGGAAGCATCGGATGGTGTCGGAATCTCGCCGTTAAGCTCGCGAAGTTGTCTTGAAGCGCGTCGGTCAAATCAGGTTGAGTTATGTTTTAGGTTCGTAGTTTGCACATGAGTAGGGCAAGGATTTAAGAAAAAATCCTGCCTAAATTCAGTAGAGGCCAACCGGGCCTCTACTGAGCCAAGTTGGGACTTAAACAAGGCCCATTCGGCTTTGTCCGAATGGGTGAGGCGATTGGAACCACCCAGCTTGGGGCGGTGGAACCGCCCAACCTGAGGCGGTGGCACCGCTGGCCGAGCGTAGCACCGCCAGACATTGTCGCGGTGGAACGCTTGTTCGGGCGGTAGCACCGCTCGCACGCAGACAAGCGGTGGTACCGCTGGTCGGGCGGTGGCACCGCCTACAGCAGATTGGAGCGATAGCACGCCGCTCGGGCGTGGCACCGCCAGACGCTACCATCAGATCGACACAGCGGTGGCATCACATCGACAAAGTGCGGTGGCACCGCCTCTGTTGACAGAGCATTGGAACTCCAAATTGATTTCAAATTTGGAGCCCAATTTTGAATCCACTTTGGATCTATAAATACCCCCCCCCCCTTTCTCAGCTGAAAGTGCACCCTTTGAGCAAATTTCTTAAGTCTTGAGCTTTTGTAGAGTGTTGAAAAGTTGTTCTTGCTAAGTGTTCACCTTCTTCTTTTCTTGAGAGATCTTGTACAAGTGTGAACATCTTGTAAAGGGCTGTAAAGGGTATTTGATCCTTCCCCTTCAAAGGATTTGATAGTAGAAGAAGGAAGCCTCATCGGAGAAGGCTTCGAAAGTGGATGTAGGTCACTTTGACCGAACCACTATACATCGCTGCGTCTTGATTGTGTGAGTGTTTAAAATTCTGTTTTACCTTGCTGCAATCTTTACTTTACTTGCTCCTCTTCATCTTTGTATGCATGCTTTCAAGTTAGAACATAAAAATCGATTTCAAATGAAACATTGTTTTCATCGCTGAAGTTTCAAGCTTGTGTTAAATCGCTGAAAATCCATCGCTTTATCCGCTGCACTAATTCACCCCTCTCTAGTGCCTTTTAGATCCTAACAATTGGTATCGAGCAAGGTTTGCTCTCATATTGGTTTAAAACCCAAGAGAGATGGCCTACTCCGTATGCAAGAGGGTCTCTCCATTACTGTCCGCCTATGTTTAATGGGTCGGATTATACGTATTGGAAGACTCGTATGAGGATTTTTCTCATTTCCATGGACTTGAACTTTGGAACATTGTTGAAAATGGCTTTGCAAAATCGTTTCCGATGAGTGAATGGAATGAGTCGGAGAGGAAGATTTTTGCTCTCAATGCAAAGGCTATGAATGCCTTATTTTGTGCGCTTGATAAGAATGAGTTTAATCGGGTTTCTATTTGTGAATCGGCATTTGATATTTGGCGCACTCTTAAAATCACTCATGAAGGCACTAGTGAAAGAGTCCAAAATCAATATTCTTGTGCATTCTTATGAACTTTTTTGGATGAAACCAAATGAGTCCATTGGAGACATGTACACCCGCTTTATGGATGTCATCAATGGACTTAAAGCTCTTGGTAAAGGTTTTTCTAATTTTGAATTGGTAACTAAAATTTTAAGATCCCTTCCAAAGTGTTGGGATCCAAAGGTCACGGCCATTCAAGAGGCCAAGGATCTTAAAGTATTTCCGCTTGAAGAACTTATTGGATCTCTAATGACTTACGAGATGACGTGTCATGCTCATGAAGAGCTTGAGAACCCCCTTCCAAAGAACAGGAAGGATATGGCACTCAGAACACAAGAAGACCACTTGAAAGGAACATCAAGTGATGAGGACAGTGATAATGACATTGCACTTCTAACTCAAAAGTTTAAGAAATTTATAAGAAAGAACAAATTTAAAAATAACACAAAAAGCAAGTTTGAACACAAAAAGGACCAAGTGATTTGCTACGAATGCAAGAAGCCGGGACACTTCAAGAATGAATGCCCTCAAGCCAAGAAGAAGCAATTCAAGAAGAAAAAAGCCTTGAAGGCCACGTGGGATGATTCAAGTGACTCTAGGTTGAAGAAGCTAGCAACAAAGAGGAGGCAAACTTCGCACTAATGGCATTTGGAGAAGAGGTTAGTGAGTTACTTAGTGAAGAATTATCTTTCGATGAACTTTCTATGGCTTTTCATGAGTTATTTGATGAATGTAGAACTATTAGTAAGAAGTTTAATTTGCTTAAGAAAGAGCATGCTTTATTACAAAGTAAGTTCAATAGTCTTCAAAACCCTTCTACCCCCATGCTCTAAGTGTGAAGACTTAGATGCAACAAAGAGGAGAACTTGTTACTCAAAGAGACCCTAAACAAGTTTAAGGTCGGTAGCAAGAGCTTAGACATGATTCTTGCCAACAAAGGTCACGAGGAAATAAAAGTGGTATCGGATTTGTGAGAGGTTCTCACCAAAATCCCACCACCTTCGTAAAGGGCCTACATTGCATGTATCACCTCATTTGAAATGTAATTTTGTGGCATAATGGGACATGTTGCCTACAAATGTCCATTCAAGAAAATTAATCCACAAAATTGATATGGGTTCCTAAAGGAACCATAAACAATTCAATGATAAATTACAAAGTAAGTAGATCATTTTATAAGGCATCCAAAAATCAAATGGGTACCTAAAACCATCCTCTTTGTAGACAAACTCACAAGCTAGGAGCAAGAAATGGTATCTTGATAGTGGATGCTCAAGGCACATGACCGAGATCCATCTCATTTCTCTATGCTCTAGCAAAGAAGAAGGATATGTCACCTTCGGAGACAACAACAAGGGTAAAATCATTGGCAAGGGAACCATAGGTAACAAATCGAGTTTTTCAATTGATGATGTGTTACTAGTTGATGGTTTAAAACATAATCTTTTAAGTATTAGTCAACTATGTGATAAAGGTTATGTTGTTAGATTTGAATCTAATGTTTGCATTATTGAAAACCCAACAACAACATATCCATGATTGCTTTAAAACAAAACAATGTCTACACCATAAATATTGATAAGTTAAGTAATGAAATGTGCTTTTCGGTTTTGAATGATGATGCTTGGCTTTGGCATAGGAGACTAGGCCATGCAAGCATGAAACTAATCTCTAAGATTTCATCTAGAGATTTAGTAAGAGGTATCCCAAACATGAAATTTGTTAAGGATAAGGTATGTGATGCATGTCAACTAGGAAAACAAATAAAGACAAGTTTCAAATCAATGAATCAAATTAGCACCACTAGACCATTGCAATTGATTCATTTGGACTTATTTGGACCAATTGACATAACAAGCCTACGAGGTAGCAAATATGCCTTTGTAATTGTGGATGACTATAGTAGATACACTTGGACCTATTTCTTGGCTCATAAAAGTGATTCTTTCAAATGTTTCTCTAAATTTTGTAAACTCACTCAAAATGAAAAAGGCATTATGATTTCATCAATTCAATGTGATCATGGAGGTGAATTTCAAAATCATGACTTCCAAAATTTTTGTGAAATAAACGGATACAATCACAACTTCTCTACTCCAAGAAATCCACAACAAAATGGAGTAGTGGAAAGGAAAATAGAAGTTTGCAAGAAATGGCTAGAACCATGTTAAATGAATATAATTTACCAAAATATTTTAAGCCGTGAATACGGCTTGCTATGTTATAAATAGAGTTCTAGTGAGACCATCCCTATCTAAAACTCCATATGAATTATGGAATGATAAAAAACCCAATGTTTCTTATTTTAAAGTTTTTGGTTGTAAATGCTTTATTTTAAATGAAAAGGATGCCTTAGGAAAATTCGATGCAAAATCCAATGAAGGCATATTTCTTGGTTATTCTTCAGTTTCTAAGGCTTTTCGTGTTTTCAACAAAAGAACCTTACTTATAGAAGAATCGATTCATGTCGTTTTCAATGAAATTTCCAAATTTAAGAAGAAAGATTTTGATGATGATTTTGGTCTTGATAATTTGAATTTGAATGAACCTCTCCTCAAAATGACAACTTGATGTATCTTCTTCCCAAACTTCCTTACCTAAGGAATGGAAGTATGTAGATGCTCATCCCAAGGAGTTAATTATAGGAGATGCATCGAAAGGGGTTCAAACTCGCTCTTCTTTCAAAAAATTTTGTGCCCATGCCGCTTTTCTTTCTCAAGTTGAACCAAAATGCATTGTTGATGCCCTAAAAGATGATTCTTGGGTTATCGCAATGCAAGAAGAATTGAATCAATTTGAGAGGAATGAAGTGGAAGCTTGTTCCTAGATTCCAATGACCACTTAGTTATTGGTACTAAGTGGGTCTTTAGAAACAAGCAAGATGAATCTGGTATCGTGGTTAGAAACAAGGCTAGACTAGTGGCCAAAGGTTTCAACCAAGAAGAAGGTATCGATTATGAAGAGACCTTCGCTCCGGTGCAAGATTGGAAGCCATTAGGATGCTCCTTGCCTATGTTAGATGTAAAGATTTCAAATTATTTCAAACGGATGGCAAAAGTGCATTCTTAAATGGTTTTATTTCCGAAGAAGTGTATGTTGAACAACCACCCGGATTTGAAAACTCTCTATTTCCTAACCACGTGTTTAAGCTAACTAAGGCTCTATATGGTCTAAAACAAGCCCCTAGGGCTTGGTATGAGAAGCTTAGTTCTTTTTTAATTTCAAATGATTTCACTAAAGGCAAGGTTGATACTACATTGTTTATTAAACATTTTGAAAACGATTTTCTTATTGTTCAAATTTATGTTGATGATATTATTTTTGGGTCTTGTAATAAATCACTATGTGAATTATTTGCTAAGAATATGAGTGATGAATTTGAGATGAGCCTAATGGGAGAACTAAATTTCTTTTTAGGACTACAAATCAAGCAACTAAGTGATGGTATATTTCTAAATCAATCAAAATACACATTGGATTTGTTAAAACGATTTAACATGGATGGATCAAATATATTAGCACTCCTATGAGCACCTCCATTAAATTAGATATGGATGAAAATGGAGAAAGTTTTGATCAAAAAACTTATAGGGGCATGATAGGTAGTCTGCTTTATCTCACTACAACTGACACGACATCATGTTCAGTGTAGGGCTATGTGCAAGATTCCAAGCTAATCCTAAACTATCTCACTTGAAAGCTGTCAAGAGGATTCTTAGATACCTTAAAGGGACCCCTAATCTTGGATTATGGTATCCAAGATCTGCCGATTTTAATTTGAAAGCTTATGCTGATGCGGACTTTGGTGGATGTAAATTAGATAGAAAGAGCACATCTAGAACATGCCAATTTCTAGGACATGCACTTGTTTCTTGACTTCCAAGAAACAAAATTCGGTTGCACTGTCTACGGCAGAAGCTGAATACATAGCTGCAAGTGCATGCTGTGCACAGGTTATCTGGATGAAAAATACACTAGAAGACTATGGAATCTACTTAAAAAACATTCCTATAAAATGTGATAACACGAGTGCTATTTGTCTAACTAAAAATCCGATTCAACACTCTCGAACTAAGCACATTGACATTAGGCATCATTTTATACGTGATCATGTAAGTAGTATAGATGTCACACTTGAATTTGTTGATACAAATCATCAATTAGCGGACATTTTACGAAACCTTTAAATGAGGAACAATTTGATTTTATTAAAAGGGAATTAGGCATGTTGAACTGTCCAAATGAGTAAGCTCTATTTGATGATATCTTTCCTTGACATTATGGTTTTCATCGATTTGATTCTACATATTATGGTTTTCATCAATTTGATTTCACACATTCTAATTATGGTTTTTTGGATTTGATTCCACACATTCTGATTCTCTTTGACTTCATCCCATCTCTAAGATCCTTTGTTTTTAAATAAAAAAAAATTGAAATGCTGATTTTTTTTGTGCTACCGGCGGTAGCACCACTAGATACGGCGGTGGAACCACAGGTAGCTGATCCAGTGTGGAGCACTTTCTTTGTGATAACTGCAACACCCCTTTATACGGGGTGAGTTAGGGCTGGCGGTAGAACCGCCCGAAACTCTCTTCCTCACTTCTCTACACTCCTCTAAACTCTCCCAAGCATCATTTTGGTATCATTTCTTCCCTCTAGAAGCCTAAGAAGGAGATCTTACTTTGATTCAAGCTTCCTACATCTCAAAGGAACAATCTAAGGTAAAACAGAATTATTTCTCTTTCCTTTTCTTGTCAAAATTAATTCCTTTCTTCAATTGATTATTGATCAATCCTAGATAGAAATGGCTCCTAGAAGAACATCAAGAGACAAAGGAAAAAGGATGGAGGTAGATTCATTTGACCAATCCTTGTTTAGATCACAAGAAGCTTCCCTTAGATTTTCTGAACTTGGTTCTAGACCCATTCATAAAGGAAAATATGTTGATTTGAATCAATTAGAGAACCTAGAACCTATCATGTGGATTGCAGACTTAGAAGCCTTACCCATTTTACAAATTATTGAACCTGTTTATCCACGCTTAGTTAAATTATTCTATGCTAATTTAACTGTGAGTGATGATGGCTTGTCAACTTATCTTCTAGGTAATGAGATCTAAATATGTGATAATACTATATGCTCATTAATTGGAATTATTGAAAAAGAACTAGGATGCTATTTTAGAGGAAAATGGGATATGGACACAATTGGTGCCACCCACTCTGAAGCTTTAGAAACTATGTTTACAAACCCAAATTTAGGTATAATCCCCAAGAGTTGTGAACATTTACTACCTTTTAACTCTAAGATTTTGCATCACATTCTTATAAGCATTATCATTCCTAAACAGTTTCATCATGATGAGATGAGTTTCACGAGTTAGGTACCTTATATTGGATCATGACCGGACAACATTTTTGTTTTGGTTACCTAATTCGACATGATAGAGGTCCTCTCTAAAGGATCAATGTTACCTTATGGAGGTTTAATAACTAAACTATTGCATGCCCATAATATTTGCATTCCACCAAATGAAGAAGCAATACAAGTGGACAGATTTAATATCATTGACGTTAAACTACTTAGGTGACTTCGGTGTACATTCGAGCATGGTATAGGGGTTAGACAACCTAGGAGATGTGATATACCTCCCCCACCAGTAGACCATCCTGAAACACCAGTCCTTAGGGGAAATGAATCTCCTCCTCTTGATCCTTTTGTTGCAGCTACATCAGTGACATTTTCTGCTCCATCTTCTGACGATCCGATCATGAGAGAGTTAAATGAAGTAAAACTACAGCAAATTGAAATTTTGAAGGAATTGCGGAAGATGAACCTAAAGATCGATCACATGTATAGGCATCTTGGCATTCCTCCTGAGGAGTAGCTTGTTGTCCTTTCTTTTTGAACGATGTAAACTTGTGTTGTATATTGACATGTATGTTGTATTATCTTCATTACATCTTGACATATATGTTGTGTTATCTTCATTACATCTTCTTGGCCACTGTGACATGATTTTCGGCTTTCTGATTGATTTCCTTTTCCACATTTTTCGGCCATCCTTTATTGTTACATATGAATCCCTCGTTTCCTTTTTGTTGATGACAAAGGGGGAGAAATAATATGTGTATTGCCAAATGTTGAAAGTTATATGCATTTTCCATGCTTTACAAGTTATTGCAAGTTAAAATGCTTATTTAGGTTCTTGATATCATGTTTTTAATTATGTATACTTCATTGATATCTTTGATACCTATTTGACATCTTATTGTCCAACATCAACTTTGTCATCATGAAGCTAAATTTATTGTGTTGAATTCAAAAATTGAAT
Source organism: Musa troglodytarum (assembly GCA_023547065.1). Taxonomy (NCBI): domain Eukaryota; kingdom Viridiplantae; phylum Streptophyta; class Magnoliopsida; order Zingiberales; family Musaceae; genus Musa; species Musa troglodytarum. The sequence goes on from CP097503.1 coordinate 6,294,211, forward strand.
TCAAGCAATTCTTTCTTTATGGCATATAGATAGGGGGAGTTAAGAGTAACTCCATCACCAATTGATTGTCATCATCAAAAAGGGGGAGATTGTTGAATCTCGAATTTTGATGATGAAGTCAATTGGTTCTAATCTACTTTGTTGAGATAAGTGTGCAGGAATAACTACGATGTCAAGTCCGTCGGGAGTTCAAGAGTTCATCGGATGTCCGAGAGATTTTTTGAAAGTGTTGCCGGAACCATCCAAGATCAAATCAGGGACTTGCCGAAGTTTTCGGAAGTTCATCTCAAAGATCGTCAAGGTTCAAGTGAACTCACCGAGAAGATTCGGAAGTAAGCATTGAACTCCAAATTGATTTTGGAGCCCAATTTTGAATCCACTTTGGATCTATAAATACCCCCTTTCTCGACCTTGGGGATCAACCTTAATTTCTTAACTCGCTTTTGTAGAGTGTTGAAAACTGTTGTTCACCTTTAAGCCTTTCTTCTCTTCTTTGTACAAGTGTTGAACATCTTGTAAAGGGCTGTAAAGGGTATTTGATCTTCCCTCGTTTGTACAAGATAGAAGAAGAAGGAAGCTCCCTGAGAAGGCTTGGCGGTGGATGTAGGTTTGGATCAGAACCGAATCATCGCCAAGCCTCTTGATTGTGTGATTGTGTGCTTTGGATCTATAAATAACCCCCTTTCTCATGAAAGGGCACCCTTTTGAGCAAATTTCTTAAGTCTTGAGCTTTTGTAGTGTTGAAAACTGTTGTTCTTGCTAAGTGTTCACCTTCTTCTTTTCTTGAGAGATCTTGTACAAGTGTGAACATCTTGTAAAGGGCTATAAAAGGGGTATTTGATCCTTCCCCTTCAAAGGATTTGATAGTGGAAGAAGGAAGCCTCATCGGAGAAGGCTTCGGAAGTGGATGTAGGTCACTTTGACCGAACCACTATACATCGCTGCGTCTTGATTGTGTGAGTGTTTAAAATTCTGTTTTACCTTGCTGCAATCTTTACTTTACTTTCTCCTCTTCATCTTTGTACGCATGCTTTCAAGTTAGAACTCAAAAATCGGTTTCAAACGAAACGTTGTTTTCATCGTACGAAGTTTCTGAAGCTTGTGTTAAATCGCTGAAAAATCCATCGTTTTATCCGCTGCACTAATTCACCCCCCCTCTTAGTGCCTTTTAGATCCTAACACCTACCAGGGTTATAGGATTAACACCTAATCCTAACCCTAATTACATGCTAACTATGATTTAAAGATACACTTAAACAAAAACATAAATCGACACATCAAGTCTTCTTCCTGAGCTTACGCAAACTTCCGACGGACTTCCGATAAGCTTTGGACTTTCGGCGACTTTGGTGAGTTCACGAGTCTTCTTTAGCATGCTTCGATCTTTCTCGATGAGCTCCGTGAACTTTCAATGAACCTTCTGGCGAAGTTCTGAAAACCCATCAACAAGCCCCCGATTCATTCTCGGCTAGTTCCGACAGCACTTCTAACGAATCTTCGATCTTCCGACGGACTCTCGAACTTTCAATGGTTCAATTGCACTTAACTCCAGCACGTCATTTTGCTTTACGTCTTTATTGCTATCGTAGTTAATCCTGCACACTTTTCTCAATAATATGGATTAGATCAAATAATCTATCAATTGACTTCATCATCAAAATTCGAGATTCAACGAACTCCCCCATTTTTATGATGACAATCAATTGATGATGGAGTTAACCTGAACTCCCCCTATCTATATGCCATATTTGAGAAAACAAACACTTAAATTTAAACCTTTGAATTTAAGCCCAAACCGATAAGTTACATCCATTCGAATTTATCGACATGCTCAACAAGCTTAATTTTTCATCCCAAATATGATACTTGCATATTTTTCACAATATGAAAATGATGTCAAGGCATGACATCCATTTTCAAGTCCAATGTTGAATGATGATAGACAATCATCATCTCAACAAATGATACAAACTTTAATTTTGAAATCAAATGATATCAAATGAAAATTCATAAATCTCAGGCATGAAATCAATTAACGATACATCATTCAATGATACACAAGGGAAGATACCAAATTTAAACATGATATAATAACTATCATAGAAAAATTAACATTTTAAGCATACATGCATTATTTGTGATGCATACGATACATTCCATGTTGAATCTTGGATTTTGATGATGAAGTCAATTGATAGATTATTTGATCTAATCCATATTGTTGAGAAAAATGTGAAGGATTAACTACGATAGTGATAAAGACATAAAGCAAAATGACATCAAGTACGATCAAACCATTAGAAGTTCAAGAGTACGTCAGAAGTTTAAAGAATTCATCGAAATTTCTGCGAATTAGCGGAGAATGAATCGGACTTGCCGAAGGATTTTAAAAATTCGTTGGAATGTTCATCGGAAGTTCATGGAGCTCACCAAGATAAATCGGAGCTTACCATAGAAGACTCGTCAGAACTCGCTAAGGTCATCATAAAGTCTGGGAACCTACTAGGAATCCACTAGAAGATGTCCGAGGGTTCGTCAAATGTTCATCGGAATTCCGTCGAAAGTTCGCCGAAAGCTCACTGGAAGAAGACTCAATGTGTTGGTTTACGTTTTTGCTTAGAATATGTTTTCAAATTCATAGTTAGCATGTAATTAAGTTTAGGATTATGTGTTAATCCTTTAACCCTGATAGGGGCTAACTGAGCCTGTAAATTAACTAGATTGGGCTGGATTCAAGGCCCATCCAGAAGTGCTGAACCCTATCTGGCGGTGGCACCATCAGACTAGGCGGTGCAACTGCCCTAGGAACAGATTCCCAAGTGCATTAGGCAGTAATACTGCCTAGGTCAACGGTGGTACCATCGATAGTTATTACCTGTCAGGTGGTGGTACCGCCTAACATACGGTAGTACCGCCCCTCCACAGAGCACAAGACTCTGTCAGGCGGTAGTACCGCCAGACTGGGTGGTGCTATCGCCCAGTACACTGATAGAACCAGGGTCAACTAGCGATGGTACCGTCAGTGTCAGGTGGTGGTACCGCTAGCTCTTGGAAATCCAAGATGGGACCTTTTTTGGCTCTAATTTTGAAGTCAATTGGGCCTATAAATACCTCTTACTTCTCAACTAGCCTAGCACATTGAGAAGTGATAAGAACTGAGTCAAAACTCTAGTGAAATTACTTTCGAAAGTTTGAGTATTCACCTCCCAAATTCATAAGTGTAAAAATTCTATAAAAGAGTGAGACACCTACAAGTTTTGTAAAAAGGGGTGTTTAGTCCTTCCCCTTCAAAAAGGATTGATAGTGGAAGCTGGAAACTTCATCAGAGGAGGTTTCGGAAGTCGATGTAGGTTATTTGACAAACCACTATAAATCACTACATACTTCTCTTGGTGTGTAAGTTTTAAATTATTGCATTCAATTCTTTACTTCACTACACTCATTCATTCTCTCCTTTGCAACTCTCTTATGAATTCTCTCGAATCAATCTTCCTTACTAAAACCACTTTGTGACAAAACTTCACAATGCACAACACTTTTTTAGAATCAATTTTTAATTTATCAATTTTTATCTGTTGCACTAATTCACCCCCCCCCCCCCCCTCCTCATTTTAGTGCCACTTTAGATCCTAATAGTTGGTATCAGAGCAAGGTCACTCTCATTTTGATTTAAAACCCAAGAGAGATGATATTTTTCCGCTTGCAAGAGGGTCATTCAATCACACATCCCCCTATATTTAATGGTCGAATTACACCTATTGAAAGACTCGCATGAGAATTTTCCTTATTTCTATGGATTTTTAACTTTAGAACATTATTGAAAATGGCTTTCAAAATCTTCTCTTCTGATGAATGAATGGAATGAATCGAAGAAGAAGATTTTCGCTCTTAATGCCAACGCTATGAATGCCTTATGTTGTGCTCTTGATAAAAATGAATTTAATCGTATTTCAATTTATGAATCAGCTTTTGATATTTGGCATACTCTTAAAATCACTCACGAAGGCACTAGCCGAGTGAAAGAGTCCAAAATCAATCTCTTAGTGCATTCTTATGAATTATTTCGAATGAAACCAAGTGAGTCCATTGGAGACATACACCCATTTTATGGATGTCATCAATGGACTAAAAGTACCTAGAAAAGGTATTTCTAATTTTAAACTTGTAACTAAAATCTTAAGATCCCTCCTAAAGAGTTGGGATCCTAAAGTTATGGCCATTTAAGAGGCCAAGGACCCAAAGAACTTTCTTCTCAAAGAACTAATTAGGTCATTAATGACCTACGAGATGACTTACAATGCTCATGATGAGCTTGAGAATTTCCTTCCAAAGAACATGAAGGATATGGCCTTAAAAAGATAGGAAGACCACTTGAAAAAAACTTCAAGTGATGAGGACTATGATGACAAACTTGCACTATTGACATGAAAATTCAAAAAATTTATAAGAAGAAATAAATTTCAAAATGACTCTAAAAATAAACTTGAACCCAAGAAGGAACAAGTGATTTGCTATGAATGCAAGAAGCTAGGACATTTCAAAAGTGAATGCCCCTAAGCCAAGAAGAAGCAAGCAAAGAAGAAGAAGGCTCTAAAGGCAACATGGGATGACTCAAGTAGCTCCGAAGATGAAGAAGCAACCAACAAGAAGGTTGCCAACTTTGCCTTGATGGCCATCGGAGAAGAGATAAGTGATTTATTTAATGAAAATTTAACTTTCGATGAGCTTTCAAATGCATTTCATAAATTATTTGATAAGTGTAGAATTATTAGAAAAAAGTTTAGTTTGTTGAAAAAAGAGCATGCTCTCTTAATTAATAAATTTGAAACTCTTAAACATAACACTCCTTCTTTGTCTCCTTACTCTAAGTGTAAACACTTAGAGGCACTAAAGAAAGAGAAATTGCTACTCAAAGAAACCCTAAATAAATTTAAGATTGGTAGCAAATCTTTGGACATGATCCTGCCAACAAGAGTCACGTTCATAAAAGAAGTGGAATCAGATTCGTGAGTGGGTCTCACCGAAATCCAACCACTTTCATTAAAGGACCTACATTGCATGTATTACCACACACAAAGTATAATTTTTGTTGCAAGCCAGGACACATTGTTGATAAATGTCCATTTAAGAAACTAAGCCCACATAAATTGATATGGGTTCCTAAAGGAACCATAAGGAATTCAATGCATAATGACAAAATAGTAGATCAATTTTTAAGGCACCCAAGTTCAAGTGGGTACCTAAAAATCATCCTCTTTTATAGACACATTAACTCTCACAAGCTAGGAGCAAGAGATGGTACCTTAATAGTAGATGCTCAAGGCACATGACCGGAGATCCATCTTAATTCTCTAAGCTCACTAGTCAAGACGAAGGGTATGTCACCTTTGGAGACAGCAACAAGCATAAAATCATTGGCAAGGGAACCATAGGTAACAAATCGAGCTTTTTAATTGATTATGTGTTGTTAGTAGATGGCTTAAAGTATAATCTTTTGAGTATTAGTCAATTATATGATAAAAGATATATTGTAAAATTTGAATCTAATGCTTGCATCATTGAAAAACTACACATCAATACATCCATGATTACACTAAAACAAAATAATATATATACCATAAACATTGATGATCTTAGCAATGAAATGTGCTTTCGATCTTGAATGACGATGCTTGGCTTTGGCATAGGAGATTAGGTCATGCTTGCCTGAAACTAATCTCTCAAATCACATCTAAAGAACTTGTAAGAGTCATTCCCAATGTTAAGTTTGTTAAAGATAGTGTGTGATGCTTGTCAACTAGGAAAACAAATGAAAAGTAGTTTCAAACCAAAGAATCAAATAAGCACCTCTAGACCATTGTAAATTGATCTATATGGATTTATTTGAACCAATTGATACAACAAACCTAGGAGGTAGTAAATATGCCTTTGTAATCTTAGACGACTATAGTAGATACACTTGAACTTCTTGGCACACAAAAGTGATTGCTTTAAATGTTTTTCAAAATTTTATAAATTTGTTCAAAACGAAAAGGTTTTATGAGTTCATCGATTCAGAGTGATCATGGTGGTGAATTTCAAAACTATGATTTTTAAAAATTTTATGAATCTAATGGATATAACCATAATTTCTTTACTCCGAGGAATCCTCAACAAAATGGAGTAGTAGAAAGAAAGAATAGGAATTTACAAGAAATGGTAAGAACCATGTTAAATGAACATAGTTTACCTAAATACTTTTGGGTCGAAGCCGTTAATACGGCTTGCTATGTCATGAATAGGATTCTAGTAAAACCATCTCTCTCCAAAACTCCTTATGAATTGTGGAATAAAAAAATTAAATATTTCATATTTTAAAGTTTTCGGTTGTAAATGCTTTATCTTGAATGAAAAAGAAGCCTCAGGAAAGTTTGATGCAAAATCCGACGAAGGCATTTTTCTTAGTAACTCTTCTATTTCTAAAGCTTTTCATATTTTTAATAAAAGAACTTTGGTTATAGATATTAGGGATCAAGTGGCACTAAGAGGGGGGGGTGAATTAGTGCAGCGGTAAAGAACGATAGATTTTTCAGCGATTAACACAAGTTCGGAAACTTCGTACGAATGAATGCAGCATTTCGTTTGAACCCGGAAAGATTGCATTTTAACTTTAAAGCATACGTAAGAAGATGAAGATGAAGTTGAGTAAATAAGGCAGCATATGAAAATGGTTTGCAGCAAAGTAAGTTGTGAGAAAGTAAATGCAAACCGATTTATAATGGTTCGGTCATCTGACCTACATCCACTTCCGAAGCCTTCTCCGATGAGGCTCCCAACTTCCACTAGTAAATCCTTTTGTATGGGAAGGACCAAATACCCCTCTTACAACCCTTTTACAATAGGTTCACACTCTTACAAGTTTTCACAAGAAAATGAGGTGAACACTTAAGCAAATGAAGAACAAGACTTTCCCAAGACTTATTTTCAAAATCTAACTCTCCAAGGGTCCTCCTTTCAGTTGAGAAAGGAGGGGTATTTGTGGATCCAAAATGGATTCAAATTTGGGCTCCAAATTTGAAATCAAATTGGAGTTCCTGGTGTTGGGGCGGTGCTACCGCCTGTTAGAGGCGGTGCTACCGCCGCTGAGGCGGTGCTACGCTTGTCGTCATCGGCAGCGGTACTACCGCCCAACCGTGGTGCTATCGTGTGACACGCGTCGCCACCAACTTCTGGCTGTTGCGATTCGTGGCGCTGCCGGCCACCACCAACCGGGCCAGCAGGGCAAAAAGTCAAACCACCTAATCCTAATCCAAATTAATATGCTAACTATGAAATTAAAGACATTCCTAAGCTATTACAAAGTCCGCAAGTCAAGTCTTCTTCGCGAGCTTCCGCGAACTTCCGGTCTTCCGACGATCCTCTGAAACCATCCTGCGGACTCGGCAAGCTCTCGGACTCCACGATGATTTTGGTGAGTTCCCCGAGCTTCTTTGACAAACTCCGATCTTTCTTGGCAAGCTCATGAACTTTGGCGAACTTCCGAAATCCCTTCAAAGAAGCTCCCTACTGCGTTCTCGGCGATTCGGCACTCCCAGCGAATCTTGAGACTTCTATTGAACACTTGAACTCCCAATGATCCATCGCGGACTTGGTCCTTTGTTTCGCTTTACGTCTTCATCCTTATCATAGTTACTCCTGCACAAACAAACACCAAACATCCTACTTCGATCTAGACAGTTACTACAACACGAATTAACATTCAGTTGCCCGGCACGTCATTGGTCGGCGCTTCGTCCGATCCTTTGGCACATCGCCCTCTCTTGCGGTATGTTGCCCAATCGACGATTGACCTCCGTAACCCCGATATCCATGGCGCAACTCCGCACTTCTTGGCCCGATGCCCGACGTCCGAAGCCTCCTGCCGATAGTCGACCGAACCTCCGGCTCGACATCCAATATCCTGACGTGATCACCTCCGGCGCAACGTCAATTCCTCCAGCGTCAACTATCTAATCCTGATCGATAGTAGACCTGCGTAACTCAACACGCAGTTAAACAACAAAACACACTCAATTAGTTTCATCATCAAAATCCGAGATTCAACAATCTCCCCCTTTTTGATGATGACAACTAATTGATGACTGACGGAGTTAACCATAACTCCCCGGAGTTTAACACAAACTCCCCCTATCAATATGCCATTGATAGAACCCTTGGATTATCCCAAATCCAAGTAACATGTATCATTCATGTAGTGAGAAATATAAATCCATCATGCAAATATATAAAATATTCAAGCATCGATTACATTGCATAAAGTCATCAATCTACTTCTTCCCTATGTCATCAACAAAAGGAGAAGTAGCATCATAGCTAGTTTAAAAGATATGCAAATTTCTTACAACACACTAGCTATTTATCACATCATACAACATTTTTGCAATACAACATCAAATAATAACATTCAATCATAGCAAATTTCAAGGATGGGCAATTATGGTAATTTTCACTTACTTCTTGAGATGTGCAAGTTTGCACCTGTTTCTCACGATAGCAATATTTGCATCCTTTGATATAACAATTCTTAGCTTCTCATGAAGTTGCAAAATAGAAATCAAGATGGCAAATTTTTACAATGTTCGAGCTAAAAACTTTCTCCCCCTTTGTTAGCATAAAAAAAAAGGAGGATCAAATACTTCAAATAATCTTGCATGAGATTCAACAATAATTTGTAACAAAAATGTAAGCAATTTTGAAGAAGTAAAATTGAGCAAGATTTTTGCCTCTCTTGAGATAGTAACTTTTTGCTTCTCAATGTACAAGCTAGCAAAATTTTCTCTTTTGATGCACAAGCTAGCAATTTTCTTCCTCTTGAATGAGCTAGAAAATTAATCATGCAAGCTAGTAATAAATCTTCTCCTCCTTTGATTTTGTCAAAAAGAAGGGAAGAATACAATTCTTTTCCCTTTACATGAATGTTTCTATCATAACAAAATAACAAATTTCCATCATGAATTTTTAACATATCAAGTCATGAATTCAAGGGAGTCATAAACAAATCATAGTATGAGGAAAATTTATGACGAAGTTAACCATAACTCCATTTGACGGTTTTCGACATTTATGACAAGCAAGCAAGCAATAATGATAAGCTAGCATACTTTGCGATACGCAAACTAGCTCCCTTTCAATTTTTCTTTTTAAGTTTCCCTTTTGCAAGCCAACTTTTTGTTTCCAATAAGCTAGTAATTTTTGTAAAATTTATAACATTTTAAACATGCAAGCTTATGAGTTAAAAAATAATGCAACTTTGCAATTTCTTTCTTCTCATTTTGAGAAGTGCAAGTTTTACCTTTTGCAAGTTCTAGCTAGCTATGTTTGTCATTTTCACTTGTGATACATAAGCTAGTAAGCTAACTCCCTTTGTCACTATCAAAAGAAGGGATGAATAATATTTCAATGAAATAATTTAGCACCAATCAATATTTCAATTTTTCCATGATGCATACAAAACATAGATGCAAAAATTCATGAAAGATATCAATATGAAATATCAATAAGATCAACACCAAAAGACATCATTCATGATTCATCATAAAGCAAATTTCATTTATGTCAAATGTTCAATTTACCATACAAGGTAAAGAAATCATGTCACTTTTAGGGTCATGAAATATATGACATCAAGGCTCATGATTCATTTAAAAAGATATAGCACAAAGAGTAACTTAATTCATGCATAAGAATTCCAAGTATCAAGTATTAAGATATCAAGACTTGGATTGTGATAAAGCTCATTCAAGTTCGAATCATCAAAATCATTAACATAGTTTATGAGATTCACAAAAAAACATAAACTTGAATTGTTCTCCTCTTTGGTAAATGATAAAAAGAAGCAATCATTTTCGAGATTCAAAATGCTAGCAATTTGCATTAATCATGACAAGTGATACATCAAAAGTCTACATCATTATTTCAATCAACAAATCATGAAGCATATAAAGTAGTATTGAAACATGAGAGAAAAGTTCAAATTATCAAATCATAATCAATTCATCCAAATCACTTCTATAATTTATGAGATTCTTAAGATATCATGAAATCATTAATCTCGATAAGATAGTAAATATAATTTCTTTATATTTCATCATATAAGTATGTCTTTTGCCTTTATATGCCAAATCAAAATATTCAAAACCGAAGACAAACTTCATTATAAACATTGTCAAAACAACACATTGTTTCAAGACATGAGATTTAATTTATCATGATAATGTGTTTCATTTTGTTTCAAACAAATGTGCTCATGTTTCAAAAGATGAGTATCAAATTTAAGACCAAAACATGAGTTTGTCATCAAGATATGATATCACAAAGTCATTAAGCATGATAACAAACTTTTAGTATTTTCATTTCAATGATGATTTCATAATGTATGTTCAAACATTTATATGGAACCCATCATTATAGAAATTCAAAACATAAGTTTGTCATTAAATCCATCAAGATCATATGCATCAAACATCATGATAGTACATTTTCTCATCTTTATGAGTTTCAATTTAAGTGATTTGATCTTTCATAAGAATGTTCAAATTTTTCATATGAAAATGTCATGCATCATATTCAAAAATGAAAATATCATCAAAATCATTTTAATTCTTTCTTACATTAGTTATAACAAGATGATCGATGCTCAAATTTTTGGTAAAATCATGCATCATTTTATAAATCTGAAAAATAATTTTCATCATGAAAATCATCAAGTCCAAATGTAATACAAGGCAACATTAAAATCACATTTCTTTCATTTGGAAAATTTATGGGTTAGGTCTTTATAATTGATTTCATGAAGACATGTATCATCTAAAAATTTCATCATAAAAAGGGTCAAGACCCATTAATCCAAGATAGAAGTTTTTAAATCAACAACTCATGCATGATATAAAATCATCAAGTATCATGTTTAGAGACAATGTAAACCATCAAGATACTCATGCATGGGTTAATCCTAAGCATTATCACAAATCATGCATCATTCATAGTTTTAATTTTCAAAAAATTACTAGAAAGGAAAAAAGCATTAAAAAAATCCTACCAACTATTTCAAGCAACTCATGAAAGGATCATATAATTTCAAAGTAAGGTAAGAACAACTTGGGTGAGTTGCTTACCTCATTGTCGAAAACCGTCAAAGCTCATTTTGCCTCTTCTTTACTTGATTCTTCTTTGCAAGTCTTCTTCTTCTTCTTTGGCCTCTTTCTCCATTCAAGTTCATTTGTACTTTTTAATTTTTGTTTAATGAACTTGTTAATATTCATTGTTATGTGTTCAATGTCCTCATTGTCCTCATCACTTGAGCCATCACTCAAGTGGCATTCATTTGTCCGATGTTTCAAATCCTTCTTGTTCTTTAGAAGGTGGTTCATATATTCATCATGTTCCAAATGTTCGAAGAAACTCATTTTATATGTCATTAGTGAACCGATTAGTTCTTCCAATGAAAAATCATTTAAATTTTTAGTCTCTTGTATTGCAGTTACTTTTGGATCCCAACTCTTTGGGAGGCATCTTAAAATCTTGTTAGTGAGTTCAAAGTTCAAAACACATTTACCAAGACTTTTCAAGCTATTGACGACATCCGTGAAGCGGGTGTACATATCGCCGATAGTTTTGCTTCGTGTCATTCTGAAGAGCACAAAATCATGCAATAAGAGGTTTACTTTCGAGTCTTTAACTCTACTAGTTCCCTCATGCGTGACTTCAAGTGTTCGCCAAATATTGAAAGCCATTTCGCACATTGAAATTTGATTGAACTCGTTCTTGTCTAAAGCGCAAAATAAGGCATTCATAGCCTTTGCGTTTAAAGAAAAAGACCTTTTCTCCAAATCCGACCATTCGTTCATCGGTTTAGAGAAAGGTTGAAAGCCATTTTCGATGATGTTCTACAAATCCAAATTCATTAAAAGCATGAAAACTCTCATTCGAGTTTTCCAATATGTGTAGTCCAAACCGTTAAAGAACGATGGACGAAAAACCGAAATGCCCTCTTGAAAACCATTTAGAGCCATTTCTCACGGGTGTAAATCTGAAAGAGAAAGAACGTGGCTCTGATACCAATTGTTAGGGATCGAGTGGCACTAAGAGGGGGGGTGAATTAGTGCAGCGGTAAAGAACGATAGATTTTTTAGCGATTAACACAAGTTCGAAAACTTCATACGAATGAATGCAGCGTTTCATTTGAACCCAGAAAGATTGCGTTTTAATTTTAAAGCATACGTAAGAAGATGAAGATAAAGTTGAGTAAATAAGGCAGCATATGAAAATGGTTTGTACTAAAGTAAGTTGCGAGAAAGTAAATGCAAACCGATTTATAGTGGTTCGGTCATCCGACCTACATCCACTTCCGAAGCCTTCTCCGATGAGGCTCCCAACTTCCACTAGCAAATCCTTTTGTAGGGGTAGGACCAAATACCCCTCTTACAACCCTTTTACAAGAGGTTCACACTCTTACAAGTTTTCACAAAGAGAAGGAAATGAGGTGAACACATAAGCAAATGAAGAACAAGACTTTCCCAAGACTTATTTTCAAAATCTAACTCTCAAGGGTTCTCTCTTCAGCTGAGAAAGGAGGGGTATTTATAGATCCAAAATGGATTCAAATTTGGGCTCCAAATTTGAAATCAAATTGGAGTTCAGTCTTTGAGGCGGTGCTACGCTTAGAGGCGGTGCTACGCTGTCGATCTGACCCGACAGGCGAAGCGGTACTACCGCCGGCCAGGCAATGCTACCTGGCTGCTACCGCTGGCTTGCTGCTGGGTGGTGCTACCGCCTAGCACGCGATTGTTGCTGGGCGGTGCCACCGCCCAGCACACACCAACTTCCTAGTTTGGGCCGAAAACTCGACCCAAACCGGTCCCAAACAAGGCCCAATGGGCCCATACTTGGGTTAAAGGATTAACACCTAATCCTAACCCAAATTAATGTGCTAACTACGAAATTAAAGACATTCCTAAGCTATTACAAAGTCCGTAAGTCAAGTCTTCTTCCGGCGAACTTCTGACGGTCTTCCGATGATCCCTCAGAAACCATCCTGCGAACTCCCGGCAAGCTCTCGGACTCCACGATGATTTTGGCGAGTTCCCCCCAGCTTCTTTGGCAAGCTCTGATCTTTCTTGGCAAGCTCCATGAACTTCCGAAAATCCTTCGACAAGCTCCCTACTCGTTCTCGACCAGTTCCGGCAGCACTCCCAACGAATCTTCGGACTTCCATTGAACACTCGAACTCCCAATGATCCATTGCATTTGACTTCGGCCCTTTGTTTCACTTTACGTCTTCATCCTTATCATAGTTACTCTTGCACAAACAAACACCAAACACCCTACTTCGATCTAGACAGTTACTACAACACGAATTGACATTCAGTTACCCGGCACGTCATTGGTCGGCGCTTCGTCCGATCCTTCGGCACATCGCCCTCTCTTGTGGCTTGTTGCCCAATCGACGATTGACCTCCGCAACCCCGATATCCATGGCACAACTCCGCACTTCTTGGTCCGATGCCCGACGTCCGAAGCCTCCTGCCGATAGTCGACTGAACCTCCGGCTCGACATCCAATATCCTGACGTGATCACCTCCGGCGCAACGTCAATTCCTCCAGCGTCAACTGTCTAATCCTGATTGATATTAGACTTGCGTAACTCAATATGCAGTTAAACAATAAAACACACTCAATTAGCTTCATCATCAAAATCCGAGATTCAACAATAGAAGAATCTATTCATGTTGTCTTCAATAAAGTTTTTGAATTTAAGAAAAACAATTTTGATGATGCTCTTGATTTTAATGGTTTAAATTTGAACGAAACCTCTCCTCCAAATAGCAACTTAGATGCATCTTCTTCTAAAATTTTCTTTCATAAGGAATGGAAGTATGTAGATGCCCATCGAAAGGAGCTAATTATAGGAGACACATCAAAAGGAGTTCAAACTCATTCTTCTTTTAAGAATTTTTGTGCCAACGCTACTTTTCTTTCTCAAATTGAACATAAGTGCATTGAAGAGGCCTTGAAAGATGATTCTTGGGTTATCGTAATATAAGAGGAATTGAACCAATTTGAGAGGAATGAGGTGTGGAAGCTTGTTTCTAGACCTAGTAACCATTTAGTTATTTGTACTAAATGGGTCTTTAAAAACAAACAAGATGAACTTGGTATCGTGGTTAGAAATAAGGCTAGATTAGTAGTCAAAAGTTTCAACCAAGAAGAAAGTATCGATTGCAAAGAAACCTCCACTCTTGTGGTAAGATTAGAAGTTATAAGGATGCTCCTTGCCTATGTTAGTAGTTATAATTTTAAGCTATTTCAAATGGATGTCAAAAGTACTTTCTTAAATGACTTTATTTCCGAAGAAGTGTATGTTGAGCAACCATCCAGATTTGAAAACTCTCTTTTTCCTAATCATGTGTTTAAATTAACTAAGGCTCTCTATGGATTAAAACAAGCCCCTAGGGCTTGGTATGAGAGGCTTGGCTCTTTTCTTATTTCAAATAATTTTACTAAAGGCAAGGTCAATACTATCTTATTTTTTAAAAATAATTTTCTTATTGTTCAAATTTATGTTGATGATATTATTTTCGGTTCTACAAATGAATTGTTATGCAAATCATTTGCCAAGTGTATGAGCCAAGAGTTTAAAATGAGTTTAATGGGTGAACTAACCTTCTTTTTGGGATTACAAACTAAATAACTTAGTGATGGTATATTTCTTAGTCAAACCAAATATGCTTTAGAATTATTAAAATGGTTTAATATGGATGGTTCAAAAGCCATCAACACTCCTATGAGTACCTCCACTAAGTTAGACATGGACGAAAGTGGAGAAAGTTTTGATCAAAAAATATATAGGGGAATGATAGGTAGTTTACTTTACCTTACCGCAACTGGACTGGATATCATGTTTAGTGTAGGACTTTGAGCTAGATTTCAAGCTAATCCTAAGTTATCACATCTTAAAGTCATTAAAAGAATCCTTAGATATCTTAAAGGAACCCCTAACCTAGGATTATGGTATCCAAAATTTGATAACTTTGATTTAATAACTTATGTGAATGCGGATTTTGCTGGATGTAAAATAGATAGAAAAAGCACATCTGGAATATGTCAATTTTTAGGACATGCACTTGTTTCTTGGACTTCCAAGAAATAAAACTTGGTTGTACTATCTACAATCGAAGCCGAATACAAAACCGCAAGTGCGTATTATGCACAAGTCGTTTGGATGAAAAATACATTAGAAGATTATGGAATTCACTTAAAGAATATTCCTATAAAATGTGATAACACAAGTGCTATATGTTTGACTAAAAATCTCATTCAACACTCTAGAACTAAACATATTGACATTAGGCATCATTTTATAAGAGATCATGTCGATAACAATGATGTTATTCTAGAATTTATTGATACAAAACACCAATTGGCGGATATATTTACAAAACCCTTAAATGAAGAATAATTTGATTTTATTAGAAGTAAATTAGGCATGTTAAATTGTCCTATTGCTTGAGTTTGTCTCTTTTCCAAAATTTTTCAAGTCCATATCATCTTTTCGGTTTGCATGAACTTATTTTGATCCTTCACCTATCTTGGTATTATCTTTTCCGATTTCATACTATCTTATGACATCTTTTTGATTTCATATTTTGAATGAAACTTTCACTTTCATCCTCCAATCTTGGATTGATACTATTGATGATTTTTAGTATTACATACATGACTTACAGTTGATGATTTTTGAATTGATAACATGCTCATTTAATGACTTGATAAATTTAATTCTATCATTTTTATCCTCCCTCTACTTCCATTGGCATAAATGAATGGTTTTCATGATTCACTTTTCACACTTTCGTATCATGAAATTTGAAGTTTGATAAACTTTTTATAACCTAAACAAATTGTCTTTATGACACTCAGAACTTTTTATATATATCTTCATGTCATGAACTCTATCATGAAAAGAAGAAGCTTCTAATGCTCTCCTAAAATCAATTTGGGTTTCATTCACTTCTCCAAATGCAAATTTAATGATCTAACTCTTGTATAAATCTTTATGTCATGAGCTTTTATGAATTTTTCATGACGTGATTGGTTGTTTTCCACTTCATAATTTTTTCATGGAAATGCCGAGTTAGCTTTTATCACGATATGAATTTTTGATCATTCGAACAAATTACCTCTTTATATCTCAATTCTTCTTAAATGAACTTTCATGCTTACCATGAGTTTTTATGAATTTTTCTGCTTAAATGATCTATTTTCTACCTCATGAATTTTACTTGGGGAAAATACGGACATTAACTATTTTTGAATGAATTTTTCTTTGTGTCATTAACTCTTGATGGAAAGTAGAAATTCTTATGAACTTTTGTTTTGATAATCTATCTTTTCTACTTTACAAATTTATTTCTATGGCATGAATTTTCAATAGAATGAACAAATTGCTTTTCATTATTCTTGAATGAATTCTTCTTGATGGATTTATCCTTCTATCGTAGCATTTGGTATCAAAGGCCCATTTCCTTTTTGTTGATGACAAAGGGGGAGAAAAATATGACAAATTAATGACTTGATGGCATGATTTGTATCGATAAATGTAATTTATAAAATACTTTGTTTGTATCATAAAAGCAAATTATTGCCATGCTTTGAATCGTAAAATATTGGCTATCATTAAAAGCATCGTAATGTATTGCAAATATATGAAATATATCAAATGTATCGCAATTATATGGAATATATCGTATGCATCGCAAATAACATATGTATGCTTAAAATGTTAATTTTTCTATGATCATTATCAAATCATGCTTATTCATTCTACTTGAATTTAGTATCTTGTCTTGATACGATAAGCTATCATTTGGTTTGAATGATGTATCATCAATTGATATCATTTGATTCTTGATAAATTTCAAAATTAAAGTTTGTATCATTAATTGAAATGATGATTGTCTATCATCATTCAACATTAGACTTGAAAATGGATGTCATGCCTTGACATCATTTTCGAATTGTGAAAAATACGAAGTATCGTATTTAGGATGTAAAATCATACTTGTTGAGCATGTCGATAAGTTCGAATAAATGTAACTTATCGGTTTGGGCTTGAATTCAAGGGGTTTGAATTCAAGTGTTTCTTTTCTCAAATATGGCATATAGATAGGGAGAGTTAAGGTTAACTCCATCATCAATTGTTTGTCATCATCAAAAAGGGGAAGAATATTGAATCTCGAATTTTGATGATAAAGTCAATTGATAGATTATTTGATCTAATCTATATTATTGAGAAAAGTGTGTAGGATTAACTACGATAGCGATGAAGATGTAAAGCAAAACGATGTGCCAAAGTCAAGTGCGATCTAATTATTGGAAGTTCGAGAGTCCATCGGAAGTTTGAAGAATTCATCAAAAATATTATCAAAATTGGCCAAGAATGAATCAGGGGCTTATCGAAGGATTTTTGAATATTTTACCGAGAGTCCATCGGAAGTTCATGGAGCTTACCAAGATAGATCAGAGCTTACCATAGAAGACTCATTGAAACTTGCCAAAGGCATCATAAAGTTCGGGAACCTACTGGGAGTCCGCTGGAAGATATCCGAGGATTCGTCGGAAGCTCACCGAAAGAAGACTTGATGTGCCGGTTTACGTTTTTGCTTAGAATATGTTTTCAAATTCGTAGTTAGCATGCAGTTAGGGTAAGGATTATGTATTAATCCTTTAACCCTGGTAGGGGCCAACTGGGCATATAAATTAACTGGATTGGGCTAGATTCAAGGCCCATCCAAAAGTGTTAAACCTTGTCTGGTGGTGGCATTGCCAGACTGGGGCAGTGGAACCGCCCTGGGAACATATTCTCAGGTGCACTGGACGATAGCACCGCCCAGGTCAGCGATAGTACCACCGGTAGTTATTACCTACTAGGCGGTGGGTACCACCCCTCCACAGAGCCCGAGACTCTATCAAGCAGTAGTATCGTCAGACTGTGCGGTGGTACCACCCAGTACACTAATAGAACCAGGGTCAACTGGCGGTGGTACCGCCAATGTTAGGCGGTGGTACCGCCAACTCCTGAAAATCTAGGATGGGGCCTTTTTTAGCTCCAATTCTGAAGCCAATTGAGCTTATAAATACCCCTTACTTCTCAGTTAGCTTAGTACAATGAGAAGTGATAAGAACTGAATCAAAACTCTAGCGAAATTGCTTTCAAAAGTTTGAGTGTTCACCTCCCGAATTCACAAGTGTATAAATTCTGTAAAAGAGTGTGAGCCACCTGCAAGTTATGTAAAAAGGGGTCTTTGGTCCTTCCCCTTCAAGAAGGATTGATAATAGAAGTCAGGAACCTCATCGGAGGAGGTTTCGGAAGTCAACGTAGGTTATTTGATCAAACCATTATAAATCGCTACGTACTTCTCTTGGTGTGTAAGTTTTAAATTATTGCATTCAATTCTTTACTTCACTACACTCATTCATTCTCTCCTTCTCAACTCTCTTACAAATTCTCTCGAATCAATCTTCCTTACTAAAATCACTTTCGGCATACAAAACTTCTCAATGCACAATGCTTTTCCGGAATCAGTTTTAATTTATCAATTTTTATCTGCTACACTAATTCACCAACTCCCCCCCCCCCCCCTCTTAGTACTGCTCTAGATCCTAACATTCCATACAATTATGATGCATTGCAATATGCTTCAATCATTTGCGATACATTTCATATATTTGTAATACATTACAATGCTTTTAATGATAGCAAGCATTTTACAATACAAGGCATGGCAATAATTTGCTTTTATGATACAAACAAAGCATTTTATAAATTACATTTATTGATACAAATCATGCCATCAAGTCATCAATTTCCACATTTTTCTCCCCCTTTGTCATCAACAAAAAGGAAATGGGCTATTGATACCAAATGTTACCATAGAACTTTTTGTGAACATGGCAAAAAAAAAGAAGGATAAATCCATCAAGACAAATTCATTCAAGAATAACGAAAAGCAATTCATTCATTCTATAAAAAATTCATGCTATAGAAATTCGAAAAGTAGAAAAGATAGATTATCTAAGCAAAAGTTCATAAGAATTTCTACTTTCCATAAAGAAAAATTCATTCAAAAATCGTTAATGTTCATATTTCCACCAAGTAAAGTTCATGAGGTAGAAAAGATCATTTAAGCATAAAATTCATACCAACTCATGGTAAGAAAGTCATGAAAAGTTTAAGAGGCAATTTGTTCGAATGATTGAAAATTCAAACCATGATAAGAGCTAACTCGGCACTTCCAAAGAAAAATCCATGAAGTGAAAACCAATCAAATCATGAAAAATTCATAAATGCTCATTTCAAATTCTTGGCTCATACACTTGGTAAATTATTCATATAACGATTCATTTATAGAACCAAAAATAATATCGTCAACATAAATTTGAACAACAAGAAAATTATTTTCAAAATTTTTAATAAACAATGTAGTATCGACCTTGCCTTTAGTGAAATTATTTAAAATAAAAAATAGCTAAGCCTCTCATATCAAGCCCTAGGGGCTTGTTTTAATCCACAGAGAGCCTTAGTTAATTTAAACACATGATTAGGAAAAAGAAAGTTTTCAAATCCGGGTGGTTGCTCAACATATACTTCTTCGGAAATAAAGTCATTTAAGAAAGCACTTTTGACATTCATTTGAAATAGTTTGTAATTATTACTATTAGCATAGGCAAAGAGCATCATTATGGCTTCTAATCTTGCTACATGAGCGAAGGTTTCTTCATAATCGATACCTTCTTCTTTGTTGAAACCTTTGGCCACTAATCTAGTCTTATTTCTAACCACTTTACTAAGTTCATCTTGCTTGTTTCTAAATACTCATTTAGTATCAATAACTAAATGGTCACTAGGTCTAGAAACAAGCTTTCACACCTCATTTCTTTCAAATTGGTTCAATTCCTCTTACATTGCGATGACTCATGAATCATCTTTCAAGGTCTCATCAATGCATTTAGGTTCAATTTGAGAAAAAAAAAGTAGCATTGGCATAAAAATTCTTAAAAGAAGAATGAGTTTAAACTCTTTTTGATGAGTCACATATAATTAGCTCCTTAGGATGGGCATCTACATTCTGTCATTCCTTAGATAAGGAAATTTCAGAAAAAGATGCATCCAAGTTGTTATTTGAGGAAAGGTTTTGTTCAAATTTAAACTATTAAAATCAAAATCATCATCAAAATCATTTTTCTTAAATTTAGAAACTTCATTGAAAATAACATAAATAGATTCTTCTATAGTTAAAATTCTTTTATTAAAAATACAAAAGGCATTAGAAATAGAAGAATAACCTAGAAAAATGCCTTCATCGGATTTTGCATCGAACTTTCCTAAGGCATCTTTTTCATTCAATATAAAACATTTACAACCGAAAACTTTAAAATATGAAACGTTTGGTTTTTTTGTTATTCCATAATTCATAAGGATTTTTAGAGAGAGATGGTCTTACTAGAACCCTATTTATGACATATCAAGCTGTATTAACGGCTTCAGCCCAAAAGTATTTAGGTAAACTATATTCATTCAACATGGTTCTTGTTATTTCTATTCTTTCTTTCTACTACTTCATTTTGTTGAGGATTCCTCAAAGTAGAGAAATTATTGTTATAACCATTGGATTCACAAAAGCTTTGAAAATCATGGTTTTGAAATTCACCACTGTGATCACTCCTAATCGATGAAATCATAAAACCTTTTTTATTTTAAACAAGTTTACAAAACTTCAAGAAACACTTAAAACAATCACTTTTGTGTAACAAGAAATATGTCCAAGCATATCTACTATAGTCATATATGATTACAAAGGTGTATTTGCTACCTCCTAGGTTTGTTGTGTCAATTGATCCAAATAAATCCATATGGATCAATTACAATGGTCTAGAGGTGCTTATTTGATGCTTTGATTTGAAATACTTTTTATTTGTTTTCCTAGTTGACAAGCATCACATACTTTGTCTTTGACAAACTTAACATTAGGAATGCCTCTTACTAGTTCTCTAGATATGATTTTGGAGATTAGTTTCATGCTTGCATGGCCTAATCTCCTATGCCAAAGCCAAACATCGTCATTCAAAATCGAAAAGCACATTTCATTACTAAGTTCATCAATGTTAATAGTGTATATATTAATATATTTTAGGGCAATCATAGATGTGCTGTTTTATGATTTTTCAATGATGCAAGCATTTGATTCAAATTTTATGATGTATCCTTTATCACACAATTAACTAATGCTCAAAAGATTATGCTTTAAGCCATCTACTAACAATACATCATCAATTAAAAAGCTTGATTTATTACCTATGGTTCACTTGCCAGTGATTTTAGTCTTATTGTTATCTCTGAAGTTGACATACCCTTCGTCTTGACTAGTGAGCTTAGAAAATTAAGATGGATCTCCGGTCATGTGCCTTGAGTATCCACTATTAAGGTACCATCTCTTGCTCCTAGCTTATGAGAGTGAATGTGTGTAATAAAGAGGATGGTTTTTAGGTACCCGTTTGAACTTGGGTGCCTCAAAAATTGATCTACGTATCTTATCATTTTGCATTGAAATATTTATAATCCCCTTAGGAACCCATATCAATTTATGTGGCCTAAGTTTCTTAAATGGATATTTGTAAGCAACATATCCAAGTCTGCAACAAAGTTACACTTTGTGTGTGGTGATATATGCAATGTAGGTCCTTTAATGAAAGTGGTTGGATTTTGATGAGATCCACTCACAAATCTGATTCCACTTCTTTTATGAACTTGACCCTTATTACCATGGATCATGTCCAAAGACTTGCTACCAACCTTAAATTTATCTAAGGTTTCTTTGAGTAGCAAGTTCTCTTTCTCAAGTGCCTCTAAGTGTTTGCATTTAGAGCATGGAGGCAAAGAAGGAGTGTTGTATTTAAGAGTTTCAAATTTATCGACTAAGAGAGCATGCTCCTTTTTCAATAAACTAAACTTTTTGCTAATAATTCTACATTCATCAAACAATTCATGAAATTCATTTGAAAGCTCATCGAAAGTTAAATTTTTATTAAATAAATCATTTACCTCTTCTCCAATAGCCATTAAAGTAAAGTTGACGACCTCCTTATTGGTTGCTTCTTTATCTTCAGAGCTACTTGAGTCATCCCATGTTGCCTTTAGGGCATTCTTCTTCTTCGGTTACTTCTTCTTCGCTTGGGGGCATTTGCTTTTGAAATGCCCCGACTTCTTGCATTCATAGCAAATCACTTGTTTCTTCTTGGGTTCAAGTTTAGTTTTAGAGTCATTTTTAAATTTATTTCTTCTTATAATTTTTTTTTAATTTTTAAGTTAAGAGTGCAAGTTCATCATCATCGTCCTCATCACTTGAAGATTCTTTCAAGTGGTCTTCTTGTATTCTAAATGTCATATCCTTCTTGTTCTTTGGAAGGGAGTTCTCAAGCTCATCATAAGTGTTACAAGTCATCTCATAGGTCATTAATAACCCAATTAGTTCTTCGAGAGGAAAGTTCTTTAAGTCCTTGGCCTCTTGAATGACCGTCACTTTAGGATCCCAACTCTTTGGGAGAGATCTTAAGATTTTAGTTACAAGTTCAAAATTAAAAAAACCTTTCCCAAGTGTTTTTAGTCCCTTGATGACATCCGTAAAACGGGTGTACATGTCTCCAATGGACTCACTTGGTTTCATCCGAAATAACTTGTAAGAATGCACTAAAAGATTGATTTTGGACTCTTTCACTCAACTTGTTCCTTCATGAGTGATTTCAAGAGTATGCCAAATATCAAAAGCTGATTCATAAATTAAAACATGATTAAATTCATTTTTGTCTAAGGTGCAAAACAAGGCATTTATAGCCTTGGCATTAAGAGCGAAAGTCTTCTTCTCCGACTCATTCCAATCGCTTATCGACAGAGAAGACTTTTAAAAGCCATTTTCAATAATATTCCAAAGTTCAAAATCTATAGAAATAAGAAAAATTCTCATGCGAGTCTTCCAATAAGTGTAACCCGACCCATTGAATATAGGCGGATGTGTAATTGAGTGGCCCTCTTGCATGTCAGAAAATGCCATCTCTCTTAGGTTTTAAACCAGAATGAGAGTAACCTTGCTCTGATACCAACTATTAGGATCAAGAGCAGCACTAAGAGGGGGGGTGAATTAGTACAGCGGATAAAAATCGATGATTTAAACCGATTCCGAAAAAATATTATGCGTTGAGAAGTTTTGTCCGATAAAAATGATTTCGACAAAGATGATTCAAGTGAATACGTAAGAGAGTAGAGAAGGAGCGAATGAACAAGTGCAGTGAAGTAATTATTGAATCTCGGATTTTGATGATGAAACTAATTGATTATGTTTTGGATCTAACTGTGTTTTGAGTTACGCAGGTCTACTATCGATCAAGATTAGACAGTTGATGCTGGAGGAATTGACGTTGCGCCGGGTGATCATGTCAGGATATTAGATGTCGTGCCGAAGGTTCGGTCGACAATCGACAGGAGGCTTCGTACGTCGGGCATCGAGCCAAGAAGAGCGTGTTGCGCCAAGGATATCAGGGTTGTGGAGGTTAACCGCCGATTGGGTAACAAAATGCAAAAGAGGACGATACATCGAAAAATCGGATGAAGCACCGACCAATGACATGCCGGGCAACAAAATGTCAATTCGTATTGTAATAATTGTCTAGATCGAAATAGAGTTTTTGTTTGTGTGTGTGCAGGATTAACTATGATAATAATGAAGACATAAAGTGAAACAAAGTGTCGAAAGACAAGTGTGATGGATTGTTGGGAGTTCGAGAGTTCGACGGAAGTCCGAAGATTCGTTGGGAGTGCTACCGGAACTAGCCGAGAACAAGTAGGGAGCTTGCCGAAGGGTTTTCGGAAGTTCACCGGAAGGTTCGTTGAAAGTTTGCGGAGCTTGCCAAGAAAGATCAGAGCTTGCCAAAGAAGCTCGTTGGAACTCGCCAAGATCATCGTGAAGTCCAGGAGCTTGCCGGGAGTCTGTAGAATGGTTTCCGAGGGTTCATCGGAAGACCACCGGAAGTTCACCAGAAGCTCACCGGAAGAAGTCTTGACTTGTCAAAATTTATAATAGCTTAGGAAATATCTTTAATTTCGTAGTTAGTACGTTAATTTAGGTTAGGATTAGATGTTAATCCTATAACCTAAGTAGGGGCCAATTGGGCCTTGTTTTGGACCGGTTTGAGCCGAGTTTAAGGCCCAAACCAGTGTGTTGAAAAGGCCCGGGCGGTGGCACCGCCTAGTGGCCGAGAGCTGGGTGGTGGCACCGCCCAGCACTCGAGAGCATGGGCGGTGGCACCGCTACCCTGGGTGATGGAACTGCCCAGTACACTGTCAGTCTGACAACTGATAGGTGGTGGCACCGCCAGCACCGGGAAAAATGAAAGTGATTCAAATTTGGGCTCCAAATTTGAATCCTCTTGAGGCCTATAAATACCCCTCTCATTCATGGTTGAAAGTTAGCTAGAACTGAGATAAAAAAAGGAAAAACTCTATTGAAAGTGTGTCAAAATCTTCCCTCTAAATTTTAAGTATGTTCTAATCCAAGAGGGGTGAGAGGCCTTGTAAGGGTTACCTCCTAAGCCCGTCAAAAGGAGAGGTACTATAAGGGAGTTCATCCTCGCCCGTTGGAAGGAGAATAGCTATTGGAAAGCCGGTGGCCTCAAGTGAAGAGGAATCGGGAGTAGATGTAGGTCGTATGACCGAACCACTATAAATCGGTTTGTGTTTATCTTATTATCATTTACATTATTGCAAACCATCTTCACTTTGATGCTCTACTTCATTGTCTCCTTCTTACATATGCTTTCAAGTTAAAACACAATCGAAATGGTTTTAATCGAAATGTTATTCTTTTCGTACGAAGTTTTCAAAACTTGTTTAAAATCATCGAAGTTTATCGTATTTAGTGCTGCTCAATCCCCCCCCCCCCTCTTAGTGCTGCTCAATCCCTAACAATTGGTATTAGAGCCTCGTTATCTCTCATTCAAATTTATACCCATAAGAAATGGCTCTTCATGGCTTTCAAGAGGGCTTTTCGATTGTTCGTCCACCGTTCTTTAACGGATCGGACTACACCTATTGGAAAACTTGAATGAGAGTTTTCTTGCTTTCAATGGATTTGGATTTGTGGAATGTTGTTGAAAATCATTTTTAACTTCCCTCTAAACCGACGAACGAATGGTCGGACTTAGAGAAAAAATCTTTTTCTTTAAATGCAAAGGCTATGAATGCCTTATTTTGTGCTTTAGACAAAAATGAGTTCAATCAAATTTCTACATGCGAAACGGCTTTTGATATTTGGCGGACACTTGAAATCATGCACGAGGGAACTAGTAGAGTTAAAGACTCGAAAGTAAACCTCTTATTGCATGATTTTGAGCTCTTTCGAATAAAACTAAGCGAAACTATCGGTGACATGTACACTCGTTTCACGGATGTTGTCAATAGTCTAAGAGTTCTTGGTAAATCTTTTTCGGATTTTGAACTCATAAACAAGATCTTAAGATCTCTTCCAAAAAGGTGGGATCCTAAAGTAACCGTAATAGAAGAGGCTAAAGATTTAAATAATTTACCTATTGAAGAACTAATTGGCTCACTAATGACATATGAAATGAGTCTCCTAGAACATTTTGAACTCATTGAATACTTGAACTACCTTCTAAAGAACATGAAGGATTTGGAACTTCGAACAAATGAATACCACTTGAGTGATGACTCAAGTGATGAGGACATTGAACACATAACAATGCATTTTAACAAGTTCATTAAATAAAAATCTAAAATTAAAAATAAACTTGAATGGAGGAAGAGGCCAAAGATGAAGAAAAAGTATAAAAAAGAATCAAATAATGAAACGGCGAATTGGGCTTTGACGGGTTTCAATAATAAGGTAAGCAACTCACCCATTATGCTTTTATCTTATTATGAAATTACATGATGTCTTTTATGAGTGCTTAATTTAGTTAGTAGGAAATAAAAAATTATTTTCAAAAATTATATTATGCTTTTCTTTCTAGTATTTTTGAAAAGTAAAATTTTTAAATGGTGTATGCAACATTATGAATGATGATTGTGTGATTTGTGATAATGTTTATACACCTAATAAGACTAATCCATGCATGTGTATCTTGATGAGTTACATTGGTTTTCCATTTTGAACATGATGGTTGACGATTTTATATCATGCATGTTATGTTTTGAAATTTTGAATGATGCAATTTTATGAATGATGCTTGCATGATTATTGACAATACAATTTTATGAATGATGCAATTTTCATGAATGATGTATGATTTCTCACACTAAGCTAAATCATCTTATTATAACTAATAATAATGAAAGAAAGAATGTTAGAATGATTTTGATGATGCATGAGGATTTGTCAAAATGATGATTTGAAATCTCACATTTTAAAATGATGTGTTTTGATGATCTTTATGAGGAAACTTGGTTTTAACCATGATACTCATCTTCTAAAACTTGAGCACACTTACATGAAACATACAACTTAAAATGAAACATATTATCATGTTGAATCAAATTTTTGTTGGAAGATGTCTTATGTGTAATGTGCTATATTTTTGGTTTGAAAATGGATGTTATCATACTTAAAAGCTATGGAATCATGCTTGATGATTTGTTTTATGAAATTTTGCCTTTACGTCTTGAACTTTCATGATTGTCTCAATTTGATATTAAAAGACAAAGGCATGCTTATTTGAAATAAATCATAAAAAGGAAATGCATGATCTTGAAAACTTTTCTATCTCTAAAGTTTTCGATTTTGATGAATCCATGTGAATCTCTTGAATCGAATCTTTTGGAAAATGCCACATGCTTAATGTGATTCGATGATCTTTATGACAAAATTTGCCTTTCCATCTTGAATGTTGACATTTTATTTTAAGGCAAAGGCATGCTTATAACAAGCAAATCATATGAATGAAAATTTATAAAAATGAAATGCAATCCTCTATCTTATCGATTCTTCAATAAATCTATGCTTGTCATGTATGAATTTATTGAATGTGATTTTTGAGGATGATTCCAGATTTGAAAATTACTTGATTCGTATTTATGACATAAGATACATTTTAAATATGAATCATGCTTCAATCATGTTAAATGCTTCAATCATGCTCTATCTCCCTTAATTTACTTTGTTCTCCTAAAATTTCTTTTTATTTACTAAAGAGGAGAACCTACCAAATGAATCATGAATTCAAATGAAATGATACAAATGAATCACTTATCGATATATCTTTTTGAAATATCTTTTTAATGTGATGTTGAAAACTTAAGATGTCCTTTGGAATTCATGACATGAGATGATTGAATCTTTGACTTACTCTTTTTATCATGGTTTGAAAATGAATATTTAAAATCATGCTTGACAATTTGCTTTATGAAATTTAGCCTTTATGTCTTGAACATTCATGCTTGTCTCTATTCAACATAAAAGAAGACAAAGGCATGTTTATACGAAATCAATGCAAATCATAAAAAAGCAAAATGTATGATTTTTTGAAATTTTCGATCTTTCATGAAATACAAGAGATGAATTCATTTATGATAGTTTGTGAATCACTTGAATTATGAATGAGATTTTGATGATGTGCTAAATAATCCATCTATATGAATCTATGAAAATGATTTTAATGATAAGTATAAAGTAGTCAAATTGAACTTGAATTATTTTTCTTTTAGTGATTCTTGAATCATTTGGAATTATGACTTGTTAAGATGTATTTATTGCTTGAATCAAGTTCTAAAAGATTTCATTTTGCTATAAAAAAATTTTATTGAAATCATGATCTTGACAATTATAACTTGAAGTTCTTTATAAATCAAGATCGTTTACCATGCTCCTTCCATTTTATCAAAAGAAATTTCTTTAAATGAAATGTAACTTGTCTTTTGATTTCTCGGAACTTAAATACTTGAATTTTTATGAATTTATGATCTTGATATCTTTAATGATGAATCATTATTAAAAGGGCATGTCACATGAATTATGTTCTTGTTGATTCTCTTAAGCTTTGATGTCATATCTTTCATGACTTAGAAGTAACATGATTTCTTTGCCTTGTGTGGTAAATTGAATATTTGATATAAATGAAATTTGCTTTATGATGAATCATTGAATCGTGACTTGATCTATGAGAATGATATGTTTTATTTGTATCATGATTCTTGGTTATATACCCGTTATCATGAATTGAAATTTGATGCTAAAGAGAATATTTACAATTCATGATCTTGATCTCTTGGATTAACAACTTGAATTCTTTTTTTATCAAGATCCTTTTAAGAAAATTGTTATCTATATCGTGATCTTGATGTCTTATTTTTGAATGAAATTTGCTTGATGAATTCATGGATATAAACCTTCTTTTTTATCTTTATTGATTGTCATAGGTTCAAAATTCATGTAAAGGGAAAAGAATTTCACTCTTCCCTTAATTTTGATAAACACAAAGGGGGAGAAGATTTATTGCTAGCTTGTGGCTTCAATAATAAATTTGCTAGCTCGATCATTGAAATGAAGGAATATCCTATCTTGAACATTTCAAAAGTTGCTAGCTTGCTACAAAAGCAAAGTGCAAACTTGCACAAGAAGAAGTGATGAAAAATTGCTATCTTGCTTATCTTTAGAAAGAATTTAAAAACTTGCTATAATTGAATATTTTAAAGTGATGTTGTTAAATATCTTGATTAATAGCTAATGTGTTGAAAAACTTGCATATCTTTTAAACTAGCTATGATGCAACTTCTTCTTTTTGTTGATGACATAGGGGGAGAAGTAGATTGATGACTTCATGCATTGATTGAATATTTTATATATTTGCATGATGAATTGATAATTCTCATAACTTGTGATGAATTTTGATTGATTCTCATAATTTGTGATGAATGTTGCTTGGATTTGGGATAATCCAAAGTTTCTATCAATGGCATATTGATAAGGGGAGTTTGGTTAAACTCCGGGGAGTTATAGTTAACTCTGTTAGTCATCAATTAGTTGTCATCATCAAAACGGGGGAGATTGTTGAATCTCAGATTTTGATGATGAAACTAATTAATTATGTTTTGGATCTAACTGTGTTTTGAGTTACACAGGTCTACTATCGATCAGGATTAGACAATTGATGCTGGAGGAATTGACGTTGTGCCAGGTGATCACGTCAAGATATTAGATGTCATGCAAGAGGTTTGGTCGACAATCGACATGAGGCTTCATAC
Source organism: Musa troglodytarum (assembly GCA_023547065.1). Taxonomy (NCBI): domain Eukaryota; kingdom Viridiplantae; phylum Streptophyta; class Magnoliopsida; order Zingiberales; family Musaceae; genus Musa; species Musa troglodytarum. Next base: position 6,323,552 of record CP097503.1, read on the forward strand.
GTTGGGCATCGGGCCAAGAAGAGCGTGTTACACCAAGGATATTGGGGTTGCGGAGGTTAACCGCCGATTGGGCAACAAAACACAAGAGAGAATGATGCACCGAAGAATTAGACGAAGCGTCGACCAATGACGTGCCGGGCAATAGAATGTCAATTCGCGTTATAATAATTATCTAGATCGAAGTAGAGTTTTTGTTTGTGTGTGTGCAAGATTAACTATGATAACGATGAAGACATAAAGCAAAACAAAGTACAGGAAGACATGTGATGGATCATTGGGAGTTTGAGAGTTCGACGGAAGTCCGAAGATTCGCTGGGAGTGCTACCGGAACTGGCCAAGAATGAGTAGGGAGCTTGCCGAAGGGTTTTTGGAAGTTCACCGGAAGGTTCGTCAAAAGTTCACGGAGCTTGCCAAGAAAGATCTGAGCTTACCAAAGAAGCTCGTTGGAACTCACCAAAATCATCGTGAAGTCCAGGAGCTTGTCGAGAGTCCGCAGAATGGTTTCCAAGGGTTCATCGGAAGACCGCCGGAAGTTCGCCAGAAGCTCGCCAGAAGAAGTCTTGATTTGTTGGACTTTGTAACAGCTTAGGAAATGTCTTTAATTTTGTAGTTAGCATATTAATTTGGATTAGGATTAGGTGTTAATCCTATTGTTGAATCTCGGATTTTGATGATGAAGTCAATTGGTGAAATATTTGTGCTAATCCTCTTTGTCAAGATAAGTGTGTAGGAACAACTACGAAGGGAAGAAAACATAAAGTGATTTACCGAGGTCAAGTCCGTCGGGGGTTCAAGAGTTCATCGGAAGTCCGAGAGATTTTCGGAAGTGTTGCCAGAACCATCAAAGATCGAATCAGGGACTTGCCGAAGTTTTCGGAAGTTCTTCTCAAAGATCGTCGGCGTTCGCGAACTCACCGGGATGATTCGGAAGCTAGCCGAAGACTCGTTGAGCTCGCCATACAATCCGGAGTATGCTGGGAGTCCACTGGAAGCAATCCGAGGGAAGCATTGGAAGCTTGCCTAAATCTCGCCGTAAAGCTCGCCGGAAGATGACTTGAAGCGTGTCAGATAAAATCACGTTTAGTTGTGTTTTATGTTTATAGTTTGCACATGAGTAAGGCAAGGATTTGAGGAAAATCCTACCTAAATTTAGTAGGGGCCAACCAGGTCTCTACTGAGCCAAGTTAAGGCTCAAACAAGGCTCATTCGGCCTTGACCGAATGAGGGAGGCGGTTGAACCGCCCAGCCTGGGGCGGTAGCACCGCCCCTGTTCGCAGACAGGCGGTGGAACCGCCTGGCTGGGGCGGTGGCACCGCCCCAGTCACCAGACTAGAGGCGGTAGCACCGCCTGTCTGGGGCGGTGGCACCGCCCCTGTACGTCAGTCAAAGGGATTGTGACAGGCGGTGGCACCGCCTCTGACCACCAGATCTTGGAACTCCAAATTGATTTTGAATTTGGAGCCCAATTTTGAATCCACTTTGGATCTATAAATACCCCTCCCTTTTCCAACTGAAAGGGTACCCTTTTGAGCAAAAATTCTAAGTCTTGAGTTCTTGAAGTGTGTTGTAAAGTCTTGTTTTTGCTAGTGTTCACCTTCTTCCTTTTCTTGAGAAATCTTGTACAAGTGTGAACATCTTGTAAAGGGTTGTAAAGGGGTGTTTGATCCTTCCCCTTCAAAGAGATTGCTAGTGGAAGAGCGGAGCCTCATCGTAAAGGCTTCAAGAGTGGATGTAGGTCATTTGACCGAACCACTATACATCCTTGTGTCCATGAATGTGTGAGTGTTTACATTCTTGAAGCATTTCTTTACTTTGTTGCAAGTTATTTAGTTCATAGTTATTACCTTTACGCAAGCAATTACTTTCAAGTTCTCTTTCGTCAAATCGAGATCTTCCTACGAACGTGAGTTTTTGCAAATCGGTTTCAAGAATACGATTTTAATCCGCTACACTAATTCACCCCCCCCTCTTAGTGCCTTTTAGATCCTTTCACCTATAACCCAACTAGGGGCCAATTGGACCATGTTTTGGACCAGTTTGGGCCGAGTTTAAGGCCCAAACCAGTGTGCTGAAAAGGCCCGGGCGATGGCACCGCCCAATGGCCGAGAGCTGGGCGGTGGCACCGCCCAGACTGGGGCAGTGGCACTGCTGCCCTAGGCTATGGAACCGCCTAGTACACTATCAGTCTGACAACTGATAGGCGATGGCACCACCACTGATAGGCGGTGGCAGCACCGGAAAAAATGAAAGTGATTCAAATTTGGGCTCCAAATTTGAATCCTCTTGAGACCTATAAATACCCCTCTCATTCATGGTTGAAAGGTGGTCTAGAACTGAGAGAAAAAGAGGAAAAACTCTGTTGAAAGTGTGTCAAAATCTTCCCTCTAAGTTTTATGTGTGCTCTAGTCCAAGAGAGGGGTGAGAGGCCTTGTAAGAGTTACCTCCTAAGCCTGTCAAAAGAAGAGGTGTTGTAAGAGAGTTCATCCTTACCCGTTGGAAGAAGGATAGCTAGTGGAAAGCCGGTGGCCTCAAGTGAAGAGGAATCGGGACTGGACATAGGTTGTATGACCGAACCACTATAAATCGGTTTGTGTTTATCTTATTGTCATTTACATTACTGCAAACCATCTTCACTTTGATGCTCTACTTCTTTGTCTCCTTCTTACGTATGCTTTCAAGTTAAAATACAATAGAAACGGTTTTAATCGAAACGTTATTCTTTTCATACGAAGTTTTCGAAACTTGTTTAAAATCACTAAAGTTTATCATATTTTTCCGCTGCACTAATTCACCCCCCCCCCCCCTCCTCTTAGTGCCGCTCGTCGTAATAGTAATGAATTGAATGCAACAATTAAAACTTATGCACCAAGAGAAGAACGCAGCAATTTATAGTGGTTCGATCAAATGACCTACGTCTACTTCCGAAACCTCCTCCGATGAGGTTCTCGGCTTCCACTATCAATCCTTCTTGAAGGGAAATGATCAAGCACCCCTCTTACAGAACTTTACAAGTGGCTCACACCCCCTTTTACATAATTTTTACAAGTGAAAATTTGGGAGGTGAACACTCAAGCTTTTCAAGGCTATTTCACTAGAGTTTCGGCTCAATTCTTATCACTTCTCAATGTGTTTTACTAGTTGAGAAGTGAGAGATATTTATAGGCTCAATTGGCTTTAGAATTAGAGTCAAAAGTGTTGGGATCTAGAGCAGCACTAAGAGGGGGGGCTGAATTAGTGCAACAGTTAAGAACGATAAATTTTGGTGATTTAAACACTTTCAGAACCTTCATACGATAAAAAGATATTTCGTTGAAAAGCGTATCAGAGATACTTGAGCTTGAGAGTGATTGTAAGAGGATAAAGAAGAAGCCAGATGATTGCAATAAAATGAAATGGTTTGCAGTAATGTAAATGACAATAAGTAAACACAAATCGATTTTTATAGTGGTTCAGTCATCCGACCTACGTCCACTCCCGATTCCTCTTCTCTTAAGGCCACCGACTTTCCACTAGTTGTCTTCCTTCCAATGGGCAAAGACAAGTCCCTTACAGTGCTCTCTCCTTTTGATGGGCTTAGGAGGTAACCCTTACAAGCACTTCACTCCTCTCTTTCAGTGGAATACAAATGAGAATTAGAGGAGGGATTTCTAAAGTGATTTGAATAACGTTTTCTTAATTTTAAAGTATGTGTGCTTGTGTTTTCAACATAAGGATGGGCGAGGTTTTTATAGACTCCAATCTGATTCAAACTTGGAGCCAAAAACCTTTCCATTCTAGGTTAATCGGGTATTGACGGTACCACCACTTGTCTCTGGCAATACCACTGCCAGTGCACTCTGGTTCTATTAGTGTACTAGGCGGTACCACCGCCCAGTCTGACGGTACCACCGCTTGAGCACACTAACATGTTAGTATACTGGGTGGTACCACCGCCTAAGTACATTGATACTAGGTGGTACCATCGCCCAAACTCAGTCTAGAAGACTGAGCCTTTTGGCGGTGCCACCACCAACCCTGATGGTGCCACCACCTAATGTGGCACTTAGGCACTATTTGGGCCTTTCATTCGGCCCAACACAGCCCCAATGCAGGCTTAGTTAGCCCCTAACTGGGTTGACCTAATTATAACACAATTAAGCTAATCCTACTCCGATCTAGACAATTATTACAATGCGAATCATAATTAGTTGCCCAGCACATCCTTGGTTTATCGACGCTTCGTCTGACACTTCAACGCATCATCCTCTCTTGCGGTTCGTTACCTAATCAGCAGCTTACCTCCGCACCCCAATCTCCTTGGCGCAACTCCGCTCCTCTTGGCCTGATACCCGATTTCTTTATCCGATGCCTTCTGCCGATCCTCGACCAGACCTCCGGCTCGACATCCAATCTCCTAACGTGATTTCCTCTAACGCAACATCAATTCTTCCTATGTCAATTGTCTAATCCTGATCGAGAGTATACCTGTGTGACTCAAAATATAGTTAGATTACCAAAACACAATCAATTAGTTTTATCATCAAAATCCGAGATTCAACAAAAAGATGTCTCATCCTAGATTTTTGGGTGTTGGCAGTACCACCTCCTAACACTAGCAGTATCACTGCTAGTTGACCCTGACACTGGATAGTACTACCATCCAATCTGGTGGTACTATCTCCTGACAGGGTCTTGGGCTCTATGGAGGGGCGGTACCACCACTTGGCAACTAATAACTGTCAAGCGGTACCACTACTAACCTAGGCGGTACCACCGCCCAAGGCTTTTGAGAATCTATTCCCTGGGCGGTTCCACTGCCAGAAGGGTCCAATACTCTTGGATGGGCCTTGAATCAGGCCCAATCTAGTTAATTTATGGGCCTAGTTGGCCCCTACTAGGGTTATAGGATTAACACCTAATCCTAACCCTAATTACGTACTAACTACAAATTTAAAGATATACACTTAAGCAAAAACATAAACCGACGCATCAAGTCTTCTTTCGGTGAGCTTCCGGCAAACTTCTGGTGGACTTCTGGCAGGCTCCCGGACTTTACGACGACCTTGGTGAGTTCTGACGAGTCTTCTTTAGCAAGCTCCAATCTTTCTCAGTGAGCTCCATGAACTTTTGACGAACCTTCCGGTGAACTTCTGATAACCCATCAGCAAGCCCCCGATTCATTCTTGGCTAGTTCCAACAGCACTGCCAATAAATCTTCCGTCTTCCAGTGGACTCTCGAACTTCCAATGGTTCAATCGCACTTGACTCCGCACATTGCTTTATGTCTTTATTGCTATCGTAGTTAATCCTGCACACTTTTCTCAATAATATGGATTAGATCAAATAATCTATCAATTGACTTCATCAAAATCTGAGATTCAATAGTTAGATCACCAAAACATAATCAATTAGTTTCATCATCAAAATCTGAGATTTAATAATCTCTTCCTTTTTTATTATAACAACTAATTGATGACGAAGTTAACATGAACTTCTCGGAGTTAAACAAACTCCCCCTATCAATATGCCATATTGATAGGACCCTTGGATTTTAAAAAAATCCAAGTAACAAGTCATCAAAAACATCATGTAATATTATTTAACATCATGTAATCAATCATCATTACAATGCATGAGAGATCTTCAATCTACTTCTCCCCCTTTGTCATCAACAAAATGGAGAAGTTGTATCTAGCTACCTTAAAAGATATGTAAATTTTACAACATACTAGCAAGATCTACAACTTTCAATCAAATCATCATTTTAAGGATGTGCAATATTACAATTCATCACTTACTTTAGTGCAAGTTTGCACTTTGCTTTTCTTAAGATTGCAAGGTAGTAATTTTTTTGATGTTCAAGATAGCACGTTTTCTACTCTTGAGATTGCAAGCTTTGTCTTTCTTTGCAATGCTTGAGCTAGCAAATCTTTGTAAAATTTATAATACTTTAAACATGCAAGCTAACAAGTTAAAAAAAATGTGTAACTTTGTAATTTCTTTCTTCTCTTTTGAGAAGTGTAAGCTTGCAAGTTTTGCTTCCTTTGCATGCTAGCAATTTTTGCTTTGTGATGCACAAGCTAGCAATTCCTTCTCCCCCTTTGTCATTGTCAAAAAGAAGGGAGGAAGCAATGATATAAAATTTTCCTTTACGTCCACTTTTCATTAAAATTGCATCAATAAAAATATATATCAATCTTTCAATCATCACATGATGCATACAAGACAACAATGCAAGGAAATCATGTTATGAAGGATATCAATATGAAAAATCAAGTATCAATTCATGTATACCAAAAGATATCATTCTGTTGAATCTCGGATTTTGATGATGAAACTAATTGAGTGTGATTTATGGTCTAACTGCGTGTTGAGTTACGCAGGTCTACTTTTGATCAAGATTAGACAGTTAATGCTGGAGGAATTGACGTTGCGCGAGAGGTGATCACATAAGGATATTGGATGTCGAGCTGGAGGTTCGGTCGACTATCGGCAGGAGGCTTCGTACGTCGGGCATCGGGCCAAGAAGAGCGTGTTACGCCAAGGATATCGGGATTACGGAGGTCAATCGCCGATTGGGCAACGGACCGCAAGAGAGGACGATGTGCCGAAGGATCGGATGAGGCACCGACCAATGACGTACCGGGCAACTGAATGTCAATTCGTGTTGTAATAACTGTCTAGATCGAAGTAGAGTGTTTGTTATTTATGTGCAGGAGTAACTACGATAAGGATGAAGACGCAAGGTGAAACAAAGGGTTGAATTCAAGTGCGATGGATCATTAGGAGTTCGAGTGTTCGATGGAAGTCCGAAGATTCATTGGGAGTGCTGTCGGAACCGGCCGAGAATGAGTAGGGAGCTTGCCGAAGGGTTTTCGGAAAATCGTCGGAAGTTCGCGGAGCTTGCCAAGAAAGATCGGAGCTTGCCAAAGAAGCTTGGGGGAACTCGCCAAAATCATCGTGGAGTCCGAGAGCTTGCCGGGAGTCCGCAGGATGGTTTCCGAGGGATCATCGGAAGATCGTCGAAAGTTCGCCGGAAGCTCGATGAAAGAAGACTTGACTTACGGACTTTGTAATAGCTTAGGAATGTTTTTAATTTCGTAGTTAGCATATTAATTTGGGAGAAGGACGGGCCTTCGTTTGAGCCAAAGATTTTGGCCCAACTAACGCATGTTACGTGCATGCTACGTGCATGGCACTGTAGCATGGCACTGTAGCTGGTACTATAGCGTCGTAGAGCAGCGGTAGTATCGCCGCTGGGACGGTGTAGCACCGCTTGGCTATCAGAGCGGTGGAACCGCAGCTGGGCGTGGCACCGCCCACTGCAGATCGAGCGGTAGCACCGCCGTGGTGGTACATGCGTCGATCAACAGACTAACACGGTGACACCACCTCTAACACCTGAAGCAGGAACTCCAAATTTGATTTCAAATTTGGAGCCCAATTTTGAATCCACTTTGATCTATAAATACTCTTTCTCAAACTGAAAGGGCAACCCTTTTAGAGTTAGAATCTTGGTTTTGAGCTTTGAAAAGTCTTGAAAGTCTTGTTCTTGCTAAGTGTTCACCTCCTTCTTCTCCTTGAGAAATCTTGTAAGAGTGTGAACCACTTGTAAAGGGTTGTAAGAGGGGTATTTGGTCCTTCCTTCAAAGGATTTGATAGTGAAGAAGGGAGCCTCATCGAGAAGGCTTCGAAGTGGATGTAGGTCACTTTGACCGAACTACTATACATCGCTGCATCTTGATTGTATGAGTGTTTAAATTTCTGTTTTACTTTGCTGCAAGCCTTTACTTTACTTGCTCCACTTCCTTTTTATCTTTGTACGCATGCTTCAAAGTTAGAATGCAAAAATCGGTTTCAAATGAAACGTTGCTTTCATCGTACAAAGTTTCTCAAGCTTGTTTTAAATCGCTGAAAATCCATCGCTTTATCCGCTGCACTAATTCACCCCCTCTTAGTGCCACTCGATCCCTAACAATTGGTATCAGAGCCACATTCTTTCTCTTTCGGATTTACACCCGTGAGAAATGGCTCTAAATGGTTTTCAAGAGGGCTTTTCGATTTTTCGTCCACCGTTTTTTAACGGTTCGGACTACACATATTGGAAAACTCGAATGAGAGTTTTCATGCTTTCAATGAACTTGGATTTGTGGAACATCATCGAAAATGGCTTTCAACCTTCCTCTAAACCGACGAACGAATGGTCGGATTTGGAGAAAAGGTTATTTTCTTTAAACGCAAAGGCTATGAATGCCTTATTTTGCGCTTTAGACAAAAATGAGTTCAACGGATTTTCTACATGCGAAACGGCTTTTGACATTTGGCTAACTCTTGAAATCACGCAGAAGGAACGAGTAGAGTCAAAGACTCAAAGTTAATATTTTGATGCACGATTTTGAGATTTTCCGAATGGCACCAAGTGAGACTATCGATGACATGTTCTCCCGCTTTCTGATGTCATCAATAGTCTAAAAGCTCTTGGTAAATGTTTTTCGGACTTTGAACTCGTAAACAAGACTTTAAGATCTCTTCCAAAAAGATGGGATCCGATAATAACCGCAATACAAGAAACAAAAGATCTAAATAACTATCCTATTAATGAACTTATTAGGTCTTTAAAGACCTATGAAATGGGTTTCTTGGAACGTTTGGAACATCATGAACATGATGAACATTTGAATCACCTTCTAAAGAACAAGAATGTTTCTGAATATTGGACAAATGGATGCCACTTGAGTGATGACTCAAGTGATGAGGACAATGAGGACATTGAACACATAACAATGAATGTTAACAAGTTCATTAAACAAAAATTAAAAAACATAAATGAACTTGAACGGAGAAAGAGGCCAAAGAAGAAGAAGAAGGCTTGGAAAGAAGAATCAAGAAAAGAAGAAGCAAACTACGCTTTAATGGGCTTCAACAATGAGGTAAGTAACTTAACTTCCTTGAATTATTTTGAAATTACTTGATGATTTCCATGAATGCTTAACTTAGTTAGTAAGAATTTTTTAATGCTTTTCTTATGTTTTTAGAAATTAAAAAAATTTCTAAATTATACTATGCTTTTCTTTATAGTATTTTTGAAAAGTAAACATATGAATGATGCAAGATTTGTGATAATGCTTAGGATTAATCCATACATGTGTATCTTGATGGTTTACGTTGTTTCCAAATATGATGCTTGATGATTTTATATCATGCATGAGCTTTTGAAGTAATAAAGTATCATATTGTGATGATGAAACATATTTTTCGAATTTATAAATAGATGCATGATTTTGGCAAAAATTTGAACATGGCCTTTTAACATAAAAATTGAAAGTGTGCTATCATTTTTACATATTTGGTCTTGACGATTTTATGACTAAGCTTGTGTTTTATTTTGATACATGTTTTCATAAAAATTTTGAATATGCTCACATCAAATTGCTTAAAATGAAAATGTATTTTTCTCATTCTATTGAGATGAATGAATTCATGTTATGAGTCTTGTGAATCTCAAAAAATAAAAACATGATGAATATTTTAAAAAATGTGCCTCATGTTTTCGGTCTTAATGATTTCTCTTGAAATATGCTCTTTGGACCTATATGAAAAACATGAATATACTTATATGAACGTCAAATCACTTGAAATGGAACACAAAAAAATGAGAAATTACACTATCATGATGCTTTACGTGTAATGCTTTTGATCTTAATGGGCTAAATGACAACTTATATTTCAAATTTATACAATGATGGCTTCCGTATAAATATTTGAACATACATTATGAAATCATCATTGAAATGAAAATATTAGAAGTTTGTTATCATGCTTAATGACTTTGTGATATTATATCTTGATGACAAACTCATGTTTCGGTTTTAAAATTTGATACTCATCTTTTGAAACATGAAACATATTATCATGATAAATTAAATCTCATGTCTTGGAATAATATGTTGCATTTATGCCTTGACAATTTTATGATAAAGTTTGATTTTCAATTTTTGATGAAAGGCAAGTGATAAATTCATTTATGATATTTTATAAATCATTAGAATTACGAATGAGATTTTGATGATACGGTAATGACTTTATTCATGTTATTAATCTCAAAAATAATAATTTAATTATGAGTCTTGAGTTGATAAATTGAGCTTGAATGATTTTTCTTTTAATGATTCTTGAATCTTCTAGAATTATGACTTGCTTGAATCAAGTTCTAAAAGATTTCATTTTGCTATAAAGAAATTTTATTGAAATCATGATCTTGACAACTATGACTTAAAACTCTTTATAAATCAAGATCTTTTACCATGCTCCTTATCAAAAGAAAATTCTTTAAATGAAATGTAACTTGTCTTTTGATTTCGAATTTAATACTTAAATTTTTATGAATTCGTGTCTTGATTCTTATGAAATGTGATCTTGGTAAAAATTCCTATGTATGAATCAAGATCTTGTGTGTAATCTCCTAAGACTTCCACTTGTTATTTCCTAAAACGGGACTTACCAAAATGATTCATGAACCTTTGATTCATGACTTTGGATTCATGACTCAAGATTGAAGATTGAAACATTATATGCTAAAATTGATTCTTTTTATTGTTTCAATACTTCCTTGAATGCCTTATGTGATGATTGAAAATTTGATAAAAAAATGTGCTTAATATTTGAATCATTTATCATGGCTTAAAAATGAATGAAAAGAAAATATGTTGGCACTTGTAATCATGATTTGATCCTTAATATTAATATGCTTTTATATATCATGATTCTTGGTTGTATGACATTTATCTTGAATTAAAAATTGATAAATATGAATCTAGATCTTGCTAAAATGAAAAGTTATTAATCATGGATGATATCTTTTGGTTTTGATTCTTGTTGAATTTACATATTGATATCTTCATGACATGATTTCTCATGTTTTAATACCATCTTGTATGCATCTTGGAAAAATTGAAATATTGATTGATGCAAAATTATTGCATTGAAATATTAGTCATCCCTTCTTTTCGATAGTGACAAAGGGGAGTTAGCTTGCTAGCTTATGCATCACAAGTGAAAGTGGCAAACATAGCTAGCTAGAACTTGCAAAAGGCAAAAATCTTGCTCAATTTCACTTCTTCAAAATTGCTTACATTTTTTGTTACAAATTATTGTTGAATCTCATGCAAGATTATTTGAAATATTTGATCCTCCCTTTCTTTTTGATGCTAACAAAGGGGGAGAAAGTTTTTAGCTCGGACATTGCAAAATTTGCCATCTTGATTCCTATTTTGCAACTTCATGAGAAGCTAAGAATTGTTATATCAAAGGATGCAAATATTGCTATCATGAGAAACAAGGTGCCTACTTGCACATCTCAAGAAGCAAGTGAAAATTACCATCATTGTCCATCCTTGAAACTTGCTATGATTGAATGGTATTATTTGATGTTGTATTGTAAAAATGTTGTATGATGTGATAAATAGCTAGTATGTTGTAAAGATTTGCATATTCTTGAAAACTAGCTATGATGTTACTTCTCCTTTTTGTTGATGACATAGGGGGAGAAGTAGATTGATGACTTCATACTTTATATTGAATATTTTATATATTTACATGATGGTTTGACAATTCTCATAATATTGTGATAAATGTTGCTTAGATTTGGGATAATCCAAGTATTCTATCAATGGCATGTTGATAGGGGGAGTTTGGTTAAACTCCGGGGAGTTGTGGTTAACTCATTACCATCAATTAGTTGTCATCATCAAAAGGGGAGATTGTTGAATCTCGGATTTTGATGATGAAACTAATTGAGTGTGATTTGTGGTCTAACTGCGTGTTGAGTTACGCAGTCTACTTTTGATCAAGATTAGACAGCTTGATTGGAGGAATTGACGCCGAGGAGGTGATCACGTCAGGATATTGGATGTCGAGCTGGAGGTTCGGTCGACTATCGGTAGGAGGCTTCGTACGTCGGGCATCAGGCCAAGAAGAGCGTGTTACGCCAAGGATATCGGGATTACTGAGGTTAATCGTCGATTGGGCAACGGACCGCAAGAGAGGACGATGTGCCGAAGGATCGGACGAGGCGTCGACCAATGATGTACCAGGCAACTGAATGTCAATTCGTGTTGTAATAACTGTCTAGATCGAAGTAGAGTGTTTGTTATTTATGTGCAGGAGTAACTACGATAAGGATGAAGACGCAAAGCGAAACAAAGGGTTGAAGCCGGGCGCGGCTGGATCATTGGGAGTTCGAGTGTTCGATGGAAGTCCAAGATTCGCTGGGAGGCCGCCGAACCGGCCGAGAACGAGTAGGGAGCTTGCCAAAGGGTTTTCGGAAGTTCGCCGAGAGGTTCGTCGGAAGTTCGCGAAGCTTGCCAAGAAAGATCGGAGCTTGCCAAAGAAGCTCGGGGGAACTCGCCAAAATCATCGTGGAGTCCGAGAGCTTGCCGGGAGTCCGCAGGATGGTTTCCGAGGGATCATCGGAAGACCACCGGAAGTTCGCCGGAAGCTCGCCGGAAGAAGACTTGACTTATGGACTTTGTAATAGCTTAGGAATGTCTTTAATTTCGTAGTTAGTACATTAATTTGGGTTAGGATTATGTGTTAATCCTTTAACCCAAGAACCATTGAGCCTTACGTTTGAGCCAAAATTTTAGCTAGCTTGACTGCGCATGCTCATTAAGCACTACATCACTGTTGGGCCAAATATTTTGGCCCAAACAGCATTTTGGACGCTACGTGGCATGCTACGTATGGCAATCGTGTTATGTGCACTATAGCTTACACATCCAGTCGATGATGGTAGTAGCTATCAGAAATAGCGCCTAGTCCGGGCATGAGCTAGCAGCACCGCCTCGAGCTGGAGCTTGCGTGGTACCGCCGGGTCGCAAGAGCACCGCATCGTGTCAGACCGCTTGGGTCTCGGGCCCCGACACCAAGATTCACCGTAACACCAAAAGTGAATCGAACTTCAAATTTGATTGGCTCGGGAATTTGGAGCCCAGTTCGCTCCAATCAATCACTTTGGATCTTATAAATACCCTTCCTTTCTCAAAATTCTGAAAAACAGAACCCTTTAGAGTTAGAATCTTAGTTTTGAGCTTTGAAAAGTCTTGAAAAGTCTTGTTCTTGCTAAGTGTTCACCTCCTTCTTCTCCTTGAAAAATCTTGTAAGAGTGTGAACCACTTGTAAAGGGTTGTAAGAAGGGTATTTGGTCCTTCCCCTTCAAAGGATTTGATAGTGGAAGAAGGGAGCCTCATCGGAGAAGGCTTCGGAAGTGGATGTAGGTCACTTTGACCGAACCACTATACATCGCTGCATCTTGATTGTGTGAGTGTTTAAATTTCTGTTTTACTTTGCTGCAAGCCTTTACTTTACTTGCTCCACTTCCTTTTTATCTTTGTACGCATGCTTCAAAGTTAGAACGCAAAAATCGGTTTCAAATAAAACGTTGCTTTCATCGTACGAAGTTTCTGAAGCTTGTTTTAAATCGTTGAAAAATCCATCGTTTTATCCGCTGCACTAATTCACCACCCCCCCCTCTTAGTGCCGCTCAATCCCTAACACATTCATGGTTCATCAATATTCTTTTAAGATCAAGATCAAGATTCATTTGATAATAAATAGCAAAAAGAGCAACTTGATTCATGCATAAGAATTCTCATCAAGATTTTATAAGAACAAATTTCGAGTATCAAGATATCAAGATCACAAAACAAAAATTTCAATTATCAAGATATCAAGATCATGACTTGGATTGTTTTCCTCTTTAGTAAGTGGTAAAAAGAAGCAATCATAGAGGAAAGGATTTTGATTTCAAGTCATAAGTTTGAGAAATCAAAATAGAAGTCATGAATCATTTTGAAAAATCTCATTCTAATCAATTTGTCAACTCCAAACACATCATCAAAATCACATTCAAGAAATTCACGAGATTCACAAAACATACATGGATTCATCATTTGTCTTTTATCAAAAAATAAAAAACTCTAGAGATAGAAAAATTTCAAGAAATATGTATTTTCTTTTTATGATTTACTTCATATAAGCATGCCTTTGCCTTTAATAAAAATGAGTGTCAAATTCAAGAGTGAAAGGCAAATTTTGTAAAACAAATCATAATATGCATTATCATATAAGTCCAAAATTATCATCAAAATCTTTTATTCGAAAAATTTATTAAGAGCAACATAGATTGATTACATATAAGCATGTTCAAGTCTTTTATGAATATATGTATCAACATTTAAAATCGAGATGTAAGTTTTGTCACAGAAATCGTCAAGACCAAATACATCAAACATAAAATATCATGATAGTGCATTTTTTCATTTTTATGTGTTTCACTTTAAGTTGGTTGTTTTCATACGAGTATGCTCATGTTTTTCGTATAGATCCGAAAAGTAACTTTTAAGAGAAATCATTAAGACCAAAAACATGATACACACATTTATTTTTAAAACATTGATTATGATTATTTTCATGAGATTCACAAGATTCATGAAATGAGTTCATTAATCTCAATAGAATAGAAAATGCATTTTCATTTCATGCAATTTGATTACACATAGGAATGTTCAAAATCATGCATCATTAAAAAAAATCATCATGAAAGCGATTAAGACCGAAAACACATTAATCCATAACATATGATTATTACTTCAAATCATTAAGCATGATACAAACATTTTCATTAAATTATCAAACTTATCAAGCATCATTTCAATTCTAATATTCTTTCTTTCATTGTTATTAGTTATAACAAGATTTTTCCTTCTTAAATGATTTTAGCTTAGTGTTAAAAATCAAGGGTCATGCCAAAATCATGCATCATTTTATAAATCTAAAAAGCAATATAAAACATCAAGATACACATATATGGATTAATCCTATTAGGTGCACAAGCATTATCATAAATCATGCAAGTATGATTTTAATTTTTACTTTTCAAAAATACTAAAAAGAAAAAGCATGATAAAATTTTTGAAAATAATTTTTATTTCCTACAAACTAAATCATGCAACTAAAAAAGACATCATGTAATTTCATAAAGCAAGGGGGTTTTGGTTGAGTTGCTTACCTTGTAGTTGAAGGCCGTCAAAGCGTAGTTTGCGTCTTCATCTTCTTTGTGCACTTTCTTCTTCTTCACTTTTATATACTCGTCTTTGTAGCTCTCTAACTTCTTGTATTCATAGCAAGAGTTGGTGTTCTTTTTAAGTTCATTTGTGTTTTTCAATTCTTGTTTAATGAACTTATTAAATTTCTTAGTCAAAAGTTTAATGTGCTCAGTATTATCCTCATCACTTGAGTCATCACTCAAGTGGAATTCTCTTGTGCGAAGTGTCAAATCCTTCCTATTCTTTAAAAGATGGCTCTCATGTTCATCAAGTTCAAGAGTCATTTCATTGGTCATTAAAGACCTGATTAGTTCTTCGAGTGAATAAATGTTGAAGTCTTTAGACTCTTGTATAGCCATTATTTTTAGATCCCAACTCTTTGGAAGAGATCTTAAAATCTTATTAATGAGATCAAAATTTGAAAAAGATTTACCAAGACTTTTTAAACTATTGATGACATCCATGAAACGAGTGTACATATTACCGATAGTCTCACTTGGTGCCATTCGGAAAAGCTCAAAATCGTGCATTAAGAGATTTACTTTCGAGTCTTTGACTCTACTAGAGCCCTCATGAGTGACTTCAAGAGTGTGTCAAATATCGAAAGTCATTTTGCAAGTAGAAATCCAATTAAATTTAGTTTTATCCATAGAGCAAAATAAGGCATTCATAGCATTTGTGTTTAAAGAAAAAGATTTTTTCTCTAAATCCGACCATTCGTTCATTGGTTTAGATGGTAGTTGAAAACCATTTTCGATAACATTCCATAAATCCAAATTCATAGAAAGCAAGAAAACTCTCATTCGAGATTTTCAATAAGTGTAGTCTGACCCATTAAAGAAGGGAGGACGAACGATCGAAAAACCCTCTTGAATTCGAAAAGAGCCATTTCTCTTGGGTGTGAATCCAAAAGAGAAATAATGTGGCCTGATACCACTTGTTGGGGATTAAGAACGGCACTAAGAGAGGGGGTGAATTAGTATAGTGGTTAAGTACGATAAATTTGATGATTTAAATGATTTTGAAAAATCCCGTTTCTTACGAAAAGAATCATTTCAATTAAATCTGGAAAGAAATAATGCTTTAAACTTGAAGCCAATTATAAGAAGGAGAAGCAAAGGAAGTAAGATGGCTTACAGAAATGTAAATTGTAAGAAGATAAATGCAAACCTGATTTTATAGTAGTTCAGTAATCCAACCTACGTCCACTCTCGATTCCTCTTCACTTGAGGCCATCGGCTTTCCACTAGTTGTCTTCCTTCCAACGGGCAAAGACAAACTCCCTTACAGCATTCTCTCCTTTTGACGGGCTTAGGAGGTAACCTTTACAAGCACTCACTCCTCACTTGAAGTTAAAAATAATCTAAGTCTAGAGGAGGATTTTCTCAAGTAATTTTTATAGGGTTTTCTCACTTTTAAAGTATATGTGCTTGTGTATTCAACCGAGGGAAGAGAGAGGTATTTATAGGCTCCAAATGGATTCAAATTTGGAGCCAAAAACCTTTCCATCCCAGGTATTTTGGGTATTGGTGGTACCATCGCTTGGCATGCTACCATTGTTAATGTACAGGACGGTACCATTGCCCAGGTACACTAACACTAGGCGGTACCACCACCTAGACTCAGTCTAGAAAACTGAGCCTTCTTACGGTGCCACCACCTGATATGGCACTTGGGCACTGTTTAAGCATATCATTCGGCCTAACACAACCCTAATGTAGGCCTAGTTGACCTTAACTGGGTTGGCTCAATTACAACCTAATTAAGTTAATCCTACTCCGATCTAGATAATTATTATAACATGATCGTAATTAGTTTTTCAACATGTCATTGGTCTATCGACGCTTCATCCAATACTTCGGTGCATCGTTCTCTCTTAAGGCTTGTTGCCTAATCAGCAATTGACCTCTATAGCCCCAATCTCCTTGGCGCAACTCCGCTCTTCTTGGCCTGATGCTTGATTTCTTTATCTGAAGCCTTCTACCGATCATCGACCGAACCGCCGACTCGACGTCCAATCTCTTAACGTATTTTCCTCTAATGCAATGCTAATTCATCCTACATCAATTATCTAATCCTGATCGAGAGTAGACCTGCATGACTCAAAACATAGTTAGATCACCAAAACATAATCAATTAGTTTCATCATCAAAATCAGAGATTCAACAGCAATTTTGTGGGATACCCCAAGTAAACTAGTGGGTATTATTTCTATTACCCCGAGGACCAATAGGTCTTTGTAGCCAAGAGAGTAGTATTCCTTGAGAAGGAACATATTCTTGGTGGAGACAGTGGGAGTGTGATAGAGTTGAGCAAGGTTGTAGAACCTAACTCAAGCATCATTCCACAGCGAGAGTCTATTTAGGTACCTAGCATACAAGCTCCAACTTTACGTAGGTCCGGTAGAGTATCCCATCCTCCTGAGAGATGTGGGACATATCAGAAGAGAGGATATTGAGGATATTGATCCTCAGACCTATGAAGAAGCTATTATGAGTATAGACTTCAGAAAGTGATAAGAAGCCATGAATTCAAAGATGGATTCCATGTACTCCAACAAGGTTTGGAACTTGGTTGATGCATGTAAGGGTATTATACCTACCCATTGACTACAAGTGGATCTTCAAAAAGAAGATTGGAGTAGATGAAAAGGTAGAGACCTATAAAGTAAGGCTAGTGGCTAAGGGGTATCATTAAAGGTAAGGTGTTGATTATAACGAAACCTTCTCATCCATAGTTATGCTAAAATCCATCTGAATTCTATTGTGTTGGGAAATCCGTCATGGGGAGTGACATCACATGCGCAACGGAAGAAAAGAAAACAAAATCCTAGATTTCCCATAGAAAGTTTCCGTCGTCGTGCGAAGATCGGCGCATCAAAACAAATCCACGAAAACTGCATGTGTTAAAGAAAGATACCTAGGGAGATCGTATATCCCTGAATTCCTACAGATCTGTGGGAGAGGATGAAGGAAGTCAAGTGTCCTCCTCTCTAGCGGTATCCACACAGCAGGGATTGCGACGATGCACCTCTCTCTTTGGGGAGAGGCGAATAGGAGGTGGCTACCAAAAACCCTCAGCCTATAGAACTCTGGTCCCCTCCTATTTATAGAGGCCCCCTGAAAAACCCAAATGGATCTTTTGCCCTATTGGGTATTGGATCTTCATCCAATTACCCAAGCCTCTTGGATTAGTGGGTTTCTACCCAATAATCTCTTATTAGCAATTATTGGATCTCATCTCAAGATCCAATAATTCAGAGACTTAATGGATATCCAATAAGATAGGGGGTTCAGCGGATATCTCATATCCGAACCTCTACTCATCGCAACACCTACCATATGTGTGTGACCCTCTAGGCCCAATATCAAGCTGGCCGTGAGTCATACTTGTCAGAACTCCTTCTGACTTAGTGAATTATTATCTCTATAATAATTCACTCAACTCATCGACTACGGACGTACCAGGCCACTACGCCGCGGCCCCCAGACGATACAGGGGAAGCCAATTCTTTGGACCTATCTATCCTCAGTTACCATGTATCTATAGTCTCTCATCCATCTAATATCCTAGAGACCCTATATTGGGCATGGTGTTGTCAGGCCCATACGGTCTCTCCTTGAGTCTTGCTCTTGTCGGATTCTCCCGGAGAACTCTTTCTCTCTCAATCCGAATAACCTTGGCCAAGGATTTGTTCGAGCAAGAACACATGGGATATTCCTCTCATGATACCGAGAGCGGATGACCCTCTATTGACACTCAATAGCCCTCGTAAGGTTGGCTACCACTCCCAATGACCGGCTGTACTAGATATGGAACTTTCCAAACCTATAAGTCCGGTATCAAAGAGTAGAGTACTCATACAGGACATCCTTGGTGTCTTAAGTCTAAGGACCAGATACACTACTGGGACTACGGAATCGTTGTCTGACGTGAGGTATCAATAACCATCCAGCATTTCGTATGCGGATCAATCAGTGAACTCATTCTCCAATGAGCACCTGCACTGTACCCTTAGTGTCCCCACACGAGTAGCTATGAGACCAGCTACCTCCATCATATGAACGGGTATATAGCACACTAGTCTATTCGGTTATCTCGATGTCCTTCTCGAATAACCTATGACCAGGATAATTTAGGGTCTGTGTTTAAAGGTGAATCGGTCTCATTATCGTAATCTCATCACGATCCAATTCCCATTGCACAGATCTAAAGACATCACAATATACATCTAGATAATGTGAGATAATGCCAATAATCATAAGCAAAGAGATTGACGCAACATGTTATAGGTGCTATCACTCATGTGATTGGCTTGTAGGGCACCTATAACTAGCAATCTCCCACTTGATCTAAAGCCAATCACCAACATGTCTGATCCCCATCAGACCTCTGTGATGCTCATAGACAATCTGAGTCAATGGCTTTGTCAGTGGATCTGCAATGTTATCTTCGGATGGAACTCTTTCCATTGCTACATCTTTTCGGGCCACAATCTCTCTAATAAGTTGGAACCTCCTCAGAACACTTCTGATGAGACCCGGGTTCCCTTATTTGAGTAATCATCCCGTATTTATCGCAATATAAAGGAATTAGCTCCTCGCTGCTCGGGATGACTCCTAGATCTGTGATGAACTTCTTCATCCAGACTCCCTCCTTTGCTGCCTCTACCGCAACAATGTATTCCGCCTCTATGGTCGAGTCAGCAGTAGTGTCTTACTTGGAAATCTTTCAGCATACTACTCCTCCATTCAAGGTAAACACATACCCTGAATTAGACTTGCTATCATCGACATCGGACTAGAAGCTCGAGTCCGTGTAGCCCTCAACCTTGAGGTTACTACCTTCATATACCAGTAAAAGATCCTTAGTCCTTCTCAAGTACTTAAGGATACATTTTACTGCTTTCCAGTGCTCTAAGCCTGGATCTGCCGGATATGTGCTCGTGACACTCAGAGCATGCGCTATATCAGGCCTAGTACATAGTATAGCATACATGATAGATCCTATCGCTGATGCATATGGCATCATATCCATGTGTGTCCTTTCTTCAGGAGTCTTTGGGGACATACTCCTAGAAAGTGATATTCCATGTCTCATTGGTATGAGACCTCTCTTGGAATTTTCCATGCCAAACCTTTTGACAATAGTGTCTATGTACCTGGACTGGGACAAGCCAAGCATCCTCTTAGATATATCTCTATAGATCCGTATCCCCAATATGCAGGATGCTTCCCCTTAGTCCTTCATGGAGAAGTGCCTAGATAACCAAGTCTTTACTGTGGAGAGCATTCCTACATCATTCCCAATGATCAGGATGTCATCCACATATAATACCAAAAAGGTAATAGTGCTCCCACTTAATTTCCTATACACACAAGTTTCATCTTCATTCTTAACGAAGTCATAAGATCTGATCGCCTCATCAAATCTTATGTTCCAACTTCGGGAAGCTTGCTTTTAATCCATAAATGGACCTAAGCAACTTGCACACCTTATCTGGGTTATCCTTGGACACGAATCCCTCAGGCTATATCATATACACCTCCTCATCGAGGTTACCATTGAGGAATGCGGTTTTGATGTCTATCTACCGGATCTCATAATCATAGTGTGCTGCAATAGCCAATAGAATTCGAATGGATTTTAGCATGGCTACAGGTGAGAAAGTTTCGTCATAGTCAACACCTTGCCTTTGACGATACCCCTTAGCCACTAGCCTTGCTTTATAGGTCTCTACCTTTCCATCTACTCCAATCTTCTTTTTGAAGATCCACTTGCAACCAATGGGTACAATACCCTTAGGTGCATTAACTAGGTTCCAAACCTTGTTGGAGTACATGGAATCCATTTCTGAATCCATGGCTTCTTGCCATTTCCCGAAGTCTATGCTTATAATAGCCTCCTCGTAGGTCTGAGGATTAATATCCTCAACATCCTCTCTTCTGATATGTCCCACATATCTCTCAGGAGGATGGGATACTCTATCTGACCTACGTAAAGTTGGAACTTGTGTGTTAGGTATCTGAACAGATTTTGGAATGGTGCTTGAGCTAGGTTCTCCAACCTCGCTCAACTCTATCATGCTCACACTGTCTCCACCAAGAATATGTTTCTTCTCAAGGAACACAGCACTCTTGGTTACAAAGATCTTTCGGTCCTGAGGGTGATAGAAATAATACCCATAAGTTTCCTTAGGGTATCCCATGAACTTGTACCGTTCCATCCTAGATTCTAACTTTGTCAGGGTTGTGTCTCTTAACGTGGGCAGGGCAGCCCCAAATCTTAACAACTTTAAGATCGGGCTTCTTCCCATTCCATATCTCATATGGAGTAGACATCACTGATTTAGTTGGAATTCTATTCAGAAAGTAAGCTGCGGTCTCTAGAGCTTATCCCCAGAATGAGATTGGTAGGTCGGTGAAACACATCATGGAACGCACCATGTCTAACAGTGTGCGATTTCTCCTTTCTGATACACCATTAAGCTGTGGTGTATAAGGAGGTGTCCATTAGGATAATATCTCATAGTCTTTGAGGAACTGGGTGAACTCTGTACTCGAGTACTCACCTCCTCGATCTGATCGAAGGGTTTTAATACTCTTTCCTGTTTGGTTCTCCACTTCTCATTTCCTCTTAGACTCGCTTATACTCATGATATGTGGAGTTGTATCTAGCATATATAAGCCATTATGTAATGCTCCTCTCATGATGATCTCATCATCTAATATTATTGAACAACCATTATTCTCAAAAACTAATTTATATCCAATAACTATCAAACATGAAATGGAAATAATATTTTTGATAATAGAAGGAACATAATAGCATGCATCTAATGCAATGATAGCTCCACCAGGCAGATATAAGGTGACCTTGCCAATAGCTAGTGTAGCAACCTTTGCTCCATTGCCCATCTTAAGGTCCATCTCGCCTCTGTTCAATCTCTTAGGTCCTGCCAGAACCTGCAATAAATTACAAATATGATAAGCACTCCCGGTATCTAATACCCATGTGTTATCATAAGATTCTAACAAATGGAGACTGATCATAAATATACCTGAAGCTTCTCCAAGCTTCTGTTTCACCCTTTCTACAAGGTACTCTTTGCAGTTCCTCTTCTAGTGCCCATCTATACCACAGTGGAAGCACTGGGTTTTGTCCTTTGTTGGGTCTTTCTTGGCAACCTTTGCCTTACCCATTTTGCCCTTGCCCTTGCCCTTCTTAAGGGTCTTCTCAGCCTTCCTTTTCTTTCTGGCCTCACCAGAGAACCGCTTCTCTTTCTTGATGGTGGACTCTGCTTCTCTCAACATATTGAGGAGCTCTGGGAGGGTCACCTCAAGTTTGTTCATATTAAAATTTATTATAAACTGAGAAAAGGAATCTGGTAGGGACTGAAGTACAAGATCCACACACAGGTTATCCTCTAGGACCATTCCTAGACCTGTGAGTTTTTCGATCCACTCAATCATCTTAAGGACATGGTTCTAAACCGGTGTCTCCTCAGTCATCCTAGCACGGAAAAGACTCTTTGATATCTCATATCGCTGAGTTCTTCCCTGTTCTTCAAACAGTTTGTGGAGATGTAGGAATATGGAATTAGCATCCATATTTTCATGCTGTCTCTGTAACTCAGTAGTTATAGAGGCCAACATATAACACTGAGCAAGAGTGGAATCATCTAAGTACTTCACATAACGAGTGATCTCATCCTCGCTTGCCCCTTCGTCGGGCGTAAGGATCACTGTATCAAGGACATACGCGATTTTCTCCGCCGTGAGAACGATTCTCAGATTGCGAAGCCAATCTGTATAATTTGGACTAGTGAGGCGATTGACATCAAGTATGCCACATAAAGGATTTGAAAGCGACATTTTTTTTGAAATAAAAGATGTAGCAGAAATAAATAACATGCAGACTTTGTAGAAATTTAAAAATTAAGATAAGGACTTCTATCTTAATGTATTCCCACTAATTTTTCGCTAGACACACAACACTCTTCGGTGTGTGAATCGGAGACTCCCGGCAAATCTCTAGTAGGGATCATGATCCAATCGGCATCTTAACTAACCTCGAGGGACTCGACCAATCACGTTAAGCTCGTAAAGGTAGACAACTCTTGCCAATCACAACTCCTTGTGATTCCCGTCCTGTTCGGCCTCCGAACTACCATGGCCTCGAGGGACTCGACCAACCATGATGTTCGGTTAAGTCATTAACATCATTACCAGATGAGTCTGATTAGGTGATATACTCTCGAGGGACTCGACCAAGCATACCATGTCCTCAGGTCACCTTTGACATCTCCATATCATAGATAAGATGGCGAGGCGCGATATAGGTGAGTCTCGAGGGACTCGACCAACTCAACCTACACTGGGAATCGGCTCCTAGCTATAACGATGGAAGGCCACATGGGTCAATCTAATTGCCTCACGTTTACCGACTTAATATTATTAATGGAGAGGATTTTTTTTTGATTTGGTCTCCTAACATAATGTGTCACACGCATACGTATTTAATATATATATATATCTATATCGCATGCAAATATATATATACTTATCTGGTAGGTGTATAACTAATCATACATCACATGAGCAATCACACCAGATGATCATGGACCATATCCTAATGTGATCAGGCCCGAGCCAGTGGGCCCAATCACTCACATCAAGATCTATGTGTACTTCGGCGCATCTCTATGCCCTGTGATCGTCCATCTCGCTTCGTCGGATCCGTCGACATCTCAACGCATCTCCATGCGTCGGATCGTCCGTCTCGGCCTCGTGAGTCATGCTACCGCTGAGTCTCCTCTGATAAAAACAACATAATTACAGGCACACAGGCCCAACAATAAATGAGAAAAATAGAGGCTCGCAGATCCCAATAATAATAATCACATGTACACACATCACATCACAAGTCCATGATCATCTGTCCACATCATACATCACATGTATATGTTATTTTATAGGACTACTAGATAAAAAATAATAGTTAATTAAACTATTTAATTTTCTGAAATCAGGGACATAAAGGAAATTTTTTGAATTCCTAGGGGTATTTCGATAATTCGATCAAAAGGTATTTTGGTAATTCTGTCAAAAGGGATAGAATCTGGAATTTCTAAAATTTTGAGGGGTATTTTGGTAATTTGGCAAATAAAGGTGTTTTGGTAATTCTGTCAAAAGGGATAGAATCTGAAATTTCTGAAATTCCTAAGGGTATTTTGGTAATTCTGTCAAAGGGGAGAGAATCTAGAATTTCTGAAATTCCGAGGGGCAAAACCATCTTTTGCCCTAACACCTGTGTGCCGCGGCCGCTGTGCTCACCGGGGCGCACCGAGCGGCAGCGGCGGGCGCAGCGCGGCGCAGCGTCGCGCGCGCGGCCGGTGAGCGCGCCGCTCGAGCAGCGCCACCCGCAGGCGCGCCAGAGCGCGCACTAACGCCGGCAGCGCGGGCGCAATGCAGGGCGCTGCGCGCGCGGCGCTGCTGCCGCGAGCATGCGCGGCGCCCCTACGGACGATCCGAGGCAGCTTGCACGTGGCGATGAGCCGCCGGCGCCGCTGCAGCGGCAAGGCTGCAAGCAGCCTTGCGGTTGCTACACGAGCGGGCAGCAACAGTTGCTGCCCTTTGTTGCTATTCGCGCTAATGATTTTGGCAATAAGACCTATTCTAGATCACAACACACACAATTTAAGATCCGATCTTCGCACGAACAACCTGGCTCTGATACCACTGTTGGGAAATCTACGCAAGGGGAGCGACATCACATGCGCAGTGGAAGAACAGAAAACAAAATCCCAGATTTCCCATAGAAAGTTTCCATCGTCGTGCGAAGATCGGTGCATCAAAACAAATCCACGAAAACTGCATGTGTTAAAGAAAGATACCTAGGGAGATCGTATATCCCTGAATTCCTGTAGATCTGTGGGAGAGGATAAGGAAGTCAAGTGTCCTCCTCTCTAGCGATATCCACACAACAGGGATTACGACGATGCACCTCTCTCTCTGGGGAGAGGCGAATAGGAGGTGGCTACCAAAAACCCTTAGCCTATAGAACTCTGGTTCCCTCCTATTTATAGAGGCCCCCTGAAAAACCCTAATGGATCTTTTACCCTATTGGGTATTGGATCTTCATCCAATTACCCAAGCCTCTTAGATTAGTGGGTTTCTACCCAATAATCTCTTATTAGCAATTATTGGATCTCATCTCAGGATCCAATAATTCAAGGGCTTAATGGATATCCAATAAGATAGGGGGTTCAGCGGATATCTCATATCCGAACCTCTACTTGTCGCAACACCTACCATATGTGTGTGACCCTCTAGGCCCAATATCGAGCTGGCCATGAGTCATACTTGTCAGAACTCCTTCTGACTTAGTGAATTATTATCTCTATAATAATTCACCCTGCAGGCTAGGCCACTCTTGCATTTGACGATACAAGGGAATTCAATCCTTTGGACCTATCTGTCCTCAGTTACCATGTATCTATAGTCTCTCATCCATCTAATATCCTAGAGACCCTATACTGGGCATGGTGTTGTCAGGCCCATACGGTCTCTCCTTGAGTCTTGCTCTTGTCAGATTCTCCCGGAGAACTCTTTCTCTCTCAATCCGAATAACCTTGGCCAAGGATTTGTTCGAGCAAGAACACATGGGATATTCCTCTCATGATACCGAGAGCAGATGATCCTCTATTGACACTCAATAGCCCTCGTAAGGTTGGCTACCACTCCCAATGACCGATTGTACTAGATATGAAACTTTCCAAACCTATAAGTCCGGTATCAAAGAGTGGAGTACTCATACAGGACATCCTTGGTGTCTCAAGTCTAAGGACCAGATACACTACTGGGACTACGGAATCACTGTCTGACGTGAGATATCAATAACCATCTAGCATTCCGTAGGCGGATCAATCAATGAACTTATTCTCCAATGAGCACCTACACTGTACCCTCAGTGTCCCCACACGAGTAGCTATGAGACCAGCTACCTCCATCATATGAATAGGTATACAGCACACCAGTCTATCCGGTTATCTCGATGTCCTTCTCGAGTAACCTATGACCAGGATAATTTAGGGTCTGTGTTTAAAGGTGAATCGGTCTCATTATCGTAATCTTATCATGATCCAATTCCCATTGTATAGATCCAAGGACATCACAATATACATCTAGAAAATGTGAGATAATGCCAATAATCATAAGCAAAGAGATTGACGCAGCGTGTTACAGGTGCTATCACTCATGTGATTGGCTTGTAGGGCACCTATAACTAGCATATTGGCTATTGCAGCACACTATGATTATGAGATTTGATAGATGAACGTAAAAATCGTATTCCTCAATAGCAACCTCAAGGAGGAAGTGTATATGATACTGCTTGAGGGATTCGTGTCCAGGGATAGTCTAGATAAGGTGTACAGTTTACTTAGGTACATCTATGGACTAAAGTAAGCTTTCCAAAGTTAAAACATAAGATTTGATAAGGCGATCAGATCTTATGATTTCATTAAGAACAAAGACGAGCCTTGTATGTACAGGAAGGTAAAAGGGAGCGCTATCACCTTTTTTTAGTGTTATTTATGGATGACATCCTAATCATTATGAATGATATAATAATGCTCTCCACAATAAAGGCTTGGCTTTCTAGACACTTCTCCATGAAGGACTTAGGGGAAGCATCCTACATATTAGGGATTTGGATCTATAGAGATAGATCCAAGAGGATGATTGGCTTGTCTCGTTCCAAGTACATAGATACTATTGTCAAAAGATTTGGTATGAAAAATTTCAAGAGAAGTTTCATACTAATGAGATATAGAATATCACTTTCTAGGAGTATATCCCCAAAGACTCCTTAAAAAAGGGCAAATATGGATATGATACCCTATACCTCAGCGATAGGGTCTATCATGTATGCTATGCGATGTACCAGGCTTGATATAATGCATGCTCTAAGTGTCACAAGTAGGTATCAGGCAGATCCAAGCTTGGAGCATTGGAAAGTAGTAAAGTATATCCTTAAGTACTTAAGAATGACTAAGGATCTTTTACTGGTATATGGAGGTAGTAGCCTTAAGGTTGAGGACTACATGAACTCGAGTTTCTAGTCCAATATTGATGATAGCAAGTCTAATTTAGGATATGTGTTCATCCTGAATGGAGTAGTGTGTTGGAAGAGTTCTAAGCAAGATACTACTGCTGACTCGACCACAGAGGTAGAGTACATTACTGCAACAAAAGCAGCAAAGGAGGGAGTTTGGATGAAGAAGTTCATCACAGATCTAGAAGTCATGCCAAGCAACAAGGAGCTGATTACTTTATATTGCGATAACAATGGGACGATTGCTCAAGCAAAGGTACCCAGGTCTTATCAAAAGTAAAAGCATATTCTGGGGAGGTTCCACCTAATAAGAGAGATTATCGCCCGGAGAGATGTAGTGGTGGAAAGAGTTCCATCTGAAGATAACATTATAGATCCATTGATGAAGTCGTTGTCTCATATTGTCTTTGAGCATCACAGGGGTCTGATGGGGATCAGACACATAAGTGATTGGCTTTAGGTCAAGTGGGAGATTACTAATTATAAGTGTCCTGCTAGCCAATCACGTGAGTGATGGCACGTGTGACTTGACATACACTCTTTTTGCTTATTATTTGATATTTTATCACTTTATCTTACATGTTGCATAAATTATAATGTCCATGGATCTGTGTAATGGGAATCGGATCGTGATGAGATCATGATAATTAGACTGATTCACCTTCAAACATAGACCTTAAATAATCTCGGTCATAGGTTACTCGAGAAGACATTGAGATTACTAAACAAACTGATGTACTGTATACTCGTCCATATGATGGAGGTGGCTGATCTCATTGTTGCTCGTATGTGGACACTAAGGATACAGTGTAGGTGCTAATTGGACAATGAGTTCACTGATTGATCCACCTACGGAATGCTAGATGGTTGATGATACCTTATTGTCAGATAGCGATTCCGTAGTCCCAATAGTGTATCGGATCCTTGGACTTGAGATACCAAGGATGTCCTGTATGAGTACTCCACTCTTTGATACCGAATTTATAGGTTTGGAAGTTTCAAATCTAGTACAATCGATTATTGGGAGTGGTAGTCAACCTTACAAGAGCTAGTGAGTGTCGATAGAGGATCATCCGCTCTCAGTATCATGAGAGGAATATCACATATGTTCTTACTCAAACAAATCCTTAGCTAAGGTTGTTCGGATTGAGAGAGAAAGAGTTTTCCAAGAGAATCTGATTAGAGCGAGACTCGAGGAGAGACTATATGGGCCTGGCAGCACCATGCCCAGTATAGGGTCTCTGGGATATTAAATAGATGAGGGATTATAGGTATATGATAACTGAGAATAGATAGGTTCAAAGGATTGGATTTCCTTGTATCGTTTGGGGATTGTGGCGTAGTGACCTAGTACGTCTGTAGTCAATGAGTCAAGTGAATTATCATGGAGATAATAATTCACTGAGCCAGAAGGAGTTCTGACAAGTATGACTCATGACCAACTCAATATTGGGCCTAGAAGGTCACACACATATGGTAGGTGTTGCGACGAGTAGAGGTTTAGATATGAGATATTCGCCAAAGCCCCTAACTTATTGGATATCTGTTAAGCTCCTGAATTATTAGATCCTATAGATGAGATCCAATAAGAGTTAATAAGAGATTATTAGGTAGAGACCTACTAATCGAAGAGGCTTGGGTAATTGGATGGAGATCCAATACTCAATAGGGTAGGATTTATTAGGGTTAAGTTGATAGGGGACCTCTATAAATATGAGGGAACCAAAGGCCCATAGGCTAAGGATTTTTTAACAGCCACCTCCTATTCTCCTCCCCCTCTCCTCCTTAGCCAATAGCCCCAGTTTGGGGAGTGTGGACAGCAAGAAGGGCTAGCCCCTTCTTGATTGCGTAGTGCACACAACGATGAGTTTTGAGTAGCGATTTGAGGAGCATTGTCATAGCCCCTGCCATGTGGATTATCACTAGAAAGGAGGATACTTGAACTCTTTCATACAGTCCCACAGATCTGTAGGAATTCAAGGATTTATTATCTCCCTAAGTAATTCTCTTAAGTGTAGTTTTTCGATTTCGTGAGTTTTGCATACCAACTTTTGTACGATGATAAGAACCTCTTTTTCTACGAGAAATCTGTTATTTTTATTTCTGTTCTTCTACTACACATATGATGTCGCTGTAGGTCCAACACCTCCCAGTGAGCCCAAATCAGTCCTAATTTAGGCCCAATAGGCCCCTAATTGAGTTGGCCTAATTATATTTAAAACTAACTCAATTAGACCTCTAAACTACTTTGATCTAGACTAATAATTATAAACATCAATCACTTGTTATTCGGCATGTCATTGGTTTATCGGTGCTTTATCCAAACTTTCGACGCATAGTCCTCTTCTTCAGCGTATTGCCCAATCGACATAATGACCTCTTGCAACACCCAATCTCCTTAGCGTAATATCCGATCTTCTTAGCCCGATGTCTGAACTTATGGCACGAAGCCTTCTACCAATACGTTGACTAATCCTCCGGTTCAACATTCAATCTTCTGACATGTTCCACTTTGACCTAACATTGATTCTTCGTGCTTTAATCAAATTATCTCTCCATGATCGAAGCTAATCTTGCATCACTCAAAATGCAGATTAGATCACAAACTCATCAATTAATTTCATCATCAAAATATGAGATTCAACACTTACAAGTTCTAATCCTTATTCAATCTATGATTTGAGGATCAATCATAAATTTGACTACATTATTTGAATATATGATTGAGAAAAACCTCTCCCTCACAATCTGTATAAATACATATTACCTTAATGAATGAAATCATCACTTTCACAATAAATTCTTTAATTTTAAGTTAAGTTTAAAAATTAAATAATTATTTTATAAATTTTGGTATAGTCTTCGTAGAACCCCTCTACCTCTCTAAATACTACTAATATCAATTATCATAAGAAATAATTCTTGTTAGTTTTATTTTCGATCAGAGTTACACTTACAATTCACGAGTAAAAATATTTCTCATTCTAATTTTTAGGTACACCGTGTCTAGGTAAAGGAGGAGTGGCTTACCGGATAAAAAGGAAAAAAAAAAACATTTCCATCAACTTGAAAGTTTAGTTAACTGGTGAAAATGCTACTCTATGATGGCTGTACGAACCGATTCTATGTATCCCTTTGAATGCGCTGTTTAACATGAATTATTAAAAGAAAGGACAACTTAATCCTAAGAACAGAATATACTCAAACAGATTCACATCCAATGATCCTGCATCAACCATTTAGTTTATACTGCCACTGAATCTCTTCAACCCAAATCAACAGGGAAAGGAAGCTGAACTTTTAGCTTAAAGAGCAGAGCAAGCAAGGCATGAACCAACGAGTACATGTTAGAAATACAAACTCTTTCTTGTCTGCCATGTTAATTGAATGCCTAACTAAGATCGAATGTATATTATGTATCAACAGGATGCGATCATGCTCGCAATGCATCTCCCTCCTGAATGCTACATTTATCCACATTGATCTTCCAATCAAAACATTTAGTCACCAAACACACACACATTTCGATATGAAAATAGCCATTGAGGGGGACAGATCCCTAGAATCAAATGGAAGGAAAAGCTCAAGGGGTACATACGTATTGACCACCGCTAATTGTTCGAGCATGGCGAGGCAATGCACTGAACCACTGGGGTGGTGCCTCACGGGGAATAGGCGACCACACAAGCGGAGGCTAAGCCTACCGATGGAGGACGGAGGTGGACTGAAGTGGGTAAGGGGTCCGCACCAAGGAGACAGTTCGTGGGCATTTATAGGTTGATCTTTGAGTGGGCTTCATTCGTGATGGACTAATTAGGGCCCAAAACGATCGATTCTTGTTTAATTTCGAGCCCATTAAGTTTGTAAATCTATCTGTAGTCACCCACTCAATCACTTTGGTCGTGATACTTAATATAAGTCAAACTTGATTAGCATAGCCTAAACCTGACTCCAATCATATTCGATTCACATCTCAACCCGAATTGTTGACTCGTATAATTGGATCAATCATCACGTTAGCCATGAACCTATAAATTTTGCAAGGTTATAAATATCACGTTAGCCTAAACCTCACTACTCCATCTCAATTTGATTTCTTTTAAACCATCTAACTAAATTAGCACCAACAGGTGCCATGTCTGTTCAACGAATATCATCCACAACAGTTTGGATTCTCGTATTTATATGAGCGAAAGAATACGTATATTGTTGCAATCGGAAGAAGCATTTGCTAAAGTCATTACCACTCAACTTTGTCTTGTTCTAATCCAACTTGACCAATCCTTTTAATATCTTGAGTTAGGTCTAGTTGCATATATATGGCCACACTTTGCCCTAAAAAGCACTTCCCTATTACTGTTTTTTGTACCTAGAAAACATGCATATCAATTCTTTTAGTGCTTTTTTGTCGCTAACAGTTCTTCCAGTTCAACAGCCATATATAACAAGAAATGCCAAAGGAGGCTACGAAGCTCCTCCTCCTTGCTTTTTCGGCTAAAGTCTCTGTATGCATGAGAATTCAA
The DNA here is from genome assembly GCA_023547065.1 of Musa troglodytarum. Classification (NCBI taxonomy): domain Eukaryota; kingdom Viridiplantae; phylum Streptophyta; class Magnoliopsida; order Zingiberales; family Musaceae; genus Musa; species Musa troglodytarum. The sequence goes on from CP097503.1 coordinate 6,355,275, forward strand.
TCATAATACAACATGCATGCTATGTGTTTCAGGAGTACTTATTTCAGAAGCCTGAAAAATGATCTTGCATTGATGGATGAACAATATGCAGGTCTGTTGTCGAGGAGCCAACACTACCATCTCCAATCAAGTTCCTGCGGTGGAAGATATACGTGCAGTAGTATTCATGTAATTGTAGGAAGCTATAACCAAATAACAAATGCCAGAAAGAGTGAGCACAAGATGTTTCGAATTAAATGCTAATGATTGAAAAGGCATGAAGCGACTAGATCATTAATGGTTGCATTTAGGCATGAAGTTAATGCTTCCAATTACCTGGGTGGTCAGCTATACGTGTTCTACTCAACAATCGAGTTCTATATATAGAACAATGTTCTAAATGAGATAATCAGCAATCAAACCCCTTTTTTATTATTCTTGCAAAGTTTTTCGCTTGATCCCCACATTAGTCATTCTAATCTATTCAAACTCATCGAACTACATTTGTTGTTCTCATTATATCTTTCATTAAAGATATATGCACCTTACTTTCCACTAATGAGAACTTTCTTTATTTTATCTTTCTATAAATCCAGATATCCACGATGAATTGATTGTATCAAAAGATAATCTGCGTATACACTTGAGCAATCATATATGTATGCTTGATAGAAGCTTACGATGATCCCTTAACCAAGAAATTAACTATAGATAGCACAGATGGCGCATGTGTTAAGTAGAAAGAAAAAACTAGCAAGCATGATTAGTAAACTTACTGCCGAGGCCGAGAAGCCCACAGGGAGCTCAGAGCACGTAGACGGGTATAGTACTCTCCGATTGCAACGAAGCATCTTGCTGCTTGTCTGCTTGCTAAGATCCGACGCAATTGATGCAACGTCTCTTGCCTCAAGTTATCAGCCTGCAGAAGCACCAATTTTGGAGTTAGTGTGAGATGTTATTGACATGCGATAACCTGTACAAGGTTAAGAGAAGCATCAGTTGGAACCCCATATCTTGTTGAAGAGGGTTTGGGCTGTTTTAATTATAGAACATTAGGGAATATTTCCATTACTTTATTAAAGGACAAAAGGGAATCTCCTCAATGTTATTCCTATCAAGCTTATTGGGTGTGACATGGTGGTTCGTCTTCTATTGGAAATGAAATGAGTTATTAGACTACCATTTATTGGAGCCTTGACATATTTAACATGCTCTATCTTATGAAGATAAGCTATTCACAGTATAGAGATGACAACAGGGCAAGGCAGACTCAGCTGACTTTTATTTCAACCATCTCCCTCATCATTGACCTAAGTTAAAGGGTAGTCTTTCGACTTTTTTTTCTTCTGTTGGTGAGTCAGTTCAGATTTATCGATAGATTTACTTTCAGCAATCACATACGTTGGATATAGTTGAGCTATTAGATATGCAGGCAGACTAACAACATATAGTAAGTAATCCTTTTGGGGTTAAAGCAACTTTTGATAATATGAGAGTAGAGACCTGGCGGACGAATCCTTCGAGGTGGGCAAGCTTCTCTAGTGCAAGGACCATGTGGCCCATATAATTCCCGACGTCGACGCCATCGCTGAGAGGACCACCAGCAACAGTGTCCGCCAAAGACTGGTGAAGCTGCTCGAGGCCCTGTGAGAGAGCCTCCTCCGCCTGCTGTGACGATTGCTTCAGGTTGTAGATCAACTGTTGCTCCGTCGACGGATCCAGCTGAGGGATCAGTATCTGCCCAGCTCATCAACGATCAGATGAGGGTTAGTCGTATTGCAGCAGCTTGAGTTGTGAAAAAGGAAAAGAAGAGAGTTTTAACCTGGAGAAGCTCAGAGGGCCTAAATCCACCCATCCACAAGAAACAACGCTCTGATGGTGTCGTCCATGATCCACTCAAGAGGTGGAAAACATCGGATTTCGCGACTTCAGCTTTCAGTTGGAAGAGCTCATCGTAGTTCATGATGCATTGATCTACAATTACTCTGAGACTGGCTTCAGGAAGGTGAGCCTGCAACGCCCCTCGAAGCTCCGACATGAGCCTGCAGTTCTCGTCCAGCCATCGACCATGTTCCGTGTCAAACATCGCCGCGCCTGCAGCGCAGAAGCTACAGTTACAACTAGCCAAAGAAGAATGATGAAATCCTCTCTCAAAGCTATCAAAATGGTGCAGAAACAAACTCGTATCCAAACTGGGATGGGAAATAGCTTATTACCGGGACTGATAGCTTCATTTGTATTGCCTGCTACTCCTAAGAAGAGACCCTGACACCAAACAAACATAATAGATTGAACGGCTGAAAACATTATATAATGCACAGGTAAGAGTTACTATACCTGTGATCTTGCTCTCTGGAGTTCTTGCTCTAGCTGCTTTAGTCTAAGTCTGCGGGACTCCAGTTGTTGGACGTAAGCCTGTTTATTTGGGATAATTGCATACGTCCATCAGATCGATCCATTAAACAAATATGATAACATCAAAGCCAGGTTTGGTTTTTCTTGGAGATTTGAAGGGTGCACCTTTTTCTTTAGTCGGCTCTTTCTTGCTGCCTCTCGATTTTGAGCTAGGCGCCTTAGTGTCTAATAGGGAAATAAATCTCAAGTAAATGAATTCCCTCTAAAGAAAGCAACGCACTTGACATATATTCAAGTGGGTTTTTCATCTAGTATTTTACAAAGCACAAGCAAACTCCTTTTTTCTTTTTTTTTTCAGTTAGGCTGTTTCAATTAGGATTTTTCAAGAAACAACCTTATTGTTGAATCAATAATAAATAGAGTGCATTTGTCGATTAGCATCTAAGTTAAAATGAGTGCATTCATTCATTGTAACTTCTTCTCTTTCGACTTCAACAGACAAGCACGAGAGAGAGAGAGAGAGAGAGAGAGAGCACCTTGGGATCAAGTTGCTTTCCATGTTTCTCTATAGTTGACCCAATCATCTTTCTCTGCAACATGCAATACATTATTCGTTGTGTAGCTTAAAGTCAAAAGAGAAGAAGTTAAAATGAATGTTATATACATACGAGAGAAGAGACCAAATTATTTTCCGCTGTCCAAGTACAAAACCCGAACAGAAAAAGAATAAATAATAATGATATGCTTAAAGTGGATGGATTATTGTTGCCACTGATCTAAAAATCACTATTAAAAAAAAAGAATCCCATAGCTGGAACCGCTACAGTAGGAACCATGAGCCAGGTCATGTCAGAACTCAAACTGCATGGCCCATAATAAAAAGAAAATGTAAACGAGAAAGAGAGAACGTAAAAAGGTCCACACAGGCAGCTCTTATAGGGATCAGTTTTGGCATCATACGACTGTTATAGGTTGGCTTTGCAGTCAACCATCCGTACTTCTGCAGTAGTCTCAGACTAGGACAGGGACCTAAAGATTTTTGAGCTGTTACCTAGGGAATTGAGCTGCTGAAACTGTATAATAAGGCAATTAAACAGTACCTTGTCTTGGGATGATGGTTGAAGAGTTGGCGTTGTTCCTGTCATGGACGCACCGCTTGTCATCATCATCATCATCGTCGTCGTCGTCTCCTGATTGTGGTTAACAGATTGGTCGGAATAAACCTTTCTGCTAGCTGTACAGTCTGATCCTGGATGAGAGAGAGTGTTTTGAACCGAGCCTGAATCAGTGCTCCTTGCGGAATGTGTCTTCCCCTGGTAGAAAAAGAGTAGGAGACAAAAATCATAAATGGAGCCGCAAACCAGTTCTTCCTTTTGATTCATCTTTATACTTCTTCCCACACCAAAAGCCGAAATCAGGACAAGGCCTTACTCTAGGGGTTTGCTGGAATCTCATTGGCCACGATGGGAAGATCTCAAGTGTTGCAGGCCTGGGTCCAAAAAGAGCTGCAGGAACAGGAGATTGAGATGATCAATGATCTCTCTAAAAATGATATAAAAACAAAGAAGCAGATGTTAGTACTTGAAAGGAAACTTATTCCTTCGTCTTGTAGGAACCACATAGAGTTCATGGAACTCTAATAAACTTGAGATGGAATGTGAGATTCTATCTATCTATCTATGGGGAGTCAGCATTCGAAATGAACATATGATCATTTAAGATATAATCTCTGTTACTGATGTGGCTAAAGTTGGAAGAATCACCAAGGAAAGAAAGAGAGAAGGCCTACACTTTCTGTCTTCAGTTTCTCTTATGCCATCTACTCCCTGCATGAGAGCCTCCAACTCCCCAAAATAAGCAGCTCCTTCTTGGTCACTGTTGGGCAATTGGAAGTCCATCTAACTCATCAAATTCAATTTAGACTAGGAACAAAGGCACAAAGAAATTGCTTCATATCCAGATTGCTGTTTTAGAAACCCAAAGAAAATAACTAAAATGGATCTGTTCACTCTATGAAAATAGAGAAAAGGAAACAGTAAATAGAACAAAGAGAGGGAGAGATGCGAAGAACAGAGAAGAAAACATACATGGATTAGGTCAAAACTTTATGAAAATGTTGGGCATAGGTGTACTACAATAAGAACAAGATATAAGATAATAAAGAGCCCACTGAACTATTTGAAAAATGGTACATGAAAAAAGATGTGGTGCCATGGTGCTAGCCCATTTAAAGTCACTTGCTTTGTTAAACAATGAATCCTCTGCAGTGACATGTAAAGCTGACATGATACTGGGGAAAAGGATGAGATCTGGCTAAGAGCTGTAAGCATAAATCTCAAGGATAAAGTTTCAAACAAGAAGGAGAAGAAAATAAGCATAAAGGAGAGAAACTTAGGAACAGTACAAGAAATTAGATGCGGCAAGACTGGTGCCATGAACTCCATAAGAAACAGATCGAGTTGAAGGTCCAGAATCAGAAAGGCCAGTTTCACCAATTCTATGTGTTGCCATCCATGCCTCTTCTTCTCCCTCTCGCACCATTCTGATATGTCGCTCTATCACACTCTTTGGAGCCTCTACAAGCATTTGCCAAACCCTCTTCCCTTCTGCAATGATCAACAGAGATTATGGTGAGCCGAACTTAAGAAAAAGGAACTTGTAGAATGATTCAGAGAAAGAGACTGAGTACAGAACCAAGGCAACCATGCTAACCCAGGATTGTTGAATATAAGAAGTGCTCTTCCCAGTTTTCCTTCAAAAGTGGCCCCAGGATTGTAGTATTTTTATATAGCTGAATCATCTGATGGACCATGAACACTGTGGTACTCTTCTTTGCTCCTGTGACTAGTAATTATAATCAACTCTTGGGTTCCTCTATAGTACCTGTCCTTGTGGGATTGTCTGCAGATTTTATGAATGCGAGAGAGAAAGAGGGAGAGAGAGAGGGAGCAAATAATGGTAGAAATTTGGCAGGAAGCAGCTAGTACTGTCTCAAACTGCAGTCCTTGTAACCAACTGTGATATCTCATTGGCTCTTCAGAAATATAAAGTAACAGCAAATTTGCATTGAATGGGAAACAGACAAACCAAAATACAATAAAAAAAAGGCCAGAAAAGTTCTAGCTTAGTCTCTATAATATGCTCTAAAGGGGTGAGTGAGTCTACTTTGACAAAAAGGAAAGACATAGCCTGTTGTATGTGACCCATGCCCACCCAGACAACAAAACACTAATATAAAATCAGCCAACAAGCAAACCCACTTATCTGAATAATCCTGTCACTCCCAATGGATTTGTTTGAGATTATCCCTTCTTTCATGGGTCTACATCAGATACCTAAAAACAAGATTGATTACTTGTGGGCACATTTTGAGGGGTTACAGAGCAGTCCTGCATTATGCTCCTCCTCCATGAGGCTCTTTTCCTGTATTAGGTATGGGTTGTGGGTCTGATACAGCTTCCTCAGAGATGGTCATCAGCATTCATGGACTTGTAGCCAACCATCTACTTAAAAAACAAAAATTGGGGACAGTCGTTTTCAAGCCGAGGTGGAAGGTTGATAGCTAATGCCGGTCGCATCCTCCACTTGCTCCATAAAATATGACGCTAGGAATAACCACATCCCCTTTTCTTCTGCGAGGAAAAGCTGTTACAAGCATTAGCAGAAAAGTAATTGATTTGACAGGCGAATTTTAAGCACCAACACGAGGAGAACATCACCTTTCTTCCAAGGAGAACTGCAAGAATGTCAACCTTCTTGGATACTGAACCGATAACAGTAAGTAGGTTATGGATGAATGTAGATATCAAATGATCACATCCAGTTGAAGGAATTGATTGGGAACCTTTTTTTCTCGTCAAACCGAGGGGTTAAAGTTGGTGTCAGACAACAGTTTCTGCAACTCAGGACATTGTGGCATTCAGAGTAGAACTGCACTCAAGAGCATGATTTTTCCCTTTTTTTCAACTCATGAGCATGAAAGGATTGACAGTTGACATTGCAATTGAGAGCATTTCACTTCGAGTATATTGGGGAGTGCCAGGAATTTGTAGATGAATGTACAGAAACCAAACATTTCACCATTAGCTTGCAAGCATTCCATGTCAAGGAATAACCCTGGTTATAACCTTTTACCTAATCAAGTCCTAGCAAACTCATGCTGAAATGTATGCAACATAAATTTGGCCCCCGTGTTCCTGTTGCCTAGAAAAGAAAAGAAATATCAACACAGATGTCACTGGTGTATCTCCAACAGCATGAAAACATACAGAATCTGAAAGGAACAAACAACTGCCATTAGACAAGTCTATAAGATATTCAACAAGTAAACAACAAATTAAAGAAATTGAAATTACTGATGGAGAACCCTACAAGAAACCAAAATATAGGAAGTATCACAACCCACAATAATAATCATCCAATAATTGTAGGCATGATCTAGCTCCAACCATCAATCTAAAGGTATGAATAATTTAATTGATCAGTTCCTTAAATAAAAGATCAGCTACAGTCAAAGAAAAAAGAAAACTATACATATCTAGCTCTACTCCTTTTATGTTATTAAAGATAAGAACCGAGCTTTCTAATTCCACATTAAGGAATAAGCTCCCAAGTCAACCGCTATTATTCTTTTCAAATATTTGTCATAATATCTATTCAGCATGCCACAATAAAGAATAGGGTTTCCCAATCAGCCATCGCAACTTGATTTATGTATCATATATATGAGGCTTATAGGCCAAGTCTCATATTTGACCCTTAGTAAGCTATCGACCAATATTCCTCTTGCCCCCAAAAGAGAGAGAATGTGTGTGTGTGTGTGTGAGAGAGAGAGAGAGAGAGAGAGAGAAAGAGAGAGAGGAAATAAGCTAGGTGTCTTCAAGGACTTGTAGGATAACACGTGTGAATTTTGCAGCTCTAGTCTATATGAGTTACAGCCTAGTTCCAAAAACTATATATAGCTGAACTGATAAAAAATTGGAGACGAAAGTTCATTTTCCACAGCAGTTCATTTTTTCTGTAAACAACTCCTGAGTGTTATTTCAATCAACTGAAGAAAATTAACCTAACTATTTGTAGATTTTTATGCTATGCCATTTAGTGCTTCACAAATTACTTCTCTCTTAACTCAATGGGTCCAAACCTGGACCATAAATCACTGGCCAAATTGAGATAATGTCATGAATCATGCCGAAGACAGAAATTATGTGGATCTGGCAAGCTTGGACCTAATGTAGAAATAAAGAAATGTACATACTGCTTAGCACTAAATATGTCATTTGGTAATCCCAAAAAGAATGGTGCTTACCAATAAGAATGACTTTGTTTGTCAACTTTTGCCTTATGTAAAGAAACACTATGTAAACATTAAACAATTTATTGATATTAGGTAACTGAAAACAGATTTAACAAATTCCTTAACAAATAATTAAGAGAAATCAATAGATAAGACACCCTTATATAACAAAGAATTAAATTTATACGGATCTGAGAAATCAACCCTTAAATAACTGAAAACATTACCAAAAATTTAATAAAACTAATTACAGAATCAGAACCATAAAGCATAGTTTATCTTATAACAATCATATAAAATATTTCTTTCAACCTAAGAGGCACACAATGAACATACAGTACTCCTAACACCCATCTACTCTTTAACATTTTGCATTAGTTCCACAAATAATATCTTCATCATTCTCCCCTTCCCATTAAACAATAAATCCAAGATATTTAAAACATTTTCTTTACTTTTTACCTTGAGAAAATTTTACTTCTAGTAGCTTCTAAGGTATCTTCTGTCAGGATTACTAAAGTGCATTTTGCATATATTATTTCAATCCCACTTAGATCAAACCCTTATTTTCAAGTTTCATATCCATAATTCAAGTTTTGAGTCAATCCGAACTAAATTCTTCACAGTATAAATAATATCAGTAGCAAACAATATACAAGAAGTCTGTACTAAATTTGATGCAAACTTCCATTCTCCTGATAGTTCTGACAACTTCATCATGTGTACCTTCTGCAACATTAGCATAGAAAGTAAACATTCTTCGTACCAAAGCTTGCCATAGGATATCTAAAGGCATTCAATCGTAGGTTTCTTTAAATGATCTAAACATATTGGTTCTCTGGATCTTAAGACATATGATTGGAAGAGATAGGATAACAGAAAATTAATTACATGAATCAGCTCGTAGTCCTACACTCCTACTATCGAGCATCATTACCTTTTTCAAGAACAAAAAAATGGATATCAGATATCTAATTAACAGCCAAATTGCTTTAGCCAAGTTGAAATATCCATAACAAGAAACACTACGACGATCCACATCAACAATTCAATATCACAATAGTAAAGAAACCATATAGATTACGAGGGATTTCACCTAGCACAAGACCAAACTCGACATCAGACATCTAATTAACATCAGAGTTGCTTTACCCACATTGAAATCGTAATAACAAGAAACACCACAACGATCCAACAGTTCAATCTCATAGTAGTAAACAGACCATACAGATTACGAGGGATTTTACCTAGCACAAGACCAAACTCAACTCGCTTTGCCCCAAAAACTTCAAGACCGGAACAGGTACGGGCATAGCTCCAGTGATCGCGTTCCCTTCACATCATATGCATCTACATTCCAATCTAAGCCATTCATGAAACAAAAAATGAAGCGTAGAGAGGTATACAAACCGAGAAATTCCAGAGCCGAAAGGCCCATTCCAACCGATCATCCCCGGGCTCCAAAGCCGGTCGGTGCGGCCGCCTTCCCGCTTATGAAAATCCCTCAGTTCCAAGTCACTGTCCAAGACCTCGCATCGCCGCCATCCACGGACCGCAGGAGGAGCTCGATTCGATTGCGATGAACGGTTCGGTGTTTGGACTCGGAGAAGAATGCGAGGGGAATTAGGGTTTCGAATGACTCTGCTCTCGTCCGAGAACCGACCTTGGTGCGGGAAGTTACGTATACGAGCGCATTTGTTACCGAGTGCGTCAGGAGCCGTTCTTGAGAGCGTGGAAACGAGCAAGTGATGATGGTGAGCCGGAGTCGCGTGGAAAGCACGTGGTTGGGAGAGTTAAATTACAGTTTTAACGAAAAAAACGCCGTTTCGTGATTATAACAGACAATAGTAATTAACAATTCTTTTCATAAATAATAACTTCATGGACTTGTAATTTCAGTTACTATGGCCTAATATTTTTAATGATGCTTTTACTTTCCTGTTTAATAACTTCAGAGTCAAACCAAACATGGATAAATATAAAAGATTTAATCTTAGTCTTCGTAATACCATAATATCTAGCTTGTAATTTATAATACTGAACCTTGGGTAGAAATACCAACAATAGAATTACATGCATGATTGGGAAGGATATATCATAAACCTATAAGTAATGCCATATTGAGACATTAATATTAATAACAATCCAATCATGTTTTAAGGAGGCACCAACGAGACACTTGGTGTTAGTGTTAGTAATTAGAAAGTTATAGTCCCCATATATAATTTACAACATCATTCTCAATATTATCTTTTGTTGTTTTGACAATGGATAATAATTTACAATGTATATCATCATATATAAGCAGAAACAATATTGATTAATTTTTTATATTATGAAATGTCCATTCCTTCCAACCCATAAATGATAAATAATAGTGTTTCAAGTTATATCCTTAGTCATACCTAATATCATGTGTTGAATATCATATTTTGATAATAAAATCAATTGATAAATTATTAATCTAATCCATATATAGAGAAAAGCATTACAAAATTAACTACGATCATGAATAAGACATAAAGCAGATATTAGGCCGAAGTCAAAGTTGGATGATTTATCGGGAGTTTGTCGAGAGTTTGTCGGGAGTTCACCGGAAGCTCACCGAGAAGTTCGTCGAAAAGATCATTAAGAGTTCGTAGAGAATTCGTCGAGAAGTTCATCGAGAGTTCGTTGGAAACTCACTAAGAAGTTCATCGGGAGTTCACTGGAAGCTCACCGAGAAGTTCGTCGGAAGTTCGCCGAGAAGTTCATTAGGAGTTTGCCGAAAAGATGCGTCGGAGTTAGCGAGAAAAGGCCTGTAAGTCCGTCGAATGCGTCGAAGTCAAGCATGGTAGTCATGGAAGATGAATTAGAAAGCATGTCGAGATTTCGCCGAAAGAACAATTGATATATCGGACATAGATTGTTTAGTTAATGTCTTAATTATAATAATTAGAACTTAGTTTGAGTTAGGATTGGAAGATAATCTCACTAACTCAGTTAGGAGTCAATTGGGTTTGAATCAGGACTGGTTTGGGTCGGACTAATGGCTCAAACAATGATCTGGACTATGTCTGGTGGTGAAACTGTCCAAGGCTCAGTCTCCCAAGAGGTCTGAGCGATAGTACCACCAGTAGTTAATATTGCTTGGTGGTGGTATCACCCAACTAGGCGATGGTACCGCCAGAGTCTAGTATCCGAGACTCTATTAGATAGTAGTTTCATCAGACTAGGTAATGGTATCACTCAGTGTCAGAGAGTATCGATGATGGTACCACCCAGTACATGCGATGGGGTCGCTAGTAACCTGGAAACCTAAGATGAGATCTTTTTTGGCTCTATTTTTGAAGTCAATTGAGACTTATAAATATCTCACACTTTTATGCTTGTGAAGTATGAAAATGTGAACAAAAATATGAGATCTAAGGGAAAACGCTACTATAATATTTTGAGAGTTCATCTCTTCTTGTTTTACTCTAGAATTTTGTTTAAGGAGGAGTGAGTAAATTATAAAAGGTTACCACCTGAATCTGTCAAAAGAAGAAAAGATCTATAAAAGAGGTAGTTGATCTTTATCCATTGAAGAAAGATCAATAGTGAAAGCTGATGATCTCGACTAAAGAGGAATTAGAAGTGATCGTAGGTCAAAACGATCGAACCACTATAAATTTTTTATGGACTCTCTTTCTTCTCTATTTACTGTTTAGTCATATTGTATATTGTCTTACTTGCTTATAATACTCTTATGATCATTAAGAGTAAAGGACACTAAAATAGATGGTTTTTACATAATGGAGCATCAAGAATGATTAGATAAATACTCAATATCCTTTAGTTCATCTTATTAAGTATAGAAACTTTATTAATAAAAAACAATCATACAATAAGAGAGAATTTGGGGATGTGACCTTTAATTCATACTAACCTATGCCACTCAGATTATAAAATAGATTAATGAATAATATTATGGGCAGATTTAAGAGTAAAGGACACTGAAATAGATGGTTTTTACATAATGGAGCATCAAGAATGATTAGATAAATACTCAATATCCTTTAGTTCATCCAATGCATAATACACTGAAAAAGAATAAGAGTGAGGATAACCAAGTATTCATTGGCCACTATGTCTAATATCAAAAACACAAGTTACCGGATTAGATCTGAACGTAAAGGATATCCAGTCTCCAATTGCAAGATGATGAACACATCTGGGATAGCAATGTAGATGTTTCATCTCTAACAATATGTTGAATAAGTGATTTGTCAAGTACTTGAGTTTGAAAAATAATTTTGATATTCCAAAAATTAGGGAGAATGTAAAGTCTAAATACATTGTCTCTTCAAATATTAATTAGCAATCCACCTAACCTGCAAAGAGTTCTTCTTGGAAGGAATGACCTATAAATACCTCATGAGACAAGTACAATTAAGTTATATGCCACATATGCCAAGACCCTCCTCTTCTTTAAAATGATATATAGTTTCCAAAGGCACCGTTATATTCTTTTCTATACCAACGGAAATGAGCTATAAACTATTCAAGCCGATTAACAACATTAGGAAGAAATTTTTATTAGATTATGTGATCATATTTAATTAAGTAAGATATATTAAGGATATGATTGGATTTTGATTATGGTTATTGGCTAATAGAAAGAAAATCCAATTAAAATAGGATTCCTTAGAGGATACCCTTGATGAGAAGAAATCTTCTAATATCTTATCTTAGACATTTTGTTCTCACCTATAAATAGACAGGACCTCTAGGGATGCAAAATTAGAGAGAACATAAGAAGAGATAAGAGGATGCGATTGAGAGATTACAGTTTTTCTCTTAATCTTCCTATTATAGTTTCTCTTAATCTCCATAACCATCAATCTAATGGTCCTGTGAAAAGATAGGAAGAGAGGAGAAGGTGAGTCTAGTTCTCCTTGCAGATTGATATTTCAGATCTGACGATGATGTGCTTATGGATCAAATAAAGTTTATTTCTCTGAATAGCAACAAAAGGTATGCATCATAACATTATTTAGATCTATTCCTATTTGATTTCAGATTTTGGCATTAAAGTTATTTCGCATTATATATAGTATGATTATAAATTTTATGCTAACAATTGGTATTAGAGCCATGATTTTTGAAATCAAATACTTTCAGATCTATTTGTTAGCATCTTTCGCTTGCAAAAAGATATTAATCAATTTTTTGTTTACGATGTATGAAAGATTCGTCGGGTATTATCGATCTATTTCTTATGATTTCAATCGATGGATTAGTGTTGTTGAGGTGATGATCTCTCTCGAATGCCTATTCAACCATCAGTAGTGCAGCGTCACCGTGTTTGTTGCAACCGCGCATAACGGCCACATGAGGGCAAAACCCATGTCCAAGCGATGGTAGCACGAGTACAACCACCGTACTAACGCGGCAAGTGGCGCTCGCGCATAATCGCATAGCGGTAGCCTGCATGGGCGAATAATGCCGCACGGCGATGGTAGCGTTGATGCGGCGACGCACCGCGGTGCCGCCCATGCGTCTGGTGGCGGATTCGGCGCAGTGCCGCCCCCCCAGAACGCGCGCGCGATCGCGATCGTGGCAGCGCGCAAGCGTCGCGATGGACAGTCAAGGTGCTAGGAAATCCTACAGGGGAGCGACATCATATGTGCAGCGGAAGAACAAAAACAAAACCCCATATTTCCTGTAGAAAGTTTTCGTCGGTCGTGCAAAGATTGGTGCGTCAAAAACAAATCCGCAAAACTGCACATGTAAAAGAAGATACCTAGGGAGATTGTATATCCCTAAATTCCTACAGATCTGTGGGAGAGGATGAAGGAGGTCAAGCATCCTCCTCTCTAGCGGTATCCACATGGTAGGGATTGCGACGATGCACCTTTCTCTCTTTGGGGAGAGGAGAACAGGAGGTGGCTACCAAAAGAAACCCTCAACCTATAGAGCTTTGGTTCCCTCCTATTTGTAGAGACCCCCTGAAAAACCTAATGGATCTTTTTACCCTATTGGGTATTGGATCTCCATCCAATCACCTAAACTTCTTAGATTAGTGGGTTTCTACCCAATAATCTCTTATTAGCGATTTTTGGATCTCATCTCAGGATCTAATAATTCAGGGGCTTAATGGATATCCAATAAGATAGGAGGTTCAGCGGATATCTCATATTCGAACCTCTACTCGTCGTAACACCTACCATATGTGTGTGACCCTCTAGGCCCAATATCGAGCTGGCCGTGAGTCATACTTGTCAGAACTCCTTTTGACTTAGTGAATTATTATCTCTATAATAATTCACCCAACTCATCGATTACGGACGTACTAGGCCACTACGCCACAGCCCCCAAACAATACAGGGGAATCCAATCTTTTGGACCTATCTGTCCTCAATTACCATGTATCTATAATCTCTCGTCCATTTAATATCCCAGAGACCCTATACCGGGCATGGTGCTGTCAGGCCCATACGGTCTCTCCTCGAGTCTTGCTCTTGTCGGATTCTCCCGGAGAACCCTTTCTCTCTCAATCCGAATAACCTTGGCCAAGGATTTGTTCAAGCAAGAACACATGGGATATTCCTTTCATAATACCGAGAGCGGATGATCCTCTATTGACACTTAATAGCCCTCGTAAGGTTGGCTACCACTCCCAATGACCGGCTGTATTAGATCTGAAACTTCCCAAACCTATAAGTCCGATATCAAAGAGTGGAGTACTCATACAGGACATCCTTGGTATCTCAAGTCTAAGGACCAGATACACTACTGGGACTACGAAATCGTTGTTTGATGTGAGGTATCAATAACCATCCAGCATTCCGTAGGCAGATCAATCAGTGAACTCATTCTCTAATGAGCACCTACACTGTACCCTTAGTGTCCCCACACAAGTAGCTATGAGACCAGCTGCCTCCATCATATGAACGGGTATACAGCACATCAATCTATCCGGTTATCTCGATGTCCTTCTCGAATAACCTATGACCATGATAATTTAGGGTCTGTGTTTAAAGATGAATCGGTCTCATTATCGTGATCTCATCACGATCTGATTCCCATTGCACAGATCCAAGGACATCACGGTATATGCAACACGCAAGATAAAGTGATAAAACGCCTAATAATACGTAAAGAGAAAAAGTGCATATTAAGTCATAAGTGCCATCACTCATGTGATTGGCTTGCAGGACACATATGACTAGCAATCTCCCACTTGACCTAAAGCCAATCACCAACATGTCTGATCTCTATCAGACCTCTGTGACGCTCAAAGACAATCTAAGTCAGTGGCTTTGTTAGTGGATCTGCAATGTTATCTTCGGATGGAACTCTTTCCACTACTACATCTCTTCGGGCCACGATCTCTCTAATAAGTTAGAACCTCCTCAGAATACTTCTGATGAGACCCGAGTTCCCTTATTTAAGTAATCACCCCGTAGTTGTCATAATATAAGAGAATTGACTCCTTGCTACTCGAGACGACTCCTAGATCTGTGATGAACTTCTTCATCCAGACTCTCTCCTTTACTGCCTCTGCCGCAGTAATGTATTCTGCCTCTGTGGTCGAGTCAGCAGTTGTGTCTTGCTTGGAACTCTTCCAGCATACTGCTCCTCCATTCAGGGTGAACACATACCCTGAATTAGACTTGCTATCATCGACATCGGACTGGAAGCTCGAGTCCGTGTAGCCCTCAACCTTGAGGCTACTATCTCCATATACTAGTAAAAGATCCTTAGTCCTTCTCAAGTACTTAAGGATACATTTTACTGCTTTCCAGTGTTTCAAGCCTGGATCTGCTTGATATCTGCTCGTGACACTCAGAGCATGCGCTATATCAGGCCTGGTACATAGCATAGCATACATGATAGATCCTATCGCTGATGCATATGACATCATATCCATGTGTGCCTTTTCTTCAGGAGTCTTTGGGGACATACTCCTAGAAAGTGATATTTCATGTCTCATTGGTATGAGAGCTCTCTTGAAATTTTCCATGCAAACCTTTTGACAATGATGTCTATGTACCTGGACTAGGATAAGCGAAGCATTCTCTTGGATCTATCTCTATAGATCCGCATCCCCAATATGCATGATGCTTCCCCTAAGTCCTTCATGGAGAAGTGCCTAGATAACCAAGTCTTTACTGTGGAGAGCATTCCTACATCATTCCCAATGATCAGGATGTCATCCACATATAATACCAAAAAGGTGATAGTGCTCCCACTTACTTTCTTGTACACACAAGGCTCATCTTCGTTCTTAATGAAGTCATAAGATCTGATCGCCTTATCAAATCTTATGTTCCAACTTTGGGAAGCTTGCTTCAATCCATTAATGGACCTAAGCAAACTGCACACCTTATCTGGGTTATCCCTAGACACGAATCCCTCAGGTTATATTATATACATCTCCTCCTCGAGGTTGCCATTGAGGAATGCAGTTTTGACATCCATCTGTCAGATCTCATAATCATAGTGTGCTGCAATAGCCAATAGAATTCGAATGAATTTTAGCATGGCTACAGGTGAGAAAGTTTCGTCATAGTCAACACCTTGCCTTTGACGATACCCCTTAGCCACTGGCCTTGCTTTATAAGTCTCTACCTTTCCATCTACTACAATCTTCTTTTTGAAGATCCATTTGCCGCCAATGGGTACAATACCCTCGGGTGCATTAACTAAGTTCTAAACCTTATTGGAGTATATGGAATCCATTTCTGAATTCATGGCTTCTTGTTATTTCCCGGAGTCTATGCTTATAATAGCCTCCTCGTAGGTCTGAGGATCAATATCCTCAACATCTTCTCTTCTGATATGTCCCACATATCTCTCAGGAGGATGGGATACTCTATCGGACCTACGTAAAGTTGGAACTTGTGTGCTACATATCTGAACAGACTTTGGCTATGGAATGATGCTTGAGCTAGGTTCTCCAACCTCACTCAATTCTATCATGCTCCCACTGTCTCCACCAAGAATGTGTTCCTTCTCAAGGAACACTGCTCTCTTGGCTACAAAGACCTTTTGGTCCTCAAGGTGATAGAAATAATACCCACAAGTTTCCTTGGGGTATCCCACGAACTTGTACCGTTCCATTCTGGATTCCAACTTGTCAGGATTGTGTCTCTTAACGTGGGTAGGGCAGCCCCAAATCTTAACTCTAAGACTGCTCTGCACCTCACTCGATATATTTTTTTTTCTCTTCTTCTTTTCCTCTAGTTTCCTTACACTCATGATATATGGAGCTATATATGGAACTATTTCTAGCGTAAATAAACTGATGCGATATTCCTCTCATGATGATATTTTGATCTGACAAACTGAACAACTCAAAAAACTAAAAACAATGTTTTTGAGAATAGAAGGAACATAATAGCATACATCTAATGCAATAATAACTCCACCAAGCAGATGTAAAGTGACCTTGCCAATAGCTACTATAGCAACCTTTGCTCCATTGCCTATCTTAAGGTCCATCTCGCCTCTATTCAATTTCCTAGGTCCTGCTAGAACCTGCAACGAATTGCAGATATGATAAGCACTCCCGGTATCCAATACCCATGTGTTATCATAAGATTATGACAAGTGGAGACTGATCATAAATGTACCTGAAGCTTCTCCAAGCTTCTGTTTCACCCTTTCTGCAAGGTACTCTTTGCAGTTTCCCTTCCAGTGCCCATCTATACCGCAGTGGAAGCACTGGCCTTTGTCCTTTGTTGGGTCTTTCTTGGCAACCTTTGCCTTACCCATTTTGCCCTTACCCTTCTTAAGGGTCTTCTCAGCCTTCCTTTTCTTTCTGGTCTCACTAGTGTAGAGAATCGGCTTCTCTTTCTTGATGGTGCTCTCTGCTTCTCTCAACATATTGAGGAGCTCTGGGAGGGTCACCTCAAGTTTGTTCATATTAAAATTCATTATGAACTAAGAAAAGGAATCTAGTAGGGACTGAAGCACAAGATCCACATATAGGTTATCCTCTAGGACCATTCCTAGACCTGTGAATTTCTCGATCCACTCAATCATCTTAAGGACATGGTTCTGAACCGATGTCCCCTCAGTCATCCTAGCACGGAAAAGACTCTTTGATATCTCATATCGCTGAGTTCTTCCCTGTTCCTCAAACAGTTTGCGGAGATATAGGAGTATGGAATTAGCATCCATATTTTCATGCTGTCTCTGTAACTCAGTAGTCATAGAGGCCAACATATAACACTGAGCAAGAGTGGAATCATCTAAGTACTTCATATAACGAGCTATCTCATCTTCGCTTACCCCTTCGTCGGGCATAAGGATCACTGTATCAAGGACATACGCGATCTTGTCCGCCGTGAGAACAATTCTCAAATTGCGAAGCCAATCCGTATAATTTGGACCAGTGAGGCGGTTGGCATCAAGTATGCCACGTAAAGGATTTGAAAGCGATATTTTTCTAAAATAAAAGATGTAATAGAAATAAATAACATGCAAACTTTGTTGAAATTTAAACAATTAAGATAAGGACTTCTATCTTAACGTATTCCCACTAATTTTTTGCGAGACATACAACACCCTCCGGTATGTGAATCAAAGAACCCCGACGGATCTCTAGTGGGGATCAGGATCCAA
Source organism: Musa troglodytarum (assembly GCA_023547065.1). Taxonomy (NCBI): domain Eukaryota; kingdom Viridiplantae; phylum Streptophyta; class Magnoliopsida; order Zingiberales; family Musaceae; genus Musa; species Musa troglodytarum. The sequence goes on from CP097503.1 coordinate 6,373,498, forward strand.
TCGGCATTTTAACGTAACCTCGAGGGACTCGACCAATCACGTTAAGCCCGTAAAGGTAGGCAACTCTTGCCAATCATAACTCCTTGTGATTTCCGTCCTGTTCGGCCTCCGAACCACCATGGCCTCGAGGGACTCGATCAACCATAATGTTCGGTTAAGTCATCACCATCGTTACCAGATGACTCTGATTTGGTGATATACTCTTGAGGGACTCGACCAAGCATACCATATCCTCAGGTCACCAATGACATCTCTATATCATAGATAAGATAGCGAGACGCGATATAAGTGAGTCTCGAGGGACTCGATCAACTCAACCTACACCGTGAATTGGTTCCTAGCTATAACGATGGAAGGCCACGTGGGTCAATCTTATTGCCTCACGTTTATCGACTTAATATTATTAATGGAGAGGATTTTTTATTTGGTCTCCTAACATAATGTGTCACACATATACATATTTAATATATATATCTGCATCGCATGCAAATATATATATATATATACATATCTAGTAGGTGTATATCTACATCACATGAACAATCACACCATATGATCATGGACCATATCCTAATGTGATCAGGCCTGAGCTAGTGGGCCCAATCACTCACATCAAGATCGATGTGTGCTTTGGCGTATCTCTATGCCCTGTGATCGTCCATCTCGCTTCGTCGGATCCGTCGGCATCTCAACGCATCTCCATGCATCGGATCGTCCGTCTCAGCCTCGTGAGTCATGCTACCACTGTGCCTTCTCATGTAATTATAACATAATTACAAACACGCAAACTCAACAATAAATAAGAAAAGAATAAAGGCTCGCAGGCCCCAATAATAATAATCACATGTATACACATCACATCATATGTCCATGATCATCTATCCACATTATACATCACATGTATATGTTATTTTATAGGACTACTAGATAAAAATAATAGTTAATTAAATTATTTAATTAACACATTTAATTTTCTGAAATCAGGGACATAGAGAAAATTTTTTGAATTCCCAGGGGTATTTTGGTCATTCAGCTATAAGAGATAAAATTAGAATTTAGAAAATTCCTAGGGATATTTTAGTCATTCTATCAAAAGGGACATAAATTAGAATTTCTGAAATTCCTAGGGGCAAAACTCTTTTGCGCCCACCCAACGCGATGAGCGACATTCTGCGACGGTGCGCGCCCGCATGTCACGGACTTAGCTGGTTTTACTTAAGCCGTGCGGCACCATTGCATGTCGATCCGCAAAGGTCAGCCTCTTTGACCTCCCACGATCCCTTAGGACCAGCAAAAGAGAAGATGGGACAACGAAAGCGCTTCACACTGGATCCGCAAGCAACTCTTTTAGCAAACACATTATAGCCAATGCAAATTTCAACCATGGATATCACAAGCTCAGAACGGTTGCACAACAAAGGTATAACATTGGTCCACTACAGACTGAATTCTAATACAAGTATTCCCTCGACGCAAACTTTATATACAAGCCTACAATGGCCACCAAACTCACTCAAATGGGGCATTTAGCCTTTGGCAAGCCCTTTACAAGCTTTACAAGTTATAACCAACCAAAAGGGACACGGACGAACATAAATATTACACCGAACAAGCCGTTTACAATTTGTCCGTGATATTCTCCCCCACTTATTCCTTCGATGTCCTCGTCGAAGCCTTTGCTGACGCTATAACTTCTTTTTTTGTTGGATCTTCAATCTTCTGCTCCTGCTGCAATGCGCCCTTTGGCTCCCATTTGTTCTCCGCTTGTTGTTGTTGAGTCGTCGAACTTTAATCCGCCATGCTGCTTCAACTCGCCAATGACTCTGACTTTGGTGTGGGGTTGGCGAGTTGTCTTTGATCCTTATTTGGTTCTTGCGAATTCATCTGATGAAGGATTAAAGACCATCGTTGATCTACACCAGTATTCAAATCCTTCTTGTCTCTTGAACTAGATAGATGCTTGTTGGAGCTTTAACGAGCATCACCTCGCAACCTTTAAAGTTTTCAGGTCTTTCCTCCGCAAAATTTGCCCATCGAATCTTCTTCCACTTAGTTGTCTTGCCCAAGTAGTGCATCACTTCCGTTTTCGATTGGCATTCAATTGGAAAATGAAGCGGACAATCTACTCAAAGTAGCACTGATCACCGTTGGTGAGGACTTGAGAACTATTATCTTCCATTAGTCTATTCGAAGGGTCTTCAAATTTGCGCAGAGCTCCTCTACTAGATAACTAAGAGAGCTGGGGTACTCGGTTTCGCCCATCCTCTTGAGAATTGAGAAGGCAAAGGTTACTTGACTTTGCCCGCCTCCTCGAGGTTGTACTTCGTGCGTCGAGCTAGTTACTAGACTTCGCCTGCTCTTAGCTCACACTTCCAAAGCACTTGAAGTGTTTGTAATCCTTGCGCTGAGTCAGCTACTATGATTCACCTTCTCATTGCCATTGAACTTCTGGAATGCAAGAAGTTATCACTCCAATTTAGAGTAAGTCTCCGATAGATCTGGTCGCCTTTGGGATTGTATCGCCTTCTCCATCATTTATGTCACCAACTCCTCTGAGTAGCAAAGGTACAGCATCGCGTACTGCCAGCTCCGATCCTTGGTCATGCACTCTTGCATCGACCCGAAGTCCTTCACTCATGGCTATCTTGATGGAAAGTCTGCTGACACTGGTCTTACGAAGTTCTCTCGCTTCTTCGTACATGGAGTTTGCCGAAGTATTCTCCTCCTCCACAACCCATATCATGACCAAGCACTCTCCCTCTATGAGAGCAAGGGACCGATGACTCCCCGGAAGTCCCGCCTCTGCGGTACCCTGGCACTGCATTGCCCATGGCACTACTATCCGTTGTCTCGCATCTGTGTCCCTTCTTCACGATCGGTAGATCCGCCTCTGCGGCACTGCGGTACTCCTCTGAGTCCACCTTCAATCTAACCGATGATTGATCTTGGGTAGCTGAGTCCCTCTGGACTTGTCATTATTTCCTCGCCCTATTTCGACCACCTGCTTCAACACCTCTGTGTTCTCTAAGCAGTTACACTTGGTCGCTGGAAAGAGAGACTGCAACTCCCATGTATGGCCACTGCCATTCATGTTACAGGGTTTGCACCGCTTCTGTTCTCCTTAGCTTCATTGGTCGCAACGTTCGCTTACTCGGCCTTGGCTCCCTTAAGCGAATAAGAGCTCAGGCGATCCAACTCTTGCTCGATCATACTCGCATGATCTAGTCCCCCCATGGGACTCACTGGTACTTACATATGAACTTCTTCCTCGATAGTGCACAGCTCCCATAAGCTGATGCCTAAGGTTTTCATTCAATGCAGCATTCGATACACACACGAAAGACCCACCTCTGCGGTACCATGGCATTCACTGCTTGAATCCATAGCCCTTCTTGCCGTCGTGTTGTTCATTGAAATGGAGCTCCCAGTCGCGCTCCCGATCATACCTCTGCATGATCTAGTCCCTCCATGGGACTCACTGTGTGTGTCGACTTGCCACGAACCATTCCACCACGATCCGCTGCATTATGTCGCCGCCTGGTGACATCTCCTTGCATTCTGATCCTTATGGTATGAACTCGAACTGCGATATCTCCATGTGTGGACTCAGCCAACACATTGCAGGGCCTTAGCCACCTTCGATTCTGTTCGCTCCTTTGGCAATCGACCTTCGTCCACCCACTCTTGGGTCACACTCGGACGAAGCTTAGCTCTAGGACAGTCCATTGCCTAGCAGCTCCTCTAAAGTCCCCTGACTTTGCTGAAATTAGTGCACCATTGTCTGGGTCCTGGGACTCTACCCCTACCAGCACAATCTCCGCTGTGCACCGCTTTCCTCATGGCAACTCGAATAGCAACACTGTGGTATATTCTTCAAGAATACTACCTCTGTATCCTCTTACCCCGTGCCAAGGCCTTCTAACACCAACTTCGCCACTACAAGTTGTATCGCCTTAGTTCCTCTGTCAAATGCTTCACCGAGATAAGGTGCATATGCCTCGAAGTTCCCTTCGTCTTTGGCACCATGCAAGATGAGTCTGCACCATCAGAATAGAGAACCCATGGAACGACATGATCTTACTCTTGTCTCTACAAGAGTCCATGCCCTTGACCTCTATCTAAGGAAAGCTTCAAGCCTCCGCTCCATGTTCTATCTTCTATGCCAACTCTCTTCATGCGGCTTGGGTACATCACCAAGTTATCCCTCAAGTTGCTCCGCTTCTCGATTTGCATTGCGTTAATGGTAGCCCTCACGTCCACCATTTCACGGGTCACCTGAGTCCAATCTCCATATTGGATCCAAGTGTGCTTTCGTTTTGTGTTGCCTTGGGTCACTCCCACTTGATCTCGCTATGCGTCCACCAACGCATCACCACTTGCGAGATCATGCGACGACTCCTCGCCGCTTACTCGATCTATCGAGCTTTGTCTTGAGGTACTCCTCAACCGGTGCGATTCATTGCACATGATTCTCCCTCTGGAGAATCGGGACTTATCCCTCCTGGATATCTGCCCCGTTGGAGCAACTTCTCTCTTCGCATCCTTCCCTTTGGAAGTTTAGGAGACCACCATCCTCTTGGACTACTCCGCCTTTGCTGAACGAACTATGCTGAATTTTGCCTCTGCAAATGCACTTGCTAGACTACGATACTTTGCCAATAAAGCTCACACTGCACTCCTCTGGGTTTAGCAACATGCTAAACCTGCTGCACACTTCAGCCTCTTGCGAAAGTATCCTACACATACCGAAGAGAAAGTTTGAATGCTCCATGGCATCGACCTTCGGTCGCCTTGGGATGGCCCTGGACATTCTATCGTCCGCATGCAAGGCCTTGCATGAGTATCGAATTCCTTAAGTTTGCAACTCCCCTCACCTCTGTGAGCTTTACATAACTCTTTCGATCGTTGAACAACCCACTCCCCCTTACACGGTCTCATCCTTTGCAAAGCACTCCGCTTGCCTCGAGCACCGTCAAGTTTGGGTGCCAACGTTGAGCCACTGCTCGAACTCAGCCATCCCGACTTTTGTGCGCTACGCAATTCTTCTTAGCTTGTTGTCCTCGTGGTGCCTCGCTAGGTCCCCCACGTTTGCATGCTAAGTGTTTCTAAGTGGGCTTGTCCCGCTCTGATACCATCTGTCACGGACTTAGCTGGTTTTACCTAAGCCGTGCGGCACCATTGCGTGTCGATCCGCAAAGGTCAGCCTCCCCGACCTCCCACGATCCCTTAGGACCAGCAAAAGAGAAGACGGGACAACGAAAGCGCTTCACACGGAATCTACAAGCCACTCTTTTAGCAAACACATTATAGCCAATGCAAATTCCAACCATGGATATCACAAGCTCAGAACGGTTGCACAACAAAGGTATAACATTGGTCCACTACAGACCGAATTCTAATACAAGTATTCCCTCGATGCAAACTTTATTTACAAGCCTACAATGTCCACCAAACTCACTCAAATGAGGCATTTAGCCTTTGGCAAGCCCTTTACAAGCTTTACAAATTATAACCAACCAAAAGGGACACAAACAAACATAAACATTACACCGAACAAGCCGTTTACAATTTATCCATGACACGCAGGCGCTACCGCCAACCGCAAGCGCCCCTGCGCGTTACTCCCATAGGCTCCCGCCGGCGCCTCACGGTCTTGCCCGCAGTGTCACCGCGGGTTCTCGCAGCGCCAGCCCGGTGACGGCGCTGCCGTCCTCGCGGCCGCCCGTTACGGCGCGAGCACCTGCGTAACTGCCCGTGCGTGGCGCCCTGGCAAAGCCGCGGCGTAAGCAGCTGCTTGCGCCTCGTAGCCCATCGGCGGCGGCTGCGCTGCGGCAGCAAGGTCGCAGCGACCTTACGCCTTTACGAGCACAGCATGGGTAACAACAGTTGCTATCCTTCCTGGCCTTTGTGCCAACGATTTTGGCATCAAAAGCAGATCCAAAACAAAACACACGCAGTTTAAGATCCGATCTACGCACGAACAACCTGGCTTTGATACCACTGCTGGAAAATCCTACAGGGGAGCGACATCACATGCGCAGCGGAAGAACAAAAACAAAACCCCAGATTTCCCGTAGAAAGTTTCCGTCGGTCGTGCAAATATCAGTGCGTTAAAAACAAATCCATAAAACTGCACGTATAAAAGAAGATACCTAGGGAGATCGTATATCCCTGAATTCCTACAGATCTTTGGGAGAGGATAAAGGATGTCAAGCGTCCTCCTCTCTAGCGGTATCCACACGGCTGGGATTGCGACGATGCACCTTTCTCTCTCTGGGGAGAGGAGAACAGGAGGTGGCTACCAAAAGAAACCCTCAGCCTATAGAGCTTTGGTTCCCTCCTATTTATAGAAGCCCCCTAAAAACCCTAATGGATCTTTTTGCCCTATTAGGTATTGGATCTCCATCCAATCACCCAAGCCTCTTAGATTAGTGGGTTTCTACCCAATAATCTCTTATTAGCAATTATTGGATCTCATCTAAAGATCCAATAATTCAGGGGCTTAATGGATATCCAATAAGATAGGAGGTTCAGCGGATATCTCATATCCGAACCTCTACTCGTCGTAACACATACCATATGTGTGTGACTCTCTAGGCCCAATATCAAGCTGGCCGTGAGTTATACTTATCAGAACTCCTTCTGACTTAGTGAATTATTATTTCTACAATAATTCACCCAACTCATCGATTGCGGATGTACCAGGCCACTACGCCGTAGCCCCCAGACGATACAAGGGAATCCAATCCTTTGGACCTATCTATCCTCAGTTAACATGTATCTATAATCTCTCATCCATCTAATATCCCAAAGATCCTATACCGGGCATGGTGCTGTCAGGCCCATACGGTCTCTCCTCGAGTCTTGCTCTTGTCGGATTCTCCTGGAGAACCCTTTCTCTCTCAATCCGAATAACCTTGGCCAAGGATTTGTTCAAGCAAGAACACATGGGATATTCTTCTCATGATACCGAGAGCGGATGATCCTCTATTGACACTCAATAGCCCTCGTAAGGTTGGCTACCACTCCCAATGATCGGCTGTATTAGATCTGGAACTTTCCAAACCTATAAGTATGGTATCAAAGAGTGGAGTACTCATACAGGACATCCTTGGTGTCTCAAGTCTAAGGACAGATACACTACTAGGACTACGGAATCACTATCTGACGTGAGGTATCAATAACCATCCAGCATTCCGTAGGTGGATCAATCAGTGAACTCATTCTCTAATGAGCACCTGCACTGTACCCTTAGTGTCTCCACATGAGTAGCTATGAGACCAGCTACCTCTATCATATGAATGGATATACAGCACACCAGTTTATCCGGTTATCTCGATGTCCTTCTCGAATAACCTATGACCAGGATAATTTAGGGTCTGTGTTTAAAGATGAATCGATCTCATTATCGTGATCTCATCACGATCCGATTCCCATTGCACAGATCCAAAGACATCACAGTATATGCAACACGCAAGATAAAGTGATAAAACGCCTAATAATACGTAAAGAGAAAAAATATATATTAAGTCATAAGTGTCATCACTCATGTGATTGGCTTGCAGGGCACATATGACTAGCACAAGGAAGAAGGCAATTTTGGCAAAATTATAGTTTTGCCATTAGGGTTTTTAATCAAAATTATAGCTTTGTCCTTCTTTATCTTATTAATACCTTTTAGTATTTTGATAATTCTATCATTTACAAATTTGGTTATTATAGTATATGCCCTATCAACATATTTACAATTTTACCCTTATGCAATTGAGAATTTTTTTATTTATATTCTTAATTATAAAATTGATCAATAAAATTTAATTAAATTTGATCATGATTATATTTTGATTAATTATTGATTAAATTTAATTTTTGATTAAATCTAGAAAGGATTAGTTTTGATCGACTTGTTTAATTGGGCTAATATTTAACCCAATTATCGGCTTGGCCAAATTAAATAAAATCGACTAATTTAATTTAATATTTTATTAAAAAATATAAATTATTATTTCTTTTATAGTTTTTCTCATATGATTTATTGATTATATGTGGTAAATAAAAATCTAATTATTGTTCTTGGATATTTCTTTAGTTACTCACATGTATATATATTTGAAATTATGAAATCATAGTTATCTTTCACATGAAGATTTTTCATGATTTATATGTTATCATGATTATAGTTATAATATGAGTTTTCTTTTATACTGATCAATATACATGAATTATTAATTATAAGTTGTAAATAAAATCCAATTACTGTTTTTGGATATTTATTTAGTTATGCATATGTATATATATTTGAAATTATGAAATCATGGTTATTATTCACATGAAGACTTTTCATGATTTATGTGTTATCATGATTATAGTTATCATATGAGTTTTTTATGCTAGTTAATATTCAATAATTATGGTTGTTATTTTATTATTGAACTGTTTTAACATGAATTAGGATAAAGAAATTTGATGAATATTATTTATAATTTATCTTTCTAAGTTTTATCTAACTAGTAGTTGCTAAAGTAGCTTGGGATGATATGCTGATAAGATACGAATTACAATAAAGATTTTATCATTTATAGGATATTTTAGATTATATTTTATATTTTTGTATTGATCGTACTGTCACCAAAGTGACCTAGACCAATAATTTATAAAATACATTATGGAGTTGATCCTAAATGATATTAAAGAAATTTAGTAAATATTATTTGTAATCTATCTTCTTAAGTTTTATCTGACCAATAGCTGCTAAAGTAGCCTACGATTATAGGCTTATGGGATATGAATTACAATAAAATCTTATTATTTATAGGACTTTTTAGATTGTGTTTTATATTTTTATATTGGTCTTGCAGCTACCAAAGTGACCTAGCCCAATAATCTATAAAATACATTATGAAATTGATCATAAATGATATTAAAGAAAAAATAATATTCACAATGGCACACATAGTTAGGAGATTTAGATAATCTCAAAGGAGAATCTATTTTGAATACTTATATGATGGGATAGAATGATACTTTTTTTGATATCTTTGTAGTTTAGTGTTATATACCTAAAGATAGTAACACTATTCCACAAGGATGATATCAGTCCTCCATAAATGATTATGTGTGAACACTAGATATGTCAATATTGAAGGTAAAATATTGATGATATCAATAATTCAACATTCATTGAAAAACTCAAAGCATTAACGTTATATTATTATAGTGGTATTTCCTTCATTGTAATTTTGTAAATGTCCCTATATTTTTCTAGAATATATTTTCTGGAATAAATGGCTTGAGCATATGCAAATTATATTGAATGAGTAAGACCTTGATTAGATTATTTGAAGGGAACATAAACTTATTTACTAAAAGTTCTGTGGAATAAATAATTAAGGTGATTGATCAGGAATGGGCTAAAAGACTCAATTTGATGATACTTAGATTTCAGTATAGTTTACAACTAGTGCATGAGAATATTTAAGGATCAATTTAAATTTTCTGATAAGTCATTAGTTGACACCTCAATGAATGAATTGACTAAAAATAATAGTATTTGAGAAATTTAATATTATCTCCTCAATATAATTAACAAACTTATAAGTTCAAGACTTATAATATTTTGAGTTCTACTCAAGGAGTGGGTAACAATAAAAGAAAGATGAAGCGTAAGTCACTTGAGTTTATAATTACTATATAAACTCATAAAAGAATTTCTTCATAATAAAGTATTACTTGTGTAACAAAGAAAGTTACGTGAAGAAGAACTATAAGATTTGATTTGAAATGAAAAGTTATAAATATAATGTTTATATGGTTCAAATCAAATATTATAAAAATTATTTTTCTAATACTTGGTGGATTAATTTGATGCTTCAACATATGTTGCCAATAATATAGATTCATTTTAATATTAAAAAAAGGAGGGGATAAAACTAAAGGAGAATAAAATATTCATCATTATAGAGAATCATCTTAGAGTGAAAGTGATAGTAGTTTGTATTTATCGCCTACGTCTAAAGATGATTCATTTGATGAATCTTGAGGATCCATGTTATATTCTTATAATTTTAAAAATTTAGATTCTTTCCCTAGAATTGTTAGAATATTGTTTCTCTTTTGGTAGTTATGAACTTAGTATGATCTAATAAAAGCTAACATTTGAATTATGTATAAAAGTCTAAAAGAATTAATATGAATATTAAATTTATAACGATCCTATAATTAAATATTAAAATGATATAGTTTCATAAATTACTTGCATCTCCGAGTCACTCTATATTTTCATCTCATTAAAGAGATACATTTTATCACCATATAGATAAACTATTGAGATATGATTATATATATCTAATTCATGTAAAGTCTCATGTCTTGACACTCTTTAAGTGTGCATAAATGAGATCGAGAGATAATTATATAGAAAAGTTAAAATCATCATATCTGATAGGGGTGATGAATTTTATGGTATTTATGATGAATCCAATTACAATTCTAGTTCTTTTACTAGATTCTTAGAAAAGTTCATGATTTATTAGATATGTTATAGCTGATTATTGAAAGGTATAATCGTTCGCTTATAAATACGATTATAAATATGATTAGGAGAATGATATGTTATTCTTTTGTACCTAATTCAATATGAGAAGAAACTCTAAGGACAATTATATATATCTTAAATGGGGTTTCTAGTAAGTAAATTATATGACTTCTATTGAGTTATGGAATAATAGGAAACCTAATTTAAGATATTTACATATTTAGGATTGTCCTATAGAGATAAGGATCTTCAACTTACATAAAAGAAAATTAAATTTAATAATTATTTCTGAATATTTTATTATTTATTCAAAAAAGTTTAAAAGGGTACATATCTTATTACTCTAATCATTGTATGAGGATAGTTAAATCTGGTAATATAAGATTCCTATAAAATAGCGAATCAGTGGGAGTAAAAATCTCAAAATTTAATTTTGATATAGAGGAGATACATGTTGATACTCTTTTATTATTCGAGAGATTATTGTTACTCAAATTATTAAATAATTTGATAAAGGTGAATAACAAAATAATATTACAAAACTCCCACATTGTATTGATATCGCTGATAATGTTCTTGTAGAACAGCCACAGTTGATAGCCTTGAGAATATCTCAATGGGAAAGGAATCTTATCATTTATGATTATTATGTGATATATCTACAAGAATTATATTTTGATATAGGAATCAGAATGGATCCCTTATTGTTTTCATAAGTCATGAAAGGTAACGATTCTGAAAAGTAATATGATACAATATAAGAAGAGTTAAAATAAATAACAAGAATGGTGTTTGATGAATTCGTCGAATTATCCAATAATTATAAAAGAGTCTGTTATATAAATATAATTTAAAAGATAATGTCAAACGATATAATGGTCAGATTTTTAGTTTTTAATATGGTTATAGATTTTACTCATAAAGAATGTATTGATCATAACGAGACATTTAGTTGTTAAAAGAACTCGTTAAGAATCGTCTTGATATTAGTGACTCATTATGAGTTTGAGTTATATCATAATGATATGAAAATAAATTTTTGATTAAGGATCTAGCTTTCGTATGGGTTACTTTAAATGACTCATAGAGAAAATGAAAGAAAAATAAAATTTGGTATACAAATTTAGGAATCTATTTATGATCTTAAATAAGCTTCTAGACAATGATATATAAAGTTTCTTGATATCATTGATTCCTTCAGATTTAAGGAAAAAAAATACTATTAATTGGTATTTATATCTGAAGATGAATGGTAGCAAGTTTATTATATTAATCATATATATGGATAATATTTTACATTGCCAATAGTGATCTTGGTTTATTATACTAAACCAAGAAATTATCACTAAAAATTTAAGATGGTTGATATAAATATGACATCTTATATTATTAGTATTGAGATACTCAATGATATGTCTCAATGATTATTAAGATTGTCTTAGAAATGATATATTAATCGAGTCTTAAGAAGATTTAATATACAACTTTGTTCATCAAATCATAAAAGAAAAATTTTAGTCAAAAGTGAATGCTTTAAAATGGCTTGAAAAGAATCAGATAAAGAGAATATCCTTTATATATGCCTAGTTAAAAATCTATGCTCAAGCCTATGTCAAAACAGATATCAGCTTTTGCAGTTAAAATATTGGGTAGATATTGAAGTTACCCAAAAGTGAAAACATTAAAGGACTACAAATAAAAGTAATATGCTCACAAAATTATATCAGCTTGAAATAATAGTATTTTTCATATGTTGATTCTACAAATTACCTCAATAATAGGAAGTTCACCTTACGATTAATATTTATATCAATTAGAGGGGTAATTTGTTATTATATTATTATTAATAATGAAAGTTGATTTTGTGATATGCTTCAAGGCCACTAATCAAACTTCATAACTGCGAAATTTTTATCTTAGGATTTGGTGTGGTCAGACTTAATTGCTAAGTCGCTGAAGATATTTTGTGATATCGTAGTAGTTTCCTTCTATAAGAATGACAAGTACTATTATATCTCTGTGCATTATGGTAGAAAGTACTTAATGGTTAGAGAAAACGAGTCCAGAAACATCTAATGTCAATTAATTATTTGAGTTCCACTATATCGATTATTGATCCATTTACTTAGGATTTCCAGTCTAAAGTATTTTGAAAGAACATATTCTTATAATTGAGTTTGTGAGTAACCCATAAAGGATATAGTAATGCATATTTGAGTGGACACTATAATTGATATTTTTACTTACGTACTTAAAGTTATTTGTTTTGCTATCCTGTTCACAGTTATGTATATATATATATATATATATATATATATATATATATATATATATATATATATATATATATATATATATATATATATATATATATATATATATATATATATATTATGGTTGAATATGATGATAGGATTATCTTGACAAGACAAATTACAAGGGTTATTTTGGACTACATTAGGAAAAGGCTAATAATGTTGTGGTATATAGAAAGAAGTGTGACATTAATGACATATAACCATTATAACTCGCATTGCTAGTCCGGCCTAATATAGTATTATTACATTCATTGGACTTATTGGCCTATTTTTAAAATTCACGTATGTGTAAATAGTTTTTAAAATTTTAGAATCCAATTATACAAAATTATTTTCAAATAAATTTTATTTATTTATTTTGATTTTGAATATCTTTTGTATATTACCAATTAATGGGCCAAGTGGAAAAATATTAGATTATGTGACCTTATTTAATTAAGTAAGATATATTAAGGATATAATTGAATTCTGATTATTGTTATTGGCTAATAAAAAGAAATTCCAATTAAAGTAGGATTCCTTAGGGGATGTTCTTGATGGGAGAAAATCTTCTAATATCTTATCCTAGACCCTCTGCTCTCGCCTATAAATAGACAAAACCTCTAGGGATACAAAATAAGAGAGAACATAAGAAGAAATAAGAGGATGTGATTGAGATATTATAGTTTTTCTCTCAATCTCCCTATTATAGTTTTTCTCAATCTCCCTAACCATAAATCTAAGTGGTCTTGTGAAAGGATAGGAAGAAAGGAGAAGGTGAGTCTAGTTTTCCTTACAGATTGATATTTCAGATCTGATGATGATATGCTTATGGATCAGATAAAGTTTGTTCCTCTAAACAGCAACAAAAGATACACATCGTAATATTATTTAGATCCATTGCTATTTGATTTTAAATTTTGACATTAAAATTTTTTCGCAGATAACATAATTATAGATTTTATACTATATTTGTGAATAGATAAAATTAATACAAGGTAGATAATCTTTGAATGATAAATTTTTGGTAATAAGAGGAACTCCAAGAAATTTGATTAGTAGACTTCCAATTAACATTTGAAGAGTTTTAGATATAGATTGCTGTACCTCATTAGAGCGGCCTATAAAGAAAATATGAGATTTGTGTAGAATTACGTTGTAAGAAAACTTAGCCAAAATATAAAAAAATAATAGTAAAAGAGATCACATCAGCATTAGAGAATATAAATTGGTCATTTACAAAAGCTAAGTAACTAACAACGAGGAAAAGCAAAATTTATAAGGAGTTAGAAAGCCAACTTAAGCAATATTATTTAATAAATCAGAGAAATTCTACATAATGACCATAAAAAGAAAAAGGTGTGATGGGAGAGCCTTGATGAAGTCATTGAAATCCTTGAAAGAAACTTGCATTAGAGCCATTAATATTGATAATAAAAATTAAATTTGGAACACGAGCTAAATTAGGCTCAAAATCTAAATTTGCCTGGATGATGAAGAAGAAAGTCCCATGCTTATACAAAGAATGCCTTTGATAGTATGATGGTTATACATACTCTAATGACAAAAGATGATATTTTATGAATGAGCCTATTCTTGACGAGCATGTTGGTTTGCATCAATATTTTCAAGAAGAATCTACTGCAATCTATTCTTTATTATCTTGGAGATAAAGCAATAAATAAATTTTCATATGACAAAAGTACATGGGTTCTGTCTTTTTGAGACTAAAAGTATGAGAAGTAATACTGATCTTACAAAATAATTTACCGTTTATAAAAAAAATTTAGATAGTAGTAACAAAATTTTCGTTGATAATATGCCAATAAGATTGAAAGGAATGAGTATTAAAACCATCTATCCCTAATGTTGTCAAGCTCAGAGTTGAAAATAACTTAGAGTTGAAAATGAGCATTAATACTCTCTATATAAATTAGAGAATAGTTGATAAAATGATTCAAATATAATCTTAGAGCTAAAAATAAGGTTATATGAAACCTCAATAAAGGGAGAGGCAAGAAGATTATGATAGAACCAGATAACTTATCATGTAGATAAATATCCCACACAAGCAAACTTTCGTCATTTAAGATTAATAAAATATTATTTTTTATTCAATTGAGTATAAAGAGATATATGAAAGTAAGCATTTGTTTTTCGATAGCATTATAATATTTTTATTAAGGTGTTGAAAACACCATAAAATTATTAAAAACAGTAAGTAATATCATATTGTATCTCTTTGGGATCATTATGATACCAAATTTATAGGCTTAAGATTGGTTTGATTGAGATTATATGAGTTAATTTTTAAATAAGCTTTACAGTATTTTTTTTATGATCATCAAAACACTATAATAGACCAAAATACTATAAGCAGCCAAAACACTCTAATGGATGAGAAAATATTATTAGGATTATGAAAGTTATTTTAGATATTATTGGTACCATATGGAGAAAATAAAAACAGAAGATATCTGTTGAGAAAAAAATAAAAAAAATCCTCTTTTTGACGGAAATCACCCGGACATTGGTAGAAGGGTTATCTAGTGCTGGGAGTTTAATATTTCCAAAATTTACAAGGATAAATATGTAAAGCAAACATTATTTATTAAGTATCTTAATTGACCGAACTCAAGTTGACCCAACCGAACCCAACCCGAACACGTGACACTAACTTTATGGTCCAATAAGGAAAACATATCAGCCGTTGGATCCAAATCGAACGGCAAAGTTGGGCACTCGTCGCATCAGTGCGCAGTCTAGGGTTTATAAAAGCATCGCGAGTTCTCGGGCGAATCGCGATCCATCGGTAGGGCTTTCGTCCACCCGGAACTGTCGTGGGGGCTGGTGGTAAGTCTTCCACTCTGCGCTTCCTGATCCGCTTCTGGTGGTGCGCTTTTCCAATCCCATAGTGTTTCTTTCGATCCATCTGTTCTTGATGGATGAGCTCGTTAAATTTTGTTTTTTCTTGAAGGATCGAAGGAAGAAAGCGAGACACATCTGAGCAATGAGGTATCACAAGTTCTGATTTTTCTCATATAGCTTGATATACTTCATATCGCTTTTTTGGCTATTATTTTCTTGTATTTTATGGGTCAATATCTTGTCGAACGAGGTGCTAGTTGTTGCTGTAGAGAATCTTAGGAGCCATGCAAATGGTCCATTCTGTTGTATATGTCTCGGAGAATGTAGGATAACGAATTATGTGTGAGCGATTATTTTCCCGAGCAGCGCGCTTAAATTCCTTTTTATGTCGTTCATCAATATGTGTCGAGAACTAGCAGCAGACTCTACAGATAGTTCTTTTCTTTTCTTTTTTTAGCTTATTTACTCTCTTAGCACTTCTAGGCATACATGTTCTGTTGTTTTTTTTCTGTTCATAATATTTGTTCTGATGTATCAAAGAAGTGAACATGATAGATTGATCACAGCAAACAACATTTCTTTAAGGTTGTTTGTAATTATTAAATGATTAATTAGAAATTGTAGATAATTTAAATATTATGTTTGATAAACATAGTAAATAATTGGCCTAATAGTAATCCTTTGTGCTTCGATAATATATAACATGCAATCAATTTGCCTTTAATTTTGATTTGTGGGAGACAATTTCAGCCTTCTAAGCTTTGCCTATCATTGTCTAGAAGTTTTTTTCTATTTAGTCATGTGAGGATTTATTTTTCTTTTAAATGTCATTTGGAAACTCGTTATTGGTGATTGGTTGTTTTCTCACTTTCTTTTATTTGTACTGCATTTTTAAATTGTGCAGATTTGTTCATTGTTTTGTTTCATATTCATTTTTTCTATGAACTAATTACTTTATAGATTCTGTACTGCATTTGTGGCTTCATCTTAATGTGGTTATTATGTTGAACTCACTTTTCAAGCACGTTGTTATTATCACAGCAAATTACAGAGTGATGTGCTGAGGGAAGCAATCTCCCAGGTTGTTGGTGATTCTCGGGAGAAGAAACGGAAATTCACTGAGACAGTTGAGTTGCAAATTGGTCTGAAAAATTATGATCCTCAGAAGGACAAGCGTTTTAGTGGGTCTGTAAAGCTTCCTCATATTCCTCGCCCTAAAATGAAAGTGTGCATGTTGGGAGATGCTCAACATGTCGAGGAGGTAAAACATATTGGTATTTTATGTATGTTTAAGATTATTCAGTGTCCCTTGTTTTAATGTCTTCTGATCCATTAGAGTTATACTTTTTTTATTTCTGTAATCATTAATTGGCTCATTACTTACAGTATGGTCTTCTCTGTGAATCATAGATTCAAATGCTGGAAGGTCGGTTTATCATTTATTGTGGTCAACTATGTATTCAGTTGTGTTGCTCTGCTGCTAAAATGAGTGCCAATCAGTATTACCTATTGTTTTGCATCTACCCCCATCAGTCATGCTGCAGACATATTTGTGTTGTTTGCATGTGTGTGATTTCAATGTAGCTCTTGAAAATATCTGCAACAATGAATACAACCTATATGATGATGATATGAATGGAACATTTCAAATCTATTTTCACGTTATCTTGACACGAGAACAAAAATATTTTTTCTGTTAAATATCGTGATCTCCATTTTGTTTACTTGTGGATTCTTCTAGTTCTAATTCTTATGTTTTCATGCACATCTTATTGCAGCATGTTATTCTAATGCTTGCTTTTATCGCCCCCAGGCAGAGAAGATAGGGTTAGATTATATGGATGTTGAAAGTTTGAAAAAGATGAACAAAAATAAGAAGCTGGTTAAGAAACTTGCTAAAAAGTACCATGCTTTCCTGGCATCAGAGGCTATCATCAAACAGATTCCTCGTCTTCTTGGCCCTGGTCTGAACAAGGCAGGCAAGCACTATGGCTTTTAACTTTTACTGCATCCTCAATGTATCTGATAGGACAACTACTTTTTTATGCTGGTGGAAATTTTAGCAAATCATAACAAGGTTTAAGTTATCATATTTTAATAATTTTCTTCAATGTAATCTTGTTTGAAAAATGAACATTACATTGACATATAACATAATCAGTGATTTAAAAAGCGTTAGGCGCCAAGGTCTAAAATTGCCCGAGGCGCTAGGCACTCGCCCAGGCGCTAGTCCGAGCGAAGCGAGGTGCTAAAATATAAAAATTTATAAATATAATTAAAAAAATATAATTATTTAAATAAAAATATAATATTAAATAAAGAAAATCTAAGGTACAAACTCACAATGTCACATTACTAAAAAGTTTCAAAAATCAAAAAAATAAAATTTTATATCAAAGTCATTCATCATCATTAATATTATCGTCATTTTCATATAAATCATTTTCATTGAATTCATCCTCTTCATGTTGTCCTTCCTCTTCATTAAAATATGTTTCATTCTCAATGTCTTCAACAATAGCAGGAGTCGAGCTTGATGCTTTTGTACTCATTTTTCTTTTTGTCATCTGTCTTGTATATGTTTGTAATTCTCCAGCACCTGAAGCTCTTGTCACATCTTCCCATGTCAATCTATCATCTTCAAATACAAGCTCGTCTTCGGCATCTTGCAAGTTGACATCCATTTCTCTCACCAATCACTCATTTGAATCATCAATATCTTGTAATGAGATTGGATCAATAGTATTTCGCAAATTATGACGAGCCTTCAAAGCTTGATTATACTTTATGTAAACAAGATCATGTAATCGTTGATGTTCCAATCGGTTCCTTCTCTTTGAGTGAATCTGTCATGTCATATAATTTAAAAAGATATTAATATATCTATCTAAATAAATAAATAAATTAAAACAAAAATATTTATTGATTCTTACATGCTCAAAGACGCTCCAATTTCGCTCATAACCCGAAGCATTACATGTCAAACTAAGTATTTTGATAGCAAATTGCTGTAAGTTCGGGGTAGAATTTCCAAATAGACTCCACCATTCAGCTGCAAAATTTATATTATTATTAGCAATAATATAATAACATATTATCAATGAAAATTAATTATCTTAAATTATTAATACTTGGAGACGGAATTGTCCTGGATCGAACTGCTATTGGAATTCCAAAAAGACCTTCGGCATTTTTATACAGAGATAATTCACGAATAATCTTATCTTGCACCTCAACGTTTGGAACTAATCTTGTAACACACTAATATAACCCATCCGAAATTTCTGCATCAAACCTAACAAATTTAATCGTATAAAAGAATTCAGGATTCAAATAATATTATGTTGCATGTAAGGGACGATGAAGTTGACAATTCCATCTTTCGTCAATGATTGTAAAAATTTTCTTATATTTTTCTTCATTTTCATTAAAAGACCTTTTAATCGTCTCTTTTGTTTTATCCATAGCCTCATAAATATATCCCATTGTAGGCTTATTTTCATTATCCACCAATCGAAGTACTCGAACAAGAGGGCCTATTACCTTTAATATATAAATCACATGATTCCAAAAGGATGGCATTAAGATGATATCAGTAGCCCTCTTGGCTTTTGTTTCTTTTGCCCATTTGCTTGTCACCCATTTCTCAGAAGTAAACATGTTTCTCAGATTATGTTTTTGACGATGCACATTCTGTAATGTCAAGAATAAAGTAGCAAATCAGGTGACACCATATCTCACTAATTCTTTGTTGCCTGTGAATTCTCTCATCATATTCAAAGCCCCAGTATGTTTATAAAGAAATCCAACAATAAAAATTGTCTTTTCTAAAGTTTTTTTGATGTCTGGGATCTTTCCAATATCCTCCAACATTAAATCAATACAATGTGCCGCACATGGAGTCTAATATAAGTGCTGTCTTTTTGATTCAAGTAATTTACCTGAGATAAAAGATTACAAAAATGATAAGACTTACGAGTTTAATATATTTAATTGAAGATAAAATAATTAAAAATTTAAAAAATTCAAAAAATGAATATTACCAGCTAATACATAGTTGCTTCCATTGTCGGTTATGACTTGAACGATATTTTGTTCTCCAATTTCTTCCATAAACTTGTCAAGTAAATCATATATCTTATCTCCAGATTTTACAAAAGATGAAGCATCTATTGACTTCACAAACATAGTCCCTAAAGAACAATTAACCATAAAATTAATTATACTCCTACGTCTCCTATCAGTCCAAGCATCTGACATAATAGAGCAATCATGTGTTACCCATGATTCTTTATGACCCTTTAGTAAGTCATTTGTATAATTCAACTCTTTTTACAACAATGGAACTCGCATCTCATAATAATTTGGAGGTTTTAATCCTGCACCATATCTTCCAATAGCTTCAATCATTTCCTTAAAACTGTCTAAACGAGTAGTACTAAGAGGAAGACCAGCCTGATAGAAGAAGCGAGCAATGTGCTGAATTGTTCTTCCCCTTATTTCTTTATCACAAGCATCACTTATATTTGTTTGTCTAAATTTTGAGCCTCCTGCTTGCCCTTGTTGCTTCTATGATCCTTGAAACATATACAGATCCATCGGTCCTTTTTTAGCCTTCTTAGTACTCATAACTTCTTTTCCTCTTCTATCAGATACTTTTTTTCCACTTTGGTTAATACTCAAAGAATAATCTTCTTCTTCGTCCCTGAGATATTCAACATCATCTTCTGGTAAATTCCCGTAAGATTCATTCTTTGTTATCTTCTTTTCATTCATATAACTCAGCAACTCTTCTTTAACCTCGGGTGGACATTTTTTACAAGCTGTTGTATTCTTGAAATTTCCTACTAGATGTTGTTTTGCACGAAAAATATCACATTTAGTAGGCTTGTCGCAGAACATACAAATCACCGCAATAGGATCTTTCGGATCCTTTAAATAATTATACTTCCATGTAGGATCTTTTTTTGTTGTCATCGTAGAATCAATTGAGTTGCTCTGAACACTTGCTTTTTATCCTGAAACCTAACAATAATTTCAAATAAATCAAATGTAACAGTATTAAAAACAAAATAATATATTATTATTTTAATAAATAAAAAAAATTCTGTTAACAATATAGTATACTGTTAACAATATACTGTTAAATAAAAATTCTGTTAACAGTATACTGTTAACCCTTTATACCGTCGAGCTCGAAGCAGAAGGAAGGAGAAGATCGAGCCTGTCGACAGCGGTGGGAGCGGCGAGCGGCATACCGAGCGGTGCGAAGTGACGGCAGTGACAGCGGCGCGAAGCGGCGAGCGACGAGAGCGAAGCGCGAGCGGCGGCGAGGCAAGCGAGGCGTAGCGGCGCAAGAGGCTAATCGCGAGGTTTAGGGTTGGGGAAATCGATCTTATCGGTGATTTAGTTGGTTCAATCGAACCAACTAAATCACATTAGACCGAACCAGATGTAAAAATCTGGTTCGATCGCCCAGTTTAACCCAGGCGCTCGCCCGAAGCACCCGACGCCTGGGCTCGGGCGAGCGCCCAAGCGGCGCCTCTTTGAAGCGCACCGCCTGGAAGCCAATCGAGGCGCTCGGGCCTCGCCTCGCCCGAGCGCTTAGGCGAGCGCCTGAGCGCCTTTTTAAACCACTGAACATAGTCAATTAATGGTTATCGATCTGTAGCCATTCATGAGTCAATCAGCAAGTTAATGAAGCCATCTATTTAAGAATAAAATATCAAAGTAGAGAGCAATTATTGAATTATTTTTTGTGAAGTTAAACAAGTGTACATAGAAGGGTTTATTTTGTTGCAATTACTTCTTTGAATACCTAAATAGCTTTTTTGGCCCTTTGGAAATTTTATTCATTTCAATTGGTGTATACTTATTGGAATAAATATGTATAGTTTCCATATAATGAGAATATCATCATCAGCAACAACAACAACAATATCCAGGAGTAATATTCCAACTTAGTTAAATCAATTAAAGTGCTATATGAAAAGCAAAATATTTTTGGGAGTGGCGCTGATGTTAGTGATATTTTGTTCTATTTGAGGTTGTTTTTAATTATCTCAAACTATGCTCCATTTATATGAGAATGTTGTTTGGGGTATTGATAAGAAAAACTATAATTAATCTCACCACTTAATGTTAATTGTCTTAATGAAGAAAAATATATTCTGATGCTTGTTTGTTATTGTTTTTGCCATGGCCCTTTGTTCATCTTACTCCTTGGGTAGGTTTCAATCTCCATTAGATTCAACTTGAAATCTTCCAACAATCTTTTTGAAATTTGATCATGTGTGCACATGTGTTCTTGCTCTTTTGTTAGTTTGTTGAATTTAGATCTCTGTAATCTAGGTTGACCAATATACGTTTATATATGTTCTTCTGTATGTAGTTTCTGTTCTGTTATGTCTTATCCATCTCTGGTTGTCTTTTAATTTGATTTGCTATGCAGGGAAATTTCCCACTTTGGTCACTCACCAAGAATCTTTAGAGTCAAAAGTTAATGAAACAAAAGCAATGGTGAAGTTTCAACTCAAGAAAGTTCTTTGCATGGGTGTTGCAGTGGGTAACTGTGCAATGGAGGAGAAGCAGATCTTTCAGAATGTGCAACTCGGCGTGAATTTCCTTGTCTCTTTGCTGAAAAAGAACTGGCAAAATGTGGGTTCTTGTCATCCCTGTTAGTTGATTGTTTTTTTCTCATGTTTCACTATTTTCTCTTAGAATTAATCATCATTCAAATTGGTAGGTTTTTTATTGTTTGATGCTTATAGAAATCAATCCAAATTACTCATTGTTTTTATTGATGTTTTGGATTATTCAACTTTCTTTGTTAATTTTGATACAATTTTGTAGAGCTTGTAATAATATATTATTAAGTTTCTTTCTAAAACACAAGTTTATTCATCTTTTTCTTTAGCTTATTGGCATTAGTGGTTTTGAGGCCGAAATGACTTTTATTGGACAGGCTTAGATATTTACTTTGTTTGTATTCCAAGCTTTCCTTATTTGTTGTAGTTTCATACTCAAAAAACCTCGATCTGTAGTGACTGCTGTGGTAAAATATAGACTATTTTTTTCCCCCATTACTGATGTCTAGTGGTTTACCAGGTGAGATGCTTGTACCTGAAGAACACCATGGGGAAGCCATGCCGAGTATTCTAAGGTGGCTCCTTTCCCAGGCTGGCAATCGATAAAATCTAAATTCTTCATCTTCTAGATTTTGTTCATTAAGCAGTATTGAAGGTCTAGGTTTATTAAAAGCTCATGTTCTGTTTGGTGTCAACGTCCATGAAGAGGTATTTATTCTTGTTATGCTTCTAATATTTTGGTGGACATTGCATTTTATTCATCTTTTTACGAACATTTGCAGCCCTTTTCCCCTCTGTAGGCTGATCAGTCATTCAAGTGTTTGTGATTGAAAACTGAAGAACTTTAAGATTTGCTCCTTAATCTTTCTGTGGTTGATTCCGGGTGGTCAATGAAGATTAGGTTAACTACTACGTGGTTGTCTCTGTCGAGACATCACAACGTAGTTATTTATGGAAGGAAATTAGTTTATAAGAAATTACATTATAGTTGACCATGCAACATAGTTGACCATTCGTCAGAGGATCAACTAGAAACAAGGTGTCCAAAAGCGTTGATGCAAATGAGCTTTCCAGGATGCCGAAGCAAATATCAATTTCTGAGTGATGTGCGGGTAAATCGCAGTAACTTCACGGAAAAAGGTGAGAATTTGACATCTTTTTAATTATATTAATGTATTTTACAAAGGGTAAGTGGGATCTTGTAATGATTAGTTAAGGTTTTTATTAATTAAGTTAATCAGCACTTTCAATTGCATTAATATTGTATTGTCTACTCCAGTTATAGTGCTAAATAAATAATTTTTAATGATGAAACAAATAATAATATCAATAATAAATTATTTCTGTGGCCAAAAGCTGCTCATATAATACAGGAAAACTACTGGCATCCGAGTCTGCCACGTGGTATCATCATTTATTTTTGTTTTATTTTTGATGATTTGGTTGTAACATAGGTGGTGGTCAGTAGTATTTTCAAGTATACTAGCATCTTCGTCCACGTGGCGCCCACATCGAGACGACAAGAGAAGACGTCCCCACTACATCACTCCGCGGCGGAGCCCGTCGCAATCCCGAACCCGCCCAACGCAACTGAACACGTAATTTTCCACCTGTTCAGAGCGGACTCCTGCGGTTGCCTTCCTTGCTATCGAAAGCTTTCATACGAGTGGGTCCCGCACGTAGCCAAGTACGGCCGCGAACGCGCATTAAAAGCGTGTCGATCAATTCTTACGACGCACAACCTTCTCATGCGAAGGGTGAGGTTAGCGGCAGTAGGGGCCACCGGCATGCTTGGTGATGATTGGCGAGATCCCCTCGACCGCGCGCCATGCGCCGTACCGAATCCCAGCTGGAAGAGCTGAGGGGGAGACCCTATCTACTTGTTTCTCGTCCCTCGGTTGGGGCACGCTTCGCTCGCCCGCTCTCTCGAAGAGGATTCCTGGATCTCCTTCGCCATCTTCTGCCCTCTGTCGATTTCATCCTTGGGTATCCGATTCCTCTTCTTCTTTCTTTTTTCGTTTACTCTGCCTGTTTTGGTAGATCCATTTCATTTTCTGGGTTGCAGCAGATGAACGTGTTCCGAGTGCTTATTGTCTGGTTATAAATGCTATACTTATTTCTCTGGTAGGGATTTTGTCCTTTCCATGTTTTTTTCTATACACACGCAATGCTAAGCATCCTTCACAGAACAATTCCCCTCATATATATATATATATATATATATTGTAGGACTGTGTGCGTCTGTGTGTGTAGGACTGGAAATAGGAAATAGGAAAAGGAATCCAAGTTAGATTGATGCGATGCCGTTAGTGGGAGTTTTGCGGGGATAATATGCTAAGAATCTTGGTGTGGATACTTTGTATTGATGTCGACACCTTGGTGTGAACTGGGATAGTCATGACATGGCTAGATAAAAATTGGTTCTTGATAGTAATATCGCTATAATGCAGCCAGAAAAGCTAGTGGAGCTCATGTCATCTTGCATTCCTTTGAAACTGCTGTTTGCCACATGCAAGTTCTGAGAGCTTATTTCGCAAAAGATGCAACTTTTTTGTGTGTACAATGATGACCAGGTTCACCAAATGTGTATCTATTTTGTTTGTCCTGAACTTCTTCCAATTCGAAAGGAGCCTTGCAGGGCTGTTCACCTTTTGAAGCACCAACTTATAGTTTTTTATATGGCTTGTAGACGACTATTAGATTCTGCATACATTTATTTGAGTCAATAAATTTCTCATCAGATCAAAATTTGGCAATTCTGTTGTTGTTTCAGCTGCCTGTGCAACTTACAGTACCTTTCTGATGGATGTTCTTTTCCCCTAGCAGTTAAACTGCAGTGAAAGAGAAGCACAGAATTTCCTTAAGAATTAGATGAGGACTAATGTTCTAAAGTTGATCACAGGGATGATGGCTCATCACTAGGTCATCCATTTGCATTCTAAATTAGATTCTTGTTTCTTTTGTTTGAGGTTGTCGTGATTAGTGCTATAAGATAAGGGATTTGAGAAGTGTTTCATACATGTTGTCAATGACAAAAAGACTGTTCTTTTTATTTCAGCACAAATTTTCTTTTGTGCTATACAAATACAAACAATGATTTAAGGATTCTGGTACGGAAAGAGAATATGACTGTGCACAAATGTGAAACTTCAATTGCATCTCTACCTGGACCTCATGCTACCCTCAAGTCAAGTGTTGCATGTGCATCACATCCAGAAACAATTGATTGGCCTTTCTACCGATCAAGCATAGACAAATACTTTGATGATTATTATATATTCATATTCCTGCATTCAGTTCCTGATGACAGATACTTAAAAAATAACAGAAACATAAATCATCCATGCTCAAATGTGTCCACTGGCCATAATAGATGCAAGACTGTATTATCAATCTGTGAAACTTTGTGGGCCGATTGTGGATGAAGTTGTGCAAGGATTCCTGGCTTGCCTAGCTCTGAATGTTCCGCTCTGTTGGTTTGAGCACTCAAGTGATCTCCATTTCTTCATGAAAGTTGGTGGACTTCTGAGATTTCTTGGCAACTATTAAGTCTTATCTGTGCACAATCATTTCCATGTGAGGACTTGTGAATTTGTACTTCCCTTACATGTATATTTGATCATAAGGGTCATGCTTTCACCTAATTGCACGTACCAAGTAGACACTTTGATCTGGTGCCAAAAAATACTAGTTCTGTAATGAACTGATTGTATTAGTTGCCTATTGGACAAGCTTTTGTCCAGTCGATATAATGATAGACTGTTTCTAATTTGTTTTGGGTTTTCAGGAGACACAATGGTAACAATTGTTCTCCCATCTTCCTGTATGCTCAAGAGCAGCTCCAAGGGCCGGCTTTCTTCTGCGTTGATTAGGAGTCCGTCCTCGCTTAGCTCCTTGAGGTGTATCACAAAAACATCAAGCTTGAGGATGGCCAACTGCTTCAGGGCATCGGCTATGGCCGTTTACAAGGTGAAGCTCATTGGACCAGAGGGGCAGGAGCATGAATTTGATGCTCCAGACGATGCCTACATTCTGGACTCAGCTGAGATGGCAGGAGTGGAGCTGCCGTACTCATGCCGTGCAGGTGCATGTTCCAGCTGTGCAGGCCAGATGGTGTCTGGTGCTGTTGATCAGTCAGATGGATCCTTCCTTGATGATTCACAGATTTCAAAGGGTTACGTGCTGACTTGTGTTGCCTATCCCAAGTCAGATTGTGTCATTCAGACACACAAGGAAAGTGATCTGTACTGATGGTTGTTGATCAGTTTGTCGTGCTTCACTCTTCCTCTGGTTTGAACCTTATCAGACTGTAATGTGTGGGTCAGGTTTTTGTTGCGTTCAAGAATCTGCTGTTTCTTACAAGGATTTTAATCTCAATAGGTTGTTTCCAGCATCATATTCCTATGCTCTATCTAATTCCAGATGGATCAGATGGTTTCTTCTTAACTTGGTTATGCTTGGAAGTGCCTAATTTTGTTTGGATTTCCATGCAAATTATGATATCTAAGTGTGAGTTTCCCTAATATTTTTCTACTCTGATTCTTAATTTTTTTTGTATAGAAATTATGATATATATTTATATATATACATATAGACCTATATATATATATGTATATATATAAGTATGTATATATGTATATGTATATATATAAGTATTTATATATGTATATGTATGTATATATGTATATATATATGTATATATATAGAGAGAGAGAGAGAGACACACACATATATATATTTTTCTACTCTGATTCTTAATTTTTTTTGTATAGAAATTATGATATATATTTATATATATACATATAGACCTAT
Source organism: Musa troglodytarum (assembly GCA_023547065.1). Classification (NCBI taxonomy): domain Eukaryota; kingdom Viridiplantae; phylum Streptophyta; class Magnoliopsida; order Zingiberales; family Musaceae; genus Musa; species Musa troglodytarum. The sequence continues at coordinate 6,400,596 of CP097503.1, forward strand.
ATATATATATGTATATGTGTATATGTATATATGTATGTATATATATGTATATATGTATATATATACCTTCGTCTACACCAAAAATAAAAATGATGTCATTTGATTGTTATCAAACTGACTGAATTTAAATTACAAATATAATTTTTTTTATTATGAAAATGTAGTAAAGATCATTGAAACTATGTAGATTCTTTTGCAACAAGTAGTTTCTGAACCTCTTATTAATGGAACACTCACAGGTGTGTCTACTTTGTGCTCCTCTCACTATCATCATCTCTCAGAATCCTCTTCATCTGTTCCACAAGCTCCTGCATCTGCTTCCTTGAGTGGAGTGGTGACGGGTACACGCAAGCACAGTCGAGCTGGCCATCTCGGATTGTATCGAACACAGCAATGGAAGGGCCGACCCCATGTGCGGAAGCACAGCCGACGTAGTCATCCACGCCGAGCTGGTGCTGCAGCACCGCCGACGACTCGTACACGACGGGCTCTTCGAACACGGAGATGAGCGCGATTCTGAGGGATGAGGAATTGGTGAGGTGGGGGTGGTCGATGGCCCTGCACATCAGGTAGTTCACCTCGCCGATATCTTTGAGATGCTTCTTGTTGGTCATGGCGGTGGAGTAGGAGCATTGGCATCTCTCCGCGACCTCCCATAGTCCTTCTCCCCCATGAATGCTGTGTGTGTTGATGATGGCCGAGTGATAGAATCCTGCAAAGATTAGATGGCGGTCCAATAGTTGAACATACTGCATGCCAATCTGATCTTGAGAAACACTCAAATTCTTCATTATGAAAATAATAAATTTAATAAATGATTTTTTAATCAACTCAAAATCCTCTCACATAAAAGAAGTTTAAGATCAGACACTTTTTGAATCAACTCAAGACTAACACATATGAGATCAAACATCAACACAACTTAAAAAGTTTATGATATGTCATCCGACTTGACCTTTAGAAATGTGAGGCTGTTCTTTTAATCCACCTATCTTCACCTCATGCACATGAATATTTTCAACAATTCAATTAATTTTTTTAATTTTTTTTCTTCTTCATGCAAAACTCTTCCAAAATGAACTCTTTTTTACTTTCTCCCAAACAACATATTTTCAATAAAAGATTTACAAGAAATGTTTGCCAGCCCTCGTAGTTATTATCCATCTTAGCTTGAGGTTTTTGCCTTTTGGAATATCTCCTATTTCGCCTCATGATTATTAAGATTTAGACTTGAGTACCCAAGATGAGTGAAAGTTCAAGAATTTTACACACTTCGTGCTTAGGTGCTTGTAAGAAACAGTATTAAAACTAGAATGAACAACATTATTCTCCTTTGCTATTCTAATTCAATCGATTACATTTAAGATGCAATTCAAATTGCATCCGCATAGTCATGATTTGTTTTTCCTTTAAAAATGTCATGCCAAATGATAAGATTATAATGGTTTGTCATACTGCAGAATACAGCGGTCAAATGACAAATTGTTGCAGGGTTTGTAGGCCTTACCGATGTTGTGATCATGCAGAGGCGGATCGAGATACTTGCGGCAATCGATCAGGGTGATGATCAAGTAAGTCTCGTAGCGATCAGTGTCCCACTGTTTTGATGCATGCGTAGCCACCATTGCTGCAGCTGATAAGGCTCCACACAGCTTAATTCCCCTCTTTTTGCATGCCTGGGATTCAAAAACATTAAAGAAGTTGATATGAACATGGCAATTAGCAAGTATCATTTAGCATGGTAAGACGATGATCATACATGCTCGTAAAAAAAAAAAAAACACAAGAAAAATATCTTCTATGGATTTCGATCACCAGCAAAAATATCATCAAAATAACTAAATCAAAAACAAAAAAATAAAGCTCAAAATTGGTCTTTTACATATAGATACAAAAACATCTTTATCATTGATTGCATCGATAGATTAGATTAATTAGTCGGAACACAAGTTTACTAATTAAATAGTATGATCCTATATTATATTAATGAGATTATAGAATATATAGGATAATATTTATCAAAATAAATCTTATAATTGAAATAAATAAGAGAAAATATTGAAAGTGGATGATAGAGATGACAATAAGAAAGTAGAGACATGATAGGAACTAAGAGGAAAGAATATAACATGATTTCCTTCTGTTATATTTTTATAAAAAATATTTATCTTTGAAAAGAATTTAGACACCTCTAATAACAAACAAAACATGAACTCTGACCTTTTTCGCTGGCGTTTTGCTTAAGTATTTTGCTGGAAGCTGCTTCATAAAAGGCTTTCTACTTTCAGAAGTCTTGTTTAATATAATTTATGTGGTGCATATGTTATTCATGTGGGAGGAGTTGGATGAAGACCATATTTTCTTCACTTGCCCTTTTGCTTGTGAAGTTTAAGAAGGATCCAAGAATAGATTAAGCATCAAGTTTAGGTTTATGTTGGGCCTTTGGAGCTTGGGTTAGAGAGGAGGACCTCACCAATATATCTGGGTGGACCTCTAGTTTTAGAACTCTTATTTCTTATTGTTTCTAAGATAGAAGGCTCGAAATGAGGAACTTTCAAGGCAGTGAAGGATGACCTTTGTTGTTCACTCTTTGGGTTTGGCCCAAAGACTTTGTTTGGCTGAAAGCCTAAAGTCCTGAAGAAAGAGAAACCCACACGCAGAAACACAGCCAGAGAAGAATCAGGAAACCATCTCCCTTGTGAACAACAACAACAACCGGATAAGTTGTTCTGACTTGGATATTTTTCTTGGATGTCCACATCTCTACTCTCCTACCAAAGAAAAGAGCAATTGGAGTGACCACTCATCATCTTATTTGTCAGCCTCGTCATTATTTAAATTTCAGTCTAAAATTGGTTATTATGATTGAAATTGGTGAATCTTACAAATCTTGCTTTTTTATCTTGTAGTGTGGTAAACTATCTATCTATCTCAATGCATTGAACTGTGGTAGGATGATCAGAGTCCACACTAACCGTTACGACCTCGCAGGATGGACGGTCTGAGATGAGGGATCAGACAGATCCTACGGTCACAATGCTATGTACAGTGTGCAGTATAAGCAGGGTATCCGAGCGTACAAGGAAGCAAAACAAGAAGAGGAGGGACTCACGGTGAGAAGTTTCTGGGTGTCGTCGGTGCCCAACACCAGCCTCGCCACCTGCGACCGCCGCTCGGAGGCGGCGTCCTCGAACCGGAGGGTCGATGTCCTCAGGGCGTTCAACGAGTAGCCGACCAAATCCTTCCCCCGCGCCCAGAACGGCTTCCACGCGTCCTGCTTCGGAATCAAGTCATCTATCCCCCGATTGAACCCATCCGCCTCTCCGTGGATTCCCTCCCCCGAAGCGGCCATCAAGGCCAGGAGCTCCTTCAGGACCGCCACGGCGGAGGTGCGATCGCAGACCGCGGTGTGAAGCCGGAGCGCGAGGGTGGACCGGCCGGGCTCGGGCATCTCGTAGAGCGTCGCGAAGAGGACCGGGTGGGTCGGGCCCCCGTCGGACCAGGGGTTCTGGTTGAACTCATGCTCTAAGACGGCGTGGAAGGGCGAAACCGACACCGCCGACACCGAAGCCGGCGGCGGCGGGAGGAGATCGGAGGAGGAGAGGAGCCGAAGGACTTCCAACCGGGGTGTGGCGATGGCGAAGAAGGGGTGTCTGGAGGCGGCGGTGACGAGGTGGGCGCGGAGGAGAGGGTGGGAGGATTGGAGCTGGTGGAGAGCGGAGTCGAGGAGGCGGCGGGAGACAGGTCGGGAGAGGAGGAGGGCGAGGACAGTGATGCCGGTCCCGCCCTCCACGGCCCGGCACCAGCTGTACTCGGTGCCGCCGACGGGCCGTCCGTCGGCGGTCGCGTCGTCCATTCCCGGGGAAAGGGTGGGGGAAAGCAAGAGGAGGGAACTCGATCGATGGCTCCCTTTGGCCGTTCCTATCTTACCCAAAGGACTCCTTTTCTTCGTACGGAGCTACGCCATTGAAGCCGCACATTTTTGGAATGGGATATTCTTTTATTTTTAAAAAATAAAAAATTCGTTACATCAAATTAAACGACCTATTCACACATGGAATCGAACTGTAGAATAATATATTAATCAATTCGAATATTCTAATAAAAATAAATATTTTTGATTTAAGAATAAATTTTATCTTTACTTCAAAGTCATTCTTTTCCTATGCCGACAATATTAGGGATAGGAATATGACAGGACGAATTATTGAGGTATGAAATTGTACCAAAATCATCATCCTCGAATCAAAATAAGAAATATATATATGCTATCCCCACATAAAAATCGATCATATCAATTGACTTACCTAATTCCACCCTATCACTCGAAAAGTGCCACATTGCCCAACTTATCGAGCTTTGCTATCAGAATATGACAACGCACTTAACTACAAGACAAACCAAGCCGCAGCCTGAAAGAGGTATATTTCACTGTTCTACTCGACACTGGCTTCCTTACCGTGTTGTGATTGCATATAATAGTCGGGATTTTTTTATTCTCACAAGCGCGTCAACTTTTATAAACATCCGAAAGTGAATTTAATTTTAATAATTTATTATAAAATTTTGGATTCGAATGAATCTAAATTTATTTTTAAAAAATAAATTTCAGCGCCATATTAAAAAATCAATAATATCTTCATTATTTATTTTAAAAAATAAGTGTCCAAATTGTATGAATTGAATATTTCAGCGCCCACTTAAATATGCGTGTGTACGTGGTTGATGCTTGCGGAGCCCCTTTCCAAGTGAAAGCATTGCTTCTGCATAGCTCGAGTGGGCACGTTGAGAGCCACTTGAATCAAAATTGAACAAGTTAGATAATACCGTTTTAGACAATTATTGGAGTAGTACAGAAAGAAAAGAAATATTATGATGAGTGTTAAAAAATAATTATGTATTTATTAATTATATTATTATTATTAAAGATAATTATGATAATATAGTCACTAGTTTTAGAATGATAGAAAGTTTGCCTAATGAGTCACTACTTGCCTATTAAGTTATTACATTTTTTATATTGATGATTAATAAATTTATTAACTATTTATAAAATAGACTTGGATGGTGTATATTTTTTTGTGATGATATTATATTAATTGATTATACTTTAAATGAAACTAATTCTAAACTTAAGTTACAAAGATAATCTTTAAAAACTAAAGATTTTAGATTAAATATTATTAAAACTAAATATATAAAATATAATTTTAGTTATATTAGGAATAAATATGAGGATATAATTAAGTTGGATTTACAAGAGGTTCTATTAAGTAAAAAATTTATACATCTTGAATTAATTATTAAACAAGATGAATAAATTGATAAAGACATTATTCATTGAGTGAAAATAAGGTGATTAAGAAGCTGAGAACTGTGAAGAGAATTATGTGACTACTAATTACTTTCAAGATTAAAAAAATATAATATACTTGTTATGCTAATAAAACTTTATGAATCTAAATACTGAGTAGTTAAAAAATAATATACACAAAGTTTATACTCTTGAGATGAAAATATTGATGTCGATATGTGAAGTTACTAGAAAATATAGAAAAAAATATTTTTTATTTATGAATAATTATGTATCACTCTAATAAAAAATAGAATAAGAAAAAAAAACTTAAGATAGCATGACCATAGGCTCAAGAGACCTATAAAATGGATAGTTAGAGCAAATTAAATAATTACTATTAGTAGTATGATAAAATATAGTAAGAAGATCTAAAAAGATCTTTCTAGAAATCATAAAAAAAAAATTAGATACTGTTAACTTATATGACTTTTTACATATCGTAAAATTTAGATACTTAAGATTTTATGATTTTATTATTATTGTTATTATAGATAATACTGTTTTATCATAAATTTTAGTTCTCTAAGGTGCCGAGAATTCAAAGCCAACATGGGTTATTGTGGAAGCTTATCATCAGTTTAGTATCAAGAGATAATTAGATTTAATATGGATTCACATAAAAATTATATCAAGATAAATCTGACAAAGTTTCTCTTATGTTTAAAATAGTATTTGGAAGTTAATATGATAACTAAGAATTCAGAGGGTCCGAGAAATTAAAAGTTGTAGAGAGTCTCTCTTGTAATAACATAATATTTATTATATAATTTATTAATCATCGGAAGTAAATGAGACTTAACTAATGTCAATGATTATAATCATGCGAACCAACAAGATGTTCAAGTGGATGTCCGACTAACCCCTTATTATGGCTCATTTCTAGAAAAAGTGGATGTAAGTTTTCAATCAATATTTCATGTTTATTATACTAATATTTTGTATTTAATTCAAAGATGTTGCATTGAATATTTTAAATAAAACATAACGGGAGGGACGTGAAATAGTTAGTTAGGTATAATGCCACATTATAATTATATTATTTACTTTTATAGTCCCTTAATATTTAAATTTACTATTTATTTTTCCTAGTGTGACATCTTCCGTCACTATTAATCTGGCTATATTGTATTGCCATAAGATTATGATACAAATATAAAATTATACTTTCAATGATTTTGGATTAAACTGGTGATTAATTAGTTCGTAGTTATTTATGATAGCTAGGATTAATGGATGTCCTTGTTTTTTTTTTTTCCATTGAGCCCTTTACTGTACATCCATTGGGTCACTTATGGGACCAATTGGATGATCGAGATAGACCAATTGGAACCTAAGGAGAGTAATAAAAAAGGGCTAATTATAGATCTCTTTAGCATTTTGTTCATTAGATTTAAAAAATTTATATTAAAATCTCACTAGTAATGAAAGTAAAATATTTAATCTTATTTATCTTAATATTATTGATTTTACTGACGGAAGATACATCATATGCCAATACATGCATGAATGATAAAAAACGATAAGTAAAAAGATAATTTCAACGATAATAACAAATGGTGATACCGTAGGTGACTGTTGTAATGGTAATCAACAAGAATGATGTGATGGTTTGTTTTGCCAATATCGATCTGAACATCGATGATGAGGAGAAAGATGAGGTAAAGCAATGAGGCATTTGTATTAGCATATAAAAGGAGGAAGAGAAAGGTGATGAGGCATTTGCGTCGATATTATATCGCTTTGTCTCACTTGCTTCCTTTTCCTTCTCTCTCTTCATTTTTAATGATATAAATGCCTCACTTGATTTTTTTTTCTCCTTTAATATCGATGTAGATGCACAGCGAGGCCGGAGGAGAAAGATGAGACAAAGCGGTGAGACATTAATGTAAATGCCTCATTTGCCTCTTCTTCCTCCTCCCTCCTCATCGTCGATGATGTATATATCTTACCTACCTTTTCTTCTTCCTTCGACGTCATATTGTTATACCTTGTCTCTTCTTCCTCCCCCCTCCTCTTCGTCAATAATGTAAATATCTCACCTGCCTCCTCTTCTGTCTTTGGCGTTGATAGTTTTTTTGTATAATTTTGCAGCGTCGACATCGTTGAGATCGCTTTTCAACGTGGAAAAATATGCATGCAGCAGCTGTTAATGAATTGAGCAGTAAACATGCTGCAAACATTGATGCACACATAAGGTAAAATGTTGACTTTCATATTCATTGACATATACATGTCTCATAAACGAGCAATTTGGTTGCAGGGCTGCCATTGATGGTAATGATACATTAGGAAAAACATCGTTCAACGTAAATATAAACTTCATAAGTTTTAAATAATCATACAATAAAGAATTTAAAATAGTTTATCACGATCAAAAGTCTTCATAAGTATTCATATAATATTACTATAGAACAAGATGATGAACTAACCCTATATCCTTTGTCGTGTGATCATTCAGAGTTTATGATATCTGTAATTTATATTGTTTATCAAATATTTATTAAAATATCTGTTTATGGGATCTTAAGTTAAATATCTTATCTAATTCGTCTTGTCTTTTGTAAATTATTAAGGGATTGTATGAGATTTCCACAAATAGATATGTAAAGATGTCGTATAACTTAGGTAAAATTAATTAAACCGGTAACATATGGTAACAGAGCGCATGCTACCTCATTTAATGTGCCGTAAGTCAAGCATATGCACAATTACTCGATCATCTAAGCAAATTAATCTGGATCGAGAGAAGGTGTTACAGGAAGTGATGGCAGCAGTAGCAGCTCATGCGACGTCCATCCGGGAACTGGAGGGAGAACACGCGGCCCAGGCTGCCGACATCAACAAGCTCGCAGAGAGCACTTTCCAATAGTAAGTTCACATCTTACTAGCTGCATCATCAAGAATGCAGAAAGCGTGAAACGGCAGCAGCGTCTCATTATCCTAGCGATTGCAGGATTACGAACCTACCGGGGAAACCCCCGTGAGATCAGAAGTGGATGTACCAAGCAAGGGGATTAACGAATCACTTCGAGCCATGCCGATGCAAGCTCTGCTGGGGGAGTTCCGAGAACACCAACGTCGTGAGTCGTCCAAGGAGCCCAAACCAAATATCTTCCATACCACGCTCTCTCCACTTGCCAAGCGTAATTGATACCAAATTGCTGTCTTACTGAGTCTAATCTGCTCTCGCTTTTTTCTTGTTTCGTGCACGATGATGATTCGGAGCTGAAGGGATATTATCTTAAAAGCCCGAGCTTTCAGCACTTTTTACATCCACATGGGAGGTAAGGGATTTTGCCACTAAGTTTTCTATGCTTCCTTGCATATTAACTAATGGACTAATTATATATTACTCTTATACTTATACCTCTTTAGTATTTTGAATTTAGATTTAAAAATTTTAAATTTTTATAATTATAAAAGTAAAATATCTATATTCATTTATCATAACATCATCGATTTTATTGATGATAATATAAAAAAATAGATAAAAAAATAATTTTGACATTCTAATTGATAGTAGTGAATAACGACAACGTTAAGACTACAAGCGATTACTATAGATAAGAAAAACAATGATAAAATATTAAAATTACTTTGCATTTGTATCAGTATCAATATAGTTACTGAGTGATGAAAATGTTGCTCAACATTTGCATTGGTGTAATCGTAGATGTCAATCAATGCAAATGTCGACAGTCATAGATGCCAACCAATGCAAATGTCAAACGATTCTATCGTTACTCAAGAATTACATCAACATCAACATAGATTCAAAGCGACCCTCATCACTCGTTGTTGTTCTTTTTTATCCACAATAGCTATCTGTGACCCCTAGTGACATCATTATCCGTTACCACCTACTAAAATATTAAAATTATTTTTTATTTATTATTTTTTTATATTTTTATAAATAAAATTAATAATATTAAGATAAATAAACTTAAATATTTTACTTTCATAATTATAAAAAATTTAATACAAATTTTTTAAATCCAAAGATTAAAATACTAAGAAGATACCATAATTAACCCACAAACGAGGTGGTTGAATTCTTATGAAACGGGTTGGTCTGTGTTGAGATGCACCAGGTGACTTCATAATTTTCCACCCCAAATTTTCTCATCTTCTTCTCGTTTTAATTGCCGCAAGTCTTCATGCTTCTTTTTAGAATACATAATGTTTCGTGAAATTTATTCTTAAAAAACGTATACGGAAGCATGTGTTTGCGCAATGAGTAGACACGACCTTAGAAACGAATTAGATGTAAACCTTTTGCAATTATGTAGACTATAAAAGGGCATAAAAAAGGAGACGAACACCTGAAGGTAGAAGGTTATGTAGCCAACCAAAGACTTATTCGGTTTGATTTCTGAGACAACCAGGAAATATAAAGATCATATTAAAGCACATTCTCGGGAAACGGCTTCCACAAATCCTGACTAATACAAAATTCATGAGCCTAATGCATTTGCATTAAGTGATCTGTCAGTTGAGATCCATAGAGACTACCTACAACCCACATTAGATCAATGCCAACCCAATGGGACTTGACATACTCCTGAACTATATGAAGACCCTCCGATTCTTCACCGTAATCCTGCCAAAGAAAAATATTAACAGATACTTGGAAGTCATGTCTGACAATGACAAAGAAATGATAAGGATAATGTTCTTTTTCCTATAAAATGACAGCAGCATAAATGGCTACAAACCATGGACACATCAATATGACTACCAGAGAATAATACGTGGCATAATATTTGCCTGTTTATGCATATTTGTCACACAACATCAATGCCGAAACAACATAGTTGATAGAGAAAAAATAAATTGAAATCATCAACCACCATAAATGCATATTATATTTTAATGTTGTTAGACTGTAAAATCTTAAAAGAAAAATCTGACAAAGAAGATGCATTTCTACTGTCATCATCTTGGCTCATATTTGAAGTTCACATAAAAAAAAGGATTTCAAAAAATGTCTGACAAAGCAGGCTGGATCAGAGTCTATATTTACAAAGGTTGCGACAATTTATATACATGTAACACAGATAAGCAAAAAAAGTTGGGGAAAAGAATTTACAGGACACTAATCAGCTAGCTTGTGCATGCAGTTTTGTGCTATTTCACTAGGAATATAGACTGCACAATCAAGTTCTTTGGAAGTGTTCTATATAATTTTATGAATCTTTTAATGAAGCAGCATATGTTTTTTCAGACCTCAGAACACTTCAAGGTGCCAAAATCAAAACTTTCACAAGATACACTGTTGCTAAGAATACATTTGGAGGTAAGGAAAACCATGGAGGAGTTTTTTGTGAAAAAATCAACTCTCATGAAAACTGGATAGAGTGTTTGGATCACAAGGAAAAGAAAACCATGTTGGTTTTCCTTTTCTTGTAATTGGAATGCAAGAAGCCCAAAAGTTGGTAGGGAAAGATAAGTTAACAACAATAGAGAGGATGATTAGAAGTTTTTTCAAAAAAAAACTTTCACCATGAATCATTTGGTGCAACCAAATACAAAATGAAAAAAAAAGGAGAAACATGAAGAGATACAAACCCCTGCCCACTCGCCAAGGGTTTTGGCACTTGGAACCGTTACTAGATGCACATTATGATCAGCACAGAGTGCTTTGACTAGCTTGACATACTCAGCCTGGTTGCAATCCTCAGCCAGAATGCAAAGCTGTGCTGCATGCTTCTCGATTGCCTTGGCAGCTTCGTGAAGACCACGAACAAGCCCATCATGGGCTAATGACTTCTTCATCACAAGTTGGAGAGCTGTCATCAAGTCCATGGGCTCTCCAAGAGCTGGAGCAGTTTTTTCAGGCTCTTCCCTGAGAAGCACAGGGATAGTGTAAAAACGGTGTAAGAGGGGTTAGAACAACGTGTCAAGGTCAGCTCACTGCTCATGCAAGAAGTTCAAATAAAAACCATGCATACCAAGAAGCAAATCAAAGGAAAAAAAATCAGGAGTTAACAGATGCTTTAAGACAAAATTAGTTTCTAAATGTGGATCGTTTATTCAGTATACAACACAATGTTAAATGCAGTCAAAAACCAATAATAATGATGTTAAAAATCAATAACTTATAGTGTAATCAAGCTAAATATTCAGCCATTATCCCCCCATAAAGTTTACTGCCAGCTAAACAACAAAACGATGCATTGCCTCATTGCAATGTTTATGAACATATCTTATTACAAGAACCATAGAAAAGTGGCAGTTCTATTGCCATCCAATTGCACTGTTGACTAGATAAGCCATATGTAATGGGAGTGAAATTCACAAACCAGGTCAACTGAACAAGTTAAAATTAAGCAAACATATGGATAAAAAAATCACATGAGAACATCCAAAAGTTGAAATCAAGAAACAAGATTAGCTATAGAGTGCAAGTCCATAACTCCACCTGTTGGTGGTCCTGGCCAGCCAAAAGAACTATGTCTGCTGAGTTTGATATAGATCAAGACTAAGCACCCTAGTACAAAAAGTTACAATTGTCTAACCACATCCTTTCACTAGGAAACCTAGAATAAACTTGGGGGCAAAATTACTGTTAGATGGTCTTCAGTATGGACAATTACTGTTACCGGACCATGACAGATGCTGCATAAATATAGTTACTTTTTGATTACTTTCCATTACTAAAATAATTCAAATGACTCATATCATGAACATCAATTAAGCCTCCAAAATCATTAATTTGCCTTATAATGGTGCTTGCTAAAAGCATCTATGCCATAAACATTAGTTAAACAGTCCATTATTTAATTCTTAGATTACAAGTGCTAACATCTAACTGAAGAGATGAGCTTGTTCCTTCGAAGGAACCTTTCTAATCATGATTTTTTCTGAATAAGTTTTGTTTAAAACAGCTTGAATGATTCAGAAATCTCCTCCTGCCTCCATGTTTCTCTAGCTCAATATAAAAAAAACCATATTATCATTAGAGTGTTACCTATAACATGCTTTGCTCTAGTTGAAGGTAGGGAAGCAACATCCCAAAACAACTATCAACCAAGGGTTTACTACTATATAATTCACGTCATTAATGAAAAAGTGAAGAGCAATAATCCAGTCGTGAGTTATTGAGACTTACAATCTAGTCCATGTGTAGGGCTACCAATGCCCGGTTCACCAAAATTTTCCAGGAAGATGAACATTTCTACAAAAAAAATTTGTTAAATTACACAAGCTAAGTTGAAAATAACACACAAATTTCTCCTTGTGCACCATAATATCTGGTGGAGCAAAACATGAACTATAGGTAACTGTACACATGCACATGTCTCTACTTGTCAGTATTTTCTGTGACGAGACATGCTGCACTACATGCTGCAGAAGGCATTCCACTTCAACACATTCCACTTGATTGAGAAAACAACCTACCAAGAAGCATGAAATACTCAACCAAGAACCTCTTATGATTCTGATTGACTTGGTTCTAAGATGGGCAAGCTGAGAAGCCATTCTAGACATTACAGAACTTTACCATGGGCATTCAGGATTGAGCTGAGTCTCAATTGGTCTGTTATTACTACTTATTAGGAGCTTGAACTTTGTACATGCAGCCAAAGTAAGTGGCCAAGGGAAGTGATCATGTAATAGATACAATAACAACAATAACCCAAAGTACCTAGTCAAGGGAAGTGGCTATGTGATAGATACAACAACAACAATACCAAAACCATAAGCCCCAATTATCTAGGGTTAGCTACATGGATCTTTTGCCGCCAATGGAACCAATAAAAAAATCATATGTTTAGTTAAGTTCAGAGAACTTAAATCTCTATTTATAGTTTCTATTAAAATCTTTTTAGGTCTTCCTCTACCTCTCCTTGTACCGCTAATATTAATCATTTCATCTCTTTTTACTACCGTATCCGAAAATCTCTTAAATGTGTTCATACCAAGGTCTGCAATACCAAATGATACTGCCCATTCTTACTACCGCATCCGAAAATCTCATAAATGTGTTCATACCAAGGTTTGCAATACTGAATGATACCGCCCGCTACCGCTCGGTATCATCGGGTGCAACCGAGGGCGGAGAAAGAATAGGGAGACGATAATCGAGGGCGGAGAAAGAATAGGGGGATGGTGATCGAGGGCAGAGAAAGAAGAGGAAGAAGGGAATAATGAAAAAATAAAAAGGGCGGCGACGTCCTTTTTTTTTTTAAATAAGCGACGTCGCCCAAGGTGACATCGCATATTAAAAAAAAAAGCGCAGGCGACGTCGCTGAGAAGGGAGGCGTCACCCGCATATATATATATAATATTTATTTATATATATATAATATTTATAATTATATATATACCAAATGGTATAACGAAATATACCGTTTGGTATATCGTACCACACCATACCGAGAAAGCATCGAAACTCTGGTACGGTACGAAATTGTAATCCTTGGTTCATACCATCTTAAATATTCTCATCTTATCCTATATTGAAGCGATACCCAGTTGTTCACGAATAAAAATATTTTTTTTCTTATCTTTCCTAATAACTCTACACATCCAGCTCAACATTCTCATCTCAGTAACAAACTTTTTGTATATGTTATTTCTTAATTGTTCGACATTTAGATTTATAAAGCATGGTTGGTCTCATAATTGTTTTATAAAATTTTTCTTTTAATCTCAAGGGTATCTTATGATTACACAATACTCCTAATGCCTCTCATCATTTTAACCATCATATTTACTCTACAAATAATATCTTCATCAATCTCTCTATCTTATTGAATAATTGATTCAAAATACCTAAAGCTTTTACTTAGAGGGACTTCCTATCCATCCAACTTAATTATATTCTCTCTCCTATTCCTACAATCACTAAAATTATATTTTATATATTCAATTTTAGTCCTATTTAATTTAAAACTTAGTTTCTAAGTCTTACCTCCATGGCTCAAGTTTATAATTAATTTCACTTAAGCTCTTATCAATTAAGATAATATGATAACAAATAACATATACCAGGGAGACCAATCATGTAAGTGACTAGTAAATTTATCCTTTATCAATGTGAAAAAGGTAGAGACTTAATGTGGATCCTTCATGTAATCCTATACTAATAGGAAACTACTCGACACACTTCCTATAGTTTTAACACTGGTAACTATATTGTCATACATACTTAATAACACTAGTAGCTATATTAGCATACACTTTTCTTTTCTAAAACCTACCATAATAAATCTCTAAGAATCCTATCATAGGTTTTCTCTAAATTAATAAAAACCATATACAAATCTATCTTTTTCTCCCTATATTGTTTCATTAATTATCTTAATAAATAAATAACTGCAATAATTGTTCTTCCAGGCATAAAACCAAATAGATTTTTAGAGATATTTGTTTCAAGCCCTATCATACTTTTGATAAAGCTTTATCAAAATTTCATAGTATGACTCATGATTTTAATTCCTCTATAATTAAAATAATTTTGTCATCATTATTTTTGTAAATTGGCACTAAAAAATTTTTTCATTCATCAAATACCTTTCAAATCTTATACTTTTGTTAAATAAGCTAGTTAGCTAAGTTACTCACTTGTCCCATATAACTTTTTAGACCTCAATAAGGATGCTATTAGGCCTTATATTCTTAGCTAATTTTATCTTCTTTAATGAGTTTTTTAGTTTATTAGCTCTAATTTTATGAACAAATCTATGATTATTAAATCTATCATTATTATTTATCATTAAATCTAAGTCCAATCTAAAATATTTATTAAATAATTTATAAAAACAACGTTTTCATCTTTCCTTAATCTCCTAATCGTTAACGAGTATTCTTTGATCTTCACCTCTAATGCATTTAATATTACCTAAATCCTTGCACTTTCTTTCCCTAGCATTGGCAATTTGATATATATTTTCTTCCCCATCTTTAATACCTAATTTATTATAAAAATATCATAGGCATTATATTTTATCATACTGACCACTTTTTAACCTCATTTTTAGATTCTTTACATGTTTAAATTTTTCTCATTTTTATAATTTTGCCAATCTTCAAAACATTATCTTTTAGTAAAAATTACATTTTAAGCTTCCTTCTTATCATGCGATCAATCTTAAAACTCCATACATGAGGAAGATACCTAAGCAAAACCAATTGATAGAAACAAAGGACTCATATCATGGCCATTCTAACCCCGATGAGATGAATACTCCACCTCCATACATGAGTAGGATCCTAAACAAAATCAATTGATAGAAACAAAGGGCTCACATCATGGCCATTCTAAGCCTTATAGGATGAACATATTTGGTAGAAATTTATAGTGTAAATATAATAGAACTAGAAACCTCCGATTTCGTACAAGAATTCAGCTTATTACGAAAAAATTGAAACATCATGTATCTGAACAAAAAAAAAAAAGAAAAGAAAGAAAAGCAAGATCTCTTTCACGGCTGTCGAAATAGATGAAACGGAAGAACAAAGTGGGGGTAATGGATTACTTACGCGGCCATCTCTTGACAGACGACCTCGACCTGAAGAACAAGAAAAAAAAAAAAAAAGGAATCGTAAGAACAACAGGGAATGGTTCGAAGGAGCCGATGAGGATAAGATGGAAGGCGGGGGCGGCGCCAAAAACCTGAGATGACATGCGTGGGTTGTAGGATTAGGGTTTCGGGATCGCGAGGCGAAAGGCGAGGCTGCAGTGGTTTACATAAATCTATGGGAAGGTGGTTTGCCCTGACGCACTTTTTGGGCTGGTCGGAACCCAACATGATCCTTGTGGGGTCGAATTATCCGCACCAGTTGAAGTTTGGGCTCGCTGCTTCCCTGATCGATCGGGTCGGACTTGGGTCTGGTGACGTAGAGGAAGAACGTCAAGCAGTCGCGCATACATACGTACGCCTACCATCATCATGGCGCGTCAAGGGAGAGTAGTTATGTTACGCTTTTGATAGCCGATACATCGTCGGATCACATGACATCAATATTCTGATGAAACCGGGAAGACCTACAGTCTGATATCAGTTAAATGCAGACAATTATTGGAAACAGCAACAGGAAGAAGATGATGCAGGCTTTATTATTCGAACTAACATCGATCTGCATTTTTTCAAAATATACCGATCATCTATACTTAGCTCAACCACCAAAGATGGGTTAGAACGTAAATTATATAAGTCTGATCATATAACCAGAAAAAGAAATAAAAAAGGTCGCATCACTATCCGAAGCGAGCGTTACCATGGGTACAACAGTAGTCCTATGTTTCAATATGATCAACAACAATTTTTAACACTGTTAAGCATCAGAGGGTACAACAAAGAAACAAAAAAGAACAAAATAGGAGTGAGCAGCTACATGCCAATGATATTATTGGCACCAATCAATTTCAACAACTACCACACACGGCGAGAAAACATGAAGACAAGTTGCCAGTGCTTCCTTATGTTAGAGTGGCCTGTCATTTGTACAGCAGTGATAGGTCAACAGTAAATGGCAGAACAACATATCAGCCCTCGTACCATAAAAGCCTTCTTCCAAGATGTACAGGGCTCTACAGTTTTTACAGCGAGCAACAATGTCCAGGTCACCATCTGAATCGAGCAACCATCATTGGATCAATATAGAGGTGGCGTTGTCCATCTTGAACTCACTTCCCCACATTGTCAGCAGTCCTCTCATGTTCTGAATCTTCAGCAGCAGATTCATGTCCAAGTGGCTCCGAACTTAAACCAGCATTGGTGATTTGAGGAGATCCAGGTGAGTCCCCACATAGATTACCCTTACTGGACTCTGGTAGTTCTTCAGCAGGAACGTCAGTGGGTCCTGGTGATCCACCTTCATCCACATCTGGTCTCTCTGTTTCTGCATCTCCAGATGAAGGCCGACAATCATCTGTATTAAGTGTAACTTCATTATCCACATATTTCTCCATCTCAAACTGACCATTTGGAATATCTGCAGTTGGGTTAATACCAGCCATGTCAGACCCCAGCGTCTCTCTCCATTCAACCCACCCTGGTGGTTTCTCATCCTCACTTGTCCTTGAGTCACTAGTGCCCTCTTTGGGCTCATTGATAGGACCATTTCCCGAAACAGTAGCCTGAGTTTCTCCTGAAGTGGTTCCTAGAACTGTCGCTTGAAAAGATGTTCCCGTGTCATTTACATCTTTGTTATCACCAATAACCACCTCATCGGGCTCATCTACATCAGGTGACTTCTCATTTGAATTTGGTGACGGTGAAGCAGGAGAATCCATTAGATGATCGTTGAACCCTCTATCATTTTCAAAAGCAAACCAGTTGGAATTTGTGAAGATGGAACTGCACAAGCCAGAGAATTTCAATCAGCTTGATCAACCAAGAGGTTGGCGAGCAGGCATATCAGGGATGTTCACAAAAATTGCAACTACCTGTCCTGGTCATCCCCAAGACGCAAAGACGAAATGACAACTTCCGCTGATTCATCATCAAAGTAAACATCCTGCAAAAATTATTCAATATCTAAATGCCTTTGGACCAGATGAATACAAACTCAACTATATGGTTGAAAAGCACTGACAAGTTCACCATGTCCTACCTCATCCAGATTTGGATAATATAATGAGAAGTGAAATAGTAGAAAATCAAGTAAAACCTTCATGTAATTGGCATATCAAATAGAATCAACAAAATAAAAAGAAAGAGCTTATTTCTTTGAGACTGCATCCAACCAACACCCCAAGGTTTATGACCCAACAGTTACCCATTCCATCACTAGAAAACCTTTCGAAAATTGACAACAATAACAAAAAGTATTAACTGTGACATTGTACCATACCTCATCATCATCTCGTTCAAAAGATCCTTGAGCCTGCACCCAGCAGCCAAAAACATTGATAAATTATCAATAACAACAAATCCGGATAGTATATGCACAACCCTGTTTCTTGAGATAATTTTTTATCATTTAACTATTGTGGGAATGGTGAAAAACAGGTTTGCAAATATCTTTGATGTTACCAAATCATTAAGCACAATTATTGTCTCACAATGTCAGCTCTAACAAAACAAGAATAGTGTTGCTTCCAAGCAATCTATTTTCCAGAACTAAACAAGAATGATGTGTTTGTTTATCATGCTAGAACAGCTGTGAGTACACCTCTAATATTCTCTTACATGTTAATCAGAAAAGGGCACATCCACTCCAATATTACACATGCCAAACTCAATCTTACATAACATTGCCAAGCAAGGTTTGCTGAAGCAAATGTGCACATGCTAATAATTGTTTGTTGTGGTATATATCATTCATCGTGCCATGCAGTTATCAAGCCAGTAATAAGACCAGAAAGGATTGCTGAAGCTAATCCTTAAGCAAGCCACTCATATCACACATGTCAAACTTAATTTTACACAACATTGCCAAGCAAGGATTGCTGAAGCTATTGTGCACATGCTAATAATTGTTTCTTGTGGTATGTATCACTCATTGAGCCATGCAGTTATGAAGCCAGTCATAAGACCAGCAATTACTCAAATTTTGATATGGGCAATACATGGCTTGCATCAGAAGCATATTGGACTAGATGTATTCCCATTCCAAGGGCATGCTGAAACATTGGAGGAATTGTGTCAACCCAAGCCCATCACCACCTTGGACTGTAGCAAGTAACGTGCAGCCTTAAGCATGGGGCTATGTCAAGGCATCCTTGCATGACATCAAGACCAATGATTTAAAAAGCGCTAGGCGCCAAGGCCCGAAAACGCCCGAGGCGCTATGCGCTCACCCGAGCGAAGCGAAACGCTAAAATATAAAAATATATAATATAATTAATAAATATAATTATTTAAATAAAAATCTAACAATAATTTCAAATAAATAAAAATAATAGTATTAAAATCACAATAATATATTATTAATCTAATAAATAAAAATACTGTTAATAGTTAGCAGTATACTATTAACATACTATTAATAGTACACTATCGAGAAGAGTGTAAGGGAAGACCGAGGGCGACTGAGAGCAACGACAACGGTAGCAGCGAGCAGTGGGAGTGGTGAGCGACGACAGTGGCAACGATAGCAGCGAGCAGCGACAACGGGAGCGACGAGCGTTGACAGTGGCAGCGGTAGCAGCCAGCAGCGATAGTGGCAACGACAGCGATAGCAACGAGCAGCAGAAAAGACGATAGTGGCAGCGGCAGTGGTAGCAGCAACAGCGAGAGCGGGAGCGGCGACAGTGGCAACGGCAGCTGTAGCAGCGAGCAACGACAACGGCGACAATGGTAGCAAGCAATGGCAGCGGGAGTGGCGAGCAAGGTTAAGGTTGGGGAAGACGCGAGAGAAAGGTGCTTTAGTTGGTTCGATTGAACCAACTAAAGCAGACCAAACCAACATTTTAACGTTGGTTCGATTGCCCGAAACGCTCGACGCCTGGGCTCGGGCAAGCGCCCAGGCGACGCCTCTTTAAAGCGCGCCGCCTGGAAATGAACCGAGGCACTCGGGCCTCGCCTCGCCTCGCTCGAGCGCTTAGGCAAGTGCCCGAGAGCCTATTGAAATCACTGATCAAGACAATTTGTGATATACAGAACACCGCACACAATGTGATAAGTGACAACCAGAATAGACCATCTTTGATCATTGATATAAAATTTAAAGGTATATCAAATCAAACCAAACTTACTGCAGATAGTCTGAAAAAAGAAATGATTCACAGATGAAACTTAACAGTAAGCAGGCAAAAACAGTATTTTTAATAACATAAACGGTTCAGGTGCATCCTTATGTTACCTCTTCAATGTCATCATTAGTATAAATCCCCAATCGAAATGCCTGACTCAAATTATTAGCCAGTGCTGCCACATCAAAATCCCTGTCTCGGAAGTCCTCATCATCACTATCCCTAACTCGGTCCTGTAGTGTAGTTGGACGCCTAATAAATAGTGAAAACCATTTTAATCCATGGAATATCCAACAAGGTGTAGATGGTCACAAATGTAAAAGGTTTTTAGACTGTACAAATAGCATAACTTTCATTAAATAATTTAGTGCAGCATAAAGTTGGGAATGGTTCTGTAAAAACAATGGTACAAAATTTCAAATATGTTACTAAATCACTGAGCAAGCAATCAGTTTACAAAATTCAAGTATTTGAATAAATCATACCTAAAAGAGAAAACAATGGAGATTATTAATAAAGCTCTTATGCTTTGACAAATTGTCATGTAAAGATGAACTAAGTTCAATTACTGTTGGTCATCAATCAAGTGAGCTCTCCTAGAAACTTTCTATTTTTCTGAACATCTGCCTGTTTCCTGCCTTGGACAACTTAAAATACCAGTATACAGATATGTGCATGAAATAAGTATATAATACTGCAATATATGAGATAACCAAGTTCCAAAATATTCCGCAAGAACACGTTCATTCTGATTTTCTTAGTATAGGATGCACCAAAGGTTTTAAAAAATGGTACCATTATTTTGTAAGCACTCAATCCATTATATATAAAACAACTACAATCATGGCTTTGATCATAATATGACAAATGATGATTCGTTTAAACCAATTCCTATGCATAACCATCCTATATAATCAACTAATAGAAGGAAAAAGCTATATATGCTCTAACTGCCATAATTAGCCAAAACTGTGGCCTTATCAAGATTTAAGTGGAAACAAGGTTTATAAGAACAAGTTGGTTACTGGTAAAATCAACTGGTCAAACCCATTTGGTACACAAGGTGGTAGGAAGAAAAACTTAAATAGTAACTGATACCACCTCTATGGTCTAGTTGTGGTGCTTGGTCGAACTAGCAAATACCAAACAATACATACAAGTCCAACCAATATTTGAATTTTTCAATGGAATATATAAAATTTTTAAGTCAAACATGCATCCCCAAAATTCTAAAAACTGCCTTTTGCAACTAAAAGTTTGGCAATTAAACCTTTCAAAGGCTGGCCTCCAAGTAAACTACAAGTGAAGGAGAGATAGTTACCCTAGGAGATCAACAATGACAAAGATCTAGTTGAAATGATCACATTCACCATATATAACAAAGATGAGAATGCAAAGAATAGTCAAATTTGTTGCACTGTGGACATCTACCAAGCTAAAGAATGTTCCTCCCTAATAAAAATATATAGAGAAAAAGGACACCAATAAAATGAGATAATTCTATGTTAAAAACTTAAAAAGTTAAAACCCATCCATAGAAACTTTAAAATGAAAACAACCATAAAATAACAAAGTATGCAAAACCCAGAATTTAAGAGAGCATGTTGGACACTGAAAACTCCATAGAATCCTTGAAGACAACAAAATGTCCATGTCATTCAAGAACTCTATTTGGAAAACTCCCATTACCCTACTTCATGAATAGTTCTTTTGCTATCAACTGCACATTCTATAGACTCATCATCCATAAAAAAGGAAGTAAGCTGAACTCGGAAACAATATTAGGTTGTAGTCTCAAATGAACAAAAATAAAATCTACAAAAAAACAATACATGGAAAAAATAAAGGTTAAGCATCTTAGTGTGATCATTTAAACCCTGAAATAACCTACCCACAAGCCCATTGATGTACATTTTCTACAGAATTCCGCTTGAGCAAGACATTGCTATGCCAATCAATCCAATCACTATTTTCCTGCAGGTAAGACCAGGCCATAAGAATGAGTGTTTATAGTTTATACAATGAAGTATAGCATCAGAAGCAAAGGTAATTAATATAATTACAAGCTTTGAAATTTAATTGAAGCACAGTATGCAGAAAAGTAAGAAAGGAATAGTCCTAAAGTGCATGCAAGTAGCAAGATTGTCTTCAGAACTTGGAGAGCAAAGAGTATCCAATCATAACGGGGAAGTAATGTAATAGAGTAAAAAGTGTCTATAGACTCAAAGAAAACAAGTTCGGCAAACGACAAACCAATCAAGATAAGGATGTCCAAACACCAAAGTTTTCATAATAAAAAAACTTTAAACGACAGGGAAAGCTTCTAACTGCTGCATCAAACAAAGTCCACGCTACACCCAAGAATTGGCTTTTAAATTTGACCATGATAAATTTCAATATGTTTACAAACCATGCTTCTATTAAAATTAAGAAAGTCGACTGACCTGCAAGTGTGTCTGGATTATGCTGTTGTTATTTCCCAAGTGAACAAGCTTGTTTGCAATGCGTGTCATGTGACCTACATTTCCTATTCTTGGAGGTATCCGTCCCTCTGCAGACACTGTAGCCTGCAATGAAATTTTAAACTTGCAAGGTTGTTAAAGATCATCCTGATATTATCTTTAAGAAAGAGAACACATGAATAATATACAAAACAAAGTTAACTTGGGGACCAAGGCACACATATAGAACATGACGAAACATAATATCTTAAGAATTCTAGTAGCAAATATTATCTAGAACAACTAAGGTACTATACAAACTCCATACCTTAAAAGAATCAGTTGACAAGGAAGGCTGCTTTTCTGCCGCAAGAATTTTACCAACAATTTCACAATCGTTCAAAATATGTTCGATTAATAGAGTCCTCTTACTCTCTAAGCACGATCCTATAACATTCTCAACATGATGATGCAAAAAACTATTGAAAGGGTACCTACAATTTCCATGAAGTTTCAATGCTATAAATTTTAGTGATAAGGTCAATAGTTGACCAAATAATAAGGCATTCAGATGCGCTACTTACTCAAAAAACAAATCTATGACATGCTTTATTGCTCCCAGCCGGATCAATTCTTTTTCAACAGCTTCACTACCGATTGTCAACAAAACAGAGATGAACTCCACAATCTGAAAAAAAAAAGAGCCATTTTAAACTATTATTAGCATGAAGACATCATGAAAAATTTGGGTCAAGTTAATCCAACATAACATGAGCAAGTACTTCAATGCATTATTTAAACATTAATAAATCTAGAAAAGTCATTCCGTACTTCTGAAGATATATGTAGCCCAAATGGTAAGCCATCATCATCATCATAAGGCATAAACTACATGAATTTGGCATGTAGTTTGAACTTTTAGGCAATAACACATATATCAACATATTAACAAATAATTATGCGTTTTTAGACAATTAAAGTGTTTTTAGTTATGTAATAAATGCCAAATTAATATGGTGCCTATCAAACATGAGATACACATTATATCTTGTTCTAAGTTAGATATCCAAAAACTACAAGTTTACATTAAAAGGGACATTATTTATTCATTAACTTTGGCAAATATAAACTCATAAACACAAAATCAAACTTCATACGATACCTTCAAACGTTGTTTCCCAAGAGGAGGCTGTAGTTGACCATATGTGGTCGGTAAGTCACTATCCGATGAAGTAATATCCAACAATTTCAGTAAATCACCTGTTTCATGTTTGAATGAATAGAAAAGCAAATACAGAAGCTGATATAGAGAACACCAAAGTTATAAACAATTATAGAAACCTTCCCATAGAAACTTTTAAAGACTACTACCAAGAAAAACACAAAAAAATAAATTCAGTATAACACTTTACTATCAAAATGGTTGTTGGGACAGACAACAAAGAATGCAATGCATGACAACATTTGCGCTTTATAGCATAAAAAAATATACCGGAAACAATATTTAGAAGTCTTATGATATGAACTTCGACTATAGTCTCAATTAACTTTCAACAACACGTTTGAATGTTTGAATATTTCCTACAACTGGAAGCTTTCAAGGTTTAAACTTTAAAGCACATAATAATGTTAAGACGGATAAAAGATGAAAAAATAGAATGAAGTGTAATGAAGTATCAGCAATTATGCAATGCAGTGCTTAAAAAAGTAGAGGTAAGAAATAGAAAATCCGGTAATAATTAGGAAATCATCACTTCCTAGTGATCGTTCGTGAGTAAGAATAAAAAAAATTGAAATCTCATGTAGAAAAATAATTATAATGAAGTTGAAGTTCAATATATAGCACTTTGAGTCATGGTCTTCAAAATCTTATTAAACCTAGTGGATTTAATAAGCTACTACTATTGCATTGAAGCCAATGTAATTGTAAACATTCATAGGTCCAAAAGAATATTTCAGAATCTGTTGTGTAGTATTTAAGCACTTATCTTTGTGATGAAAAGTATTGCAAGCACACACACTTAGGAGAAACCCCACTCCGTTTCTGTTTGGGCTTCCTCAATGGCCTTTGGACTAGGGAAAATAATCTATCCCTTTCCTGTCAAAACCAATGTTTGGTTTTGACTTTACTGGTGGCAAAAGCATTAGACAGCTGTCCAAACCAATGATGGGTTTGACTTTACCGTCAAAACCAATGTTTGGTCTAGTGATAATAGCAATAGACAGATGGATCGCTACAGTACTGGTGCGAAATGATGTACCAACATGTTAAATTGATCAGTACCACCAAGGGAAGGAGAAGATTGCCAAAGGAGAATGAGAATGTGGAAGAGGAGGCAATGACCTAGAAGAGAAAGCAGCAACATGGCAGAGCGAAGTTGGAAGAGATGACAGAGAAGGGGGAGAGAAAGAGAGAGAGCATTTGAAAGAGAGAGAGAGGGAGGGAGGAAGCACATGAGAGGAGAGAAAGAAAGGTAAAGAAATGACAGCTGTCAAAAAATAAAAAAATAAATTGATATGGGTATCAAGTGATAAGTGAATAGAGAATGTGCATGAAGAGAGAGAAAGAAAAAGAAAAATTATCACAGCAATCATAAATAAAAAAAAGTTTCAAGACTGATGCTGAGTTGTGGGCTTACAATCTCACACTGATTTGCTTATCTCCTGGAAGTTCACCAAGCAATACAACCCATACCAGACCAAACCAAGTGAAATCATTCTGTCCACATTTCAGTTGGATGTCAGACTGGTAAATACCAACTTGTACCGACCAGTATGCACAGTATTTTTAACCATGAATATAGTGGCAATGAGATATGATCCAAGACTGTGGTAATGAGATATGATCCAAGACTCTGGCTCAGGATCAATCCGTAAAATCTTAAAGGTCATCCTTTCAAGGTTTGTTGTTTCATCACAAGGAATACTCATGTTACCACTAAACTTTTAAAAAAAAAGCCTAATCAGATGTTGATTAATTGATTTCCTGATGTGTATAGAATCAAGGCTTTAAAAGAATATACATTTTTTACACTTGCTAGAAAAGAAGACTACAGTTGCATCTAATTTCAAGATCCCACAAGACCCATACAGCGCCAACAAGAATCATATAATGCAAACAAAAAGTTGGCATGGAGAGGATTATGTAAGTTTTTTTAGAAAGAAATTGTCAATACATTAAACAGCGTACAAGATGTCATACATAGAGTTGAAACAGAGACCCATCAATCGTGCAATAGTGCACAAACCAATGTCTCCACAAACAGATTACGGAAGTTGTTAAATAAGCAACTCAAAGTCTCAAATTATTTTGTAAAATAGGATTATGATGGGCAATAAGGCCAAAAATAAAAGGGAATAATAGAGCTGGTTGTAATTTATCACAAGCATCCTAATCTACTAAAACTTGAAACTAAAAATATTAAACCTATAAAAATAAGATAAACAAATTATAAATCTTACAATAGAAGCATTGTAAGCGCAAACTAAAGCAACCACATACCTAGTCTCCCAAGCATACCCTCAACTGTTTCTTGACTGGCAATAACTAATGATCCATGTGTTAGCTGGCTTCTAAACGCTTGATAGGAAGATGCTACCAGTCGTTTAGGATCTAACAAACATATGCAGAAAGACAAGGCATGCACTAGCACAGATTTAGGTCTTGAATCTTCCAGTGCATGATGAAACAATCTTCCCACATAACTGCATTGCAAAAACATAATAAAATAATCAGAAGGTAGAACAAAGCTCAAGATCCAAATGATCAACAGGTTCACTTCTAATGACAAGCTGCCATTAAACAGAACTCTTATATCATGTTTACCTTGGGCTACAAATTTTAGCTGCAAGTGCTGGAGGGGCACATCGAGTAATGGCACAAAGAATTTCTGCTACATTGGAATGGACTTCCGGTGAGTCCTGTTCAAAAATTGCCAGATTAGAAAGAAGTCACCCATTCAGATAATTATGATCAAGAAATTCTTTTACTTGGTTATAGATCATACAAAATTAATGGTGGAGAGAGACATAGAAAATGACTTAAGGAGACTTTATTAGAAACAATTAAAAAAAATTTCAATAATCCTGATTTAGATATATTCTTGGACAAAGCTCAATGTCAGAAAAAGAACCATATTAGCTGATCCTAAATAGTTGGGACATTTAAAGCTTGTTGTTGCTCTTGTTGTTGTTGTTGTTGTTGGTATATAGCTTATGTCTCATAGAGGAACATGTCTTCTTCATTTCTTTATAGCAAGTCTCCAAAAAGGACTAATCTAAAATGATTATACAAGACATATCACATACCGATGACCTGAACTTATCCACGATCATCTCAAGAATATCAGTATCTTCCAAACACTGAATTGTGTCCATGTAGTTGGAGTGTATATTTTCATCAGCACCAATCAATCGAATGAGTACCTGCCTTACATGCCAACATCAGAACCAGATGAAAAAAAAAACGCTAGTAGCTCTGTGTTTTCATATTTACATATCAATTTCACATAAACATAATGAAACTATGAACCACTAACCTCCATTATAGATGTGATCCCAATGAGATCCACAAGTTCACGAATTATTTCTGGGTGACCCTAGACGATAACAAGGAAAGGAAATGTCAAGTGCAAATACTTATTTATGCAAATGATATCAGAAAACATGTACAAACTGGAACGCGAACTTTGACAAATAATACATAATTATGTACTAATAGTTAATATCCCTATGGAAATCAAACTATATGGCTTGCAGAAGTTGTAAAACAACTTGAAAACACAGGTTTGAGATAGTGGAGAAAGCAGCACAAATTACATTGCTCCTGCACATTGCTTGTGGCGTATCTTCCACAGAAGATTTCAACCCTCAACAACTAATGATAACATGAGTTAACTTTTTGACTTTTTTCACCAAAATACAGCAGAACCTGTACAAAATGCTCCTTTTTAACAAAACATCTAACAAGCCTTATCCAGTAACTAACACAAAAAAAGATGGATGTTGCTTCCACCTTTCTCTGTGACACCCTTTGTGAATAAAGGGTAATCAGCCCTCTTGATCATGGCTACCATACATACCAAGATGCAGAATTTAGTTCACTCAGCGGCACTTTTATACAGAGATAAGTTAGTACCATCGATGGTTCTAAAAATTAAATCAAAATTTCAGAAGGCAAATGAAAACTGATGACAGGGTTAAGAAAGTGTCATCCACATAGGCAAAACTGCTCTCATGCAAGTATTGATATTTTTGGAAAGAGGGGGTGGTTGTCTAGCGTAGACTAGTTCACTATTTTGAACCACAATAAACACCTAAGTCAAAAATGGCTCATCCTCTCTTGTTTTGCCTGACAATTCAATCGTCTAGGGCCCAAGCTATGTGGAATCAGATAGGAAGACAAGACAAAGCCAAGATGATTCACCACTGAAGAGATTAATCATGAACGCTAGGGCAAAGATCAGTTAAGCAGGTATCCCTCCCTCCCTCCTTTTCTCTCTTCCTCCTCTCTTTAATTTGCTTCCTTTTTTCTTTTTCTAATGAGAACTTTATATAAAAGCTGCCCTGCAAAATGTCAGTTGCTGGCTAGGTGAGGAATGTGGATGATGATTATGATCCCATTTAAAACAATGAAAGATGATCATAGAGGTAATTTATATTATGTTTTATATCATAGTTTCTACCGTTTCTTTTCCCTTTTGTTGGAAACTTCAGAGACTGTTGCAAAATAAAGAAAGATATATGCAGATCTGAAAAAAGGCTCAATAAGGCTATTGCATTAAAAAAAGTCAGAAACCACAAAAATCGTCAACCTATGTTTAGAAATGGTCCATTGATGGGCAATTCAAAAAAAGTGAATAGAAAAAATCAGATAGTTGCGATATCAAAATATCACATTATACATCAGCACACCAATAGGATGGGGTCATCCTCCAAAATGCATAAAGAAAATGCATGCCAAATGATGATTCTCAGACATTTGGTTCTTTGAACATACAGGAAGGATCAGCTGTCCTTTATCAGTGTTATGCAATGTACATTTCTAAATGTACACAACAGGGTTATCAGCAAAAAGCATACAAGTGGCAACTCAAATACAATTATACAATTAAATACACATGAAGACGAGACTAATAACAAAAGCCATAAAACCCAAGTGAAGAAATGTATCAGGTCCCATGTACAAGACTAATAAAAGGGACATCACACCCTTTCTCATCCACTAATGCAACTACTTCAAATAAGATGAATTGCGCACTGTGCAAATATTACAGTCAATCCAAGGCATTGGATTGTCTGAAAATGTAATTAACGATCCCAAGCTTAATCACCTTTACCAGTGGCAAATTAATAGTAATGTGCCCACCAAGTATGAAAATTGTGTAATACTCTTATCAGCATGACCCTAACAAGCTTGATTTTCTGCAAACATGCTCTGCCATCATTGATCAAGTAAAACCCAACGATAGTCCATTGCTTGATTCAAGTTTAGCATTCTTAACATATTACTTCAGGTGTGTGCTAATTTAGTCATTCACCCCAAGCTGATAATTTTAGTGAAGGAAATTTTTACTGTGGGGAAGTTGAGCAATCCCCCAATACTTGATGCTGCTGCTGATTAGCCAAATCATCTTCCTTCCTAACAGAAGATTGTTTCTAGATATGCTTTCAGTAAATTTGTAACTGAATTTCACAACAAAGATATAGACTAATCAACAAATAACACGGGAAAAAAAGTTTCTTGTTTGACTACATGAACTGTACATACCTGAACATAGTTGAGAAAAAGGCCTGTCTTCCGCATCATTAGGCATATCACAACCTTTCCAAACAACATAACATTTGCAATAACTGCTGTTAGCCAGAAAGAAGAGCTTAAAAATGCCGAAGAATCACTTATAACATGTTTGGTTAAATCCTACACAAAGGATGTTATAGATACCTTACTGAAGTAACCAGCCAACAATGTACTGTGCGGGTGATCCGGCTTGAGGAAGGAAAATAACTTGTCCATAAGCTGAAACAAACAAAAAAAAAGAGGTGCAATCAGTAGCAATTTGAAAAAGAGTGGTGATCTTCAATAGCACACAGGCTGTCAAAGGTTCAATAGAGACATTTACCTGTCCATCGTCAACTAAAGCCCTCAATATGATATCAACTTCACAAGTAAATATCTCACATGCAATAAACGGAAACCTATATTGAAGACCAAATTCAACAAATAATCATGTGGCAGAAGTGTTGAAGCATGACTAATATGACAAACAAATTATGGCTCACTTGAAACTATGCTTCTTATTGGCATCCTCAGGAGGCTCCTCTATTATATAATGAAGCAATTGCTCCACTTGGACCTTTTCTCTCAAACTACATATGAAACGATAAGAAAACAATAAATGGCTAATGAAGACTATTGAAGAGATCGAAAAAAGTGCAATTCATGTAAAACCTAAGTTCCACATTCAACAATAATAAAAATGTTGAATAAAAGGACATATAAAAATAACTATAATAATTACACCACATAATTTACTATGTTAAATAGAATAAAATATTATAAAAATTATAAAAGACCTCTCTTCCAATTTCAAATTTGATGTGTAGCTGGGAAAGTGCTTTTTGCTTATAGAGGAAAAAACTGATGGATAATTCCAACATCATAAACATCATAAAGAAGTGTTAGATACATTGTTGGAAAAGTTCAAAGCAGTGCTAGTTTTTAAAATGTAGACTCTAATAAGCATTGAGGCATCTGGCAATCCGAAAAATAGCTCATGCCCAGGCATGCATCTAATGCCAACTATTTTAGGTTGATACAGGAGGCACTTTATACTTATAGAGAAATGCAATAACTTTTTCCCTCCCTACTAGACAAATGGTGGTTTATCCCTTTTTATAAGTATACCATTTTACTGCCCAAAACTAGAAAGATCAGTATGTAAAAGAAGGAACAAAGATCAGTATGTAAAAGAAGCACACAGTTACAGTCATCCAGAACTAAGACAAGGAACAAACTATCCCGAAAAATCTTTCCTAGCTAACACCATGTCCGATCAATCAACTAAATTACAATTACATCATGATAGAACTTAATATCATGAGGCTGTACTTCCTACTTTACTTCTTTTACATACTAATTAAGTGGAAAATGAATTTGAGAAACAGCGAAAAGAGGTACAGATGTTACGCGGTGTATACCTATGAAAGTATAAATGAGAGTACAACTGAAAGAAGAAAAAAACAAGCAACCATCAACGACCAAAGGGGAAACAGGATATCACCATTAAAGGTTCCTGATTGATTCCTGTGAAGAAGATAGTTGAGTAATTTTATTACTAGTTAGAAAAATTACTAAATCAAATAGTTATCTGTGATTTAGTCTTTCAACTACTCTTAAGTAATCATGCATGCGCTAGATGCCCTGACATGTGATGTTACTACTCTATCCATCCCCTGAAAAAAAAAAAGAACAACCACACACACCTTTTCTCTCCCTTGCCAGTGGGAGTGGCAAAAGCCAGTGTAGCACAGCGCATCGGCTGTGGCGGTGCAAGTAGTTCCTTGATCCACTCTACTTTTCCTTCCATCTTTCCTTCTTCCTCTTTTCTTTCACTAAAAACTTTTTCATGCCTAAATTTTCCAAATTGCACAATTTTTGTTCCTCAATTTCATCATTCTGTTTCTGCTTAGACATTCCGATGCAGGTAAATATAAACATTCCAATACAAGAATGTATGTACTGAAGATCTAAACAATTCAAACAACCTTATAGTCTGTAATATTAGCATAATTAATTTTCTCAAAGCTAGACAGGTTGATTGCTAGTTCCATTTTTGAACATTTTTTTTCTTTTAACCTGGTTATATATATATATATCTGAGCAGTGTGTGCTGTTTTTCCTAGGTTTTTTTGCAAGACTTTCTTTCTTTTGCCTCGTGGAAAGGGAGCACCGCCACAGCCACATGCTGGTGAAGTTATTGGCATTTAGTTAAAGAAATTCATAAGAATATTCCACATTTCAATTTCAATTGATTTTGTACCACCCGTTGCTTCTTTGTGACTAGCTAATAGACAAATGGTTTGCTGATACAAAAAAGCATACACCAAGCAGTTCCAGGATGTTTCTGGTGCCTTAGTTTATTCAGCATTAGCTAATACGCCAACGAATTGTGTATACAGAAAAGGAAATGCTAATGTAATTTTTAGTATCCTTCTATAAGATCATTATCTCTCTATGTAACAGCACAGGATTAGAAGAAAGTCTCTTTGAACATAGTTCAGGCAATCAACAAAAGAGTAAAACAAACTATTACAAATTTATAAGACGAGTGTTTAATGCTTTGCATTCTTGGATTATTTCATCCTCATCAAGAAGATCTTCCAAGGTAAAATTCTCCTTCTCCAAAATGGCATCCACCTGAAACAAATACGAACTAGTATGAAAAAAATGCTTGTTTTACGTGCATTATAAACTAATAGCAACAATGCAAATGTAGGGGAGAAAACAGTAAAAGTCATCATCAGACGAGGATAAGTATCGATAAGGAAAACTGCATTCAGCTGACTAGCATGCAGAAAAAAAA
This sequence comes from Musa troglodytarum, assembly GCA_023547065.1. Lineage (NCBI taxonomy): Eukaryota > Viridiplantae > Streptophyta > Magnoliopsida > Zingiberales > Musaceae > Musa > Musa troglodytarum. Next base: position 6,432,624 of record CP097503.1, read on the forward strand.
AAGTGCCAAAAAGGTGAAGAAAAGAGTTTAAACGTCAAAAGAAATGGTTCCAAGGTTCTCATGTGGAATAAAACTAAGCAACCACGTAGCTATCACATATGTTGTAATTTGAAATTGTGGATACAAAGCCTCCAGAGCCAAAGATCACAACATAAACATTAGCAGTCGCAAGTCAGAAACCAAGCCTGTCCTAGCATATGATCAATTGAAGAGCATAAATCCAACTCAACAGCAAAATAATCCATTGAATCACAGCAGAACTCACTGGTCTCGAAAAAAATAATAACTGCATAACATAGATGCATGTGAGCTACTTATACGGTGGAACTACTGCATATCAAGTTATCAGCAACAACAACCCTTAGGTCCCACATCAATTGCTGGACTAGCTATATAAACTCTTGTCAATCATTCATCATTAGCAAGGACAACAACCTCCACTAACTTGAAGCCCAATAAAAAGGCACACACCATTAGCTGCAATATCAATGTCATCTTATCCAGACCTAGGGCATGCCGTGCAAGAAAGTGTCATTGTGCACCATTACAGTATTGATGAAAAAATGCATGTATGTGATGGTAGGAATTTAATTACAAAACATAGTTTATCAAAGTAGCATTGCTCGTTCCAAGATCAAAATATAGCAAGACTGAACTCCCAAGTTTCTAAAACTGCTCAAGTGCCATCTGAGTTCTCAACTGCACCCCAGTGCACTAATTGGTACAGCCTGCACTACAGAATCTGAATAATTCAGTCAATCATCCTAACAAAGAAGTGATCGATGTTCTTCTCCTGCCGGATCATCTAAGACAGAATGTCAGACGGACCATGTCATCAAGCCAAGTGTAACTATCTAGGATTGGAAATGTTCATGTCGAACGAAAAGTGTGCTGCAACCATACATAGTTCTCCACTGTGTCAGGTAATAAAAAGGACAGTTTGACTGTCAAAAGTCAAAAAGCCAAATCTTTTGTCCTGTTGCCAAATCAAGAAAATCATACTTATTTAGTATCTCTTTACTAGTTGTATCGATGCCTTAAATCGTTTTCCAAGACAATGAACCAACCCACGGGATCGATCGAGTTCTCAGATTCAAAATACAAGGAAAAAAGAACGAAGATGCACAATGCGCAGAACAAACAGCTAACTGGAAGACTAAACCCTCGACAATTGCATGCGCCAAAACGAAACCAATTCTCAATAATCAATCACAACACGTAAAACAGAAGGCGGCAAGAACAAAAAATCACATCCACCAGCACGGAGAGACTCACCGGAGACGCTTGAGACAATCCGGTCATGCGCCAAAACATCGTGACGGCCGCCAAATCGAAAGACCCCGAGAGCTCCTCGGACGCCCCAACCCCAGATCTAGGGTTCCGGACTCGGGCACCTGCCCGCCAATTCGGTCTGCGGATCCCCCGGATGCAGCAGGAAGACCCGAGGGACGGGAGCAGAACCCTAGAACCCCGATCTGCGCCTCTATGAGGACTTCTTGAAGGGGGAGCAGATCGATGAACGGAAAAAGAACGCGATCCGGAGAAGGTAAGGCGAGGCGAATTAGTCGGCAATAGCGGGAGAAGAAGGGAGGGCTCCAAGGGGATCGAATTCGAGGAGGCTTTGAGAGAAGACGGGGAGAGCGGAGAAGAGGCGAAGGTGGATATGGGCGAACCCTTGAATCGCGAGACGAAGTGCTTTAGATGTAATGAGAACGGGGTCATATTGGTCCTACGGTAGCTTATATTATACGTGCCTCGTAGGGCGTTCGAGCATTTATTTCCAATTTAAAAAATATATATATATATATATATATGTGTGTTTGTAATACATGTATTTGACAACCTATTATATATAATATATATACATATAATATTGTGATAGTCAATCACTCCAATGATGTTGATATGAAAAAAAAAAAAAAAAAAGATCGAATCATCCTCAGTCGAGAGGATAATTACAGGTTACCACCTATAATTAGTTATGATTATAATCCAATCATTATATTTTAAAAAATAATATTAGGATTCATTCACTTATAAAAGTAAAATATTTAATCTCAATTTTCCTTATATCATTAACTTCAAAATTATATGTATTATCACGTAAAAAAATTATAAATAAAAATGAAAAAAATATTATTTATTATTTTTAAATTATAAATTTTATATAAACTTTATAATTTTTTTTTCTTATCTTTTCAAACTGCTCACCTATAGCTTGTTGTACTTTCCTATTCCCCCACCGCACTTACTCGCTCACCGCTTGCTTATCGCATTTGCTCACCTGCCACTCACTTTTCACTCGCCCACCACACCCACTCACTCATCGTTTGCCCCCCTCTCACTCGCTATACTTGCTCACCCATTACTCACCGCTTGCTTGCCTGCAATAGCAGGCAAGAAGATGCATCGGGCGAGCAGCAAGTGAGCAAGTATGGTGGGCAAGAGGTAGGCAAGCGGCGGGTGAGCAAGTGCGATGGGCGAGAAGCAAGTGAGCGGTATGTGAGCAGGTGTGGCAAGCGACTAGGAAGGCACGGTAGACTGTTGGTGAGCAGTTTGAAAAGATAATGAAATTACGTTTTTATCATTTCCATTCGTAGTTTTTTTGCACATGACAACATGTGTAATTTTTTTCCATCAATGAAGTTAACGACATAAGGAGAATTAGAGTTAAATGTTTCACCTTCGTAAGTGCAGAGACCTCAACACTATTTTTTAAAATATAGAGATTAGAATGTTAATCATAATTAACTATAAGGGGTAATATGTAATGACCCCTTTGTCGAGTGATGATGTGAGGGTGGTTATAGCTTATTAGCCCCATGAACAACAGTCCACAAGAGGTCGTTCGTGTTACTCATAGGTGTCATGCAAGCCAATCACGTGAGTGATGACACATGTAACATAATACGTACTCTTTTTGTTTATTATTTATTTGATATTTTTTTTCACTTTATATTACTTATTGCATATATATATATACATATATACATATACATATATATGTATACATACATATACATGTATACATATACATGTATACATATACATTTATACATATGTATATTTATATATACATATGTATACATACATGTATACATATATATGTATGTATACATACATATGTATATAAATATGTATATTGTGATATCCATGGATCTGTACAATGGGAATCAAATCGTGATGAGATCACCATAATGAGACTGATTCGCCTTTAAAAGTAAACCCTAAATAATCCTGATCATAGGTTACTCGAGAGGGACATTGAGATAACCGGACAAACTGATGTACTGTATATCCATCCATATGATGGAGGTGGCTGGTCTCATAGTTGCTCGTGTGAGTGTTGAATCTTGGATTTTGATGATGAAATCAATTGATAATTTATTGATCTAATCCATATGTTGAGAAAAGTATTACAGGATTAACTACGATAATGAATAAGACATAAAGCAGATGTTGTACCCGTGTCAAAGATCTGACGATTCATCGAGAGTCCGAGAGTTCGTTGGCAGTTTTATCAAAGTTTGCCGAGAAGTTCGTCGGGAGCTTACCGAAAAGTTTGTCGAGAGTTCGCCGAGAAGTTCATCGAGAGTTCACCAGAGCTCACTAAGAAGTTCGTTAGGAGCTCGCCGAGAAGCTTATCAGAGTTTGCCGAGAAGATCGTCGAAGAGTTCAAGAGCTTGTCGGGAGTCCGCTAGAAGATCATCGAAAGCTTATCGGGATTTCACCAGAAGAACATTTGGCATATCGAACTTAATTTACTTAGTTAATGTCTTAATTGTCAAAGTTAGGACGTAATTTGAGTTAGGATTGAGAGGTAATCTCACTAACTCAGTTAGGGCCTAATTGGGCCTGAATCAGGACTGGTTTAAGCTAGATTGATACCTCAAATAATATCCTGGATCCTGTCTGATGGTAGCACCATCAAAACTGGGTGATGGAACCGCCCAGGACTTAGTCTCCCAGGAGGTCTGGGCGGTAATATTGCCCAAACTGAGTGATGGTACTACTAGTAGTTAATAATTGTTAAGCGGTGATATTGCCCAAGCAGGTGGTGGTACTGGTTGGGTTCAATAGCCGAGACTCTATCTGACGGTAATATTGCCAAACTAGGCAGTGGTACCACCCAGTGTCAAAGAGTACTAATGATGGTACTGCCCGGCATAGGCGGTGGTACCGCCAATACTCTTGAAATCCGAGATAAGACCTTTTTGACTCTATTTTTGAAGACAATTGAGGCATATAAATATCCTACACTTTTCTGCTTGTGGAACATAGAAAAGTGAACAAAAAAAAGATTGTAGTAAAAATACTATTATAATTTTGAGAGTTCACCGTTACGAGTTCTAGCTTAGAAATTTGTATAAAAAGAAGTGAACGAATTGTAAAAATGTTGACTCCTGAACCTATTAAAAGGAGAAGAGATCTGTAAAAGGGGTGATTGATCTTTGCCCATTGAAGGAAGATCAATAATGGAAGTCGGTGACCTCAACGGAGGAGGAATCAAAAGTGGACATAGGTCATAACGACCGAACCACTATAAATCCAGTGTGTTCTTTCCTTGTTGTGTATTTTCATTACTTAGCTACATTCACTTTAAGTCGATATAGTTTCCTATTCGATTTCATTAAAATGTTTTCATCAACTCGAAAGGATTTAGAATCGCAACCGTCATTTTTATCGCTGCACTAATTCAACCCCTCCCCCCCTCTTAGTGCTGTATTGATCATAACAATTGGTATCAGAGTGAGGCTACTCTCAATTTGGTTTAAAATCCAAGAGAGATAGCTTTTGCTAGTAATCAAGAGGGTCATTCTATCACATGTCCTCCCATGTTCAATGGGACGGATTACACATATTAGAAAACTAGAATGAATATTTTCTTAATTTCTATGGATTTTGAGTTATGGAATATTGTTAAAAACATATTTCAAAAGTCTTCTCTTCCAAACGATTGTAATGATTTAGAGAAGAAAATATTCTCTTTGAATGCCAAAGCTATGAATGTTTTGTTTTGTACTTTTGATAAAAATAAATTAAATCGAGTTTCTATTTGCGAAACGGTTTATGACATTTGGCATATACTTGAAATTACATACGAAGGCATAAGTAGGGTTAAGGAGTCAAAAATCAATTTTTTGGTTTATAGTTATGAAATGTTTCATATGAAACCAAGTGAGACCATTGGAGACATGTATACCCGGTTTACGGATGTCATCAATGGTCTAAAGAACTTGGTAAAAGTTTTCTAATTTTGAACTTGTTAATAAGATATTAAGATCCCTTCCAAAGAGTTGAAATCCTAAAGTAATTACAATTCAAGAAGCCAATGACTTGAACAACTTTTCGCTTGAAGAACTTATCAGGTCTTTGATGACCTATGAAATGACATATACTGCATATGAATAACTTGAGAAAATCTTCTAAAGAATAGGAAAGATTTGATACTTAGAACTCAAGAAGACCACTTGAGAGAAAACTCAAGTGACGATGATGATGACTTGGCACTTTTAACAAGAAAATTTAAAAAATTTATAAAAAGAAACAAAACTAAACATGACACTAAAAATAAAAATGAACTCAAGAAGGACCAAATAATTTGCTATAAATGCTATTGAATCTCGGATTTTGATGATGAAACTAATTGAGTGTGTTTTGTTGTTTAATTGCGTGTTGAGTTACGCAGGTCTACTATCGATCAGGATTAGACAGTTGATACTGGAGGAATTGACGTTGCACCGGAGGTGATCACGTCAGGATATTGGATGTCGAGCCGGAGGTTCGGTTGACTATCGGCAGGAGGCTTCATACGTCGGGCATCGGGCCAAGAAGAGCGTGTTGCGCCAAGGATATCGGGATTGCGGAGGTCAATCACCGATTGGGCAACGGACCGCAAGAGAAGACGATGTGCCGAAGGATCGGACGAAGCGCCGACCAATGACGTGCCGGGCAACTGAATGTCAATTCGTGTTGTAATAACTGTCTAGATCGAAGTAGAGTGTTTGTTGTTTGTGTGTAGGAGTAATTACGATAAGGATGAAGACGTAAAGCAAAATAAAAGGTCGAAGTCGAGTGCGATGGATCATTAGGAGTTCGAGGGTTCGGAAGGTTGTCGAAGACTCGTTGAGCGTGCCATACAAGCCGGGAGCATGCTAGGAAGACGTTGAAAGAAATCCGAGGGAAATATCGGAGGACCGTCGAAGTCTCATCGAAAAGCTCGCCGGAATAAGACTTGAAGAAAGTCGGCTTAAATCGCTATTAATTATGTTTTTAATTTCGTAGTAAGCATGTACTTAGGGCAAGGATTTCGAATTAATCTTGCTCTAAATTGATAGGGGTCCAGCGGAATCACTTCTTGGGCCTTGCACAGACCTTGAACAAGGCCCATTCGACACACTGACCCGGTGGCACCTTTGCAGCAACCGTGTGTTTGAGTGATTCTCTGCCCGACTGGCCAATGAAATACCGCCTAGCCGCTGGTGTGACGGTAGTACCGCTGCTCCCAAATGGTAACCGCCACTTTATCTGATCATCGGTCACGGTGATTGTGACGGTAAATCTTAGCCTCGATGTGTTAACACCGCCCAGGACGAAAATTCCAAATTTGATTTCAAATTTGGAGCCCAATTTTGAATCCATTTTGGATCTATAAATACCCCACATTTCTCAGCTGAAAGGGAACCCTTTTTGAGAGTTAGAATCTTAGTTTTAAGTCTTTGAAAAGTCTTGTTCTTGCTAAGTGTTCACCTCATTCTTCTTGTAAAATCTTGTAAGAGTGTGAACTACTTGTAAAGGGTTGTAAGAGGGGTATTTGATCCTTCCCCTTCAAAGGATTTGGTAGTGGAAGAAGGGAGCCTCATCGGAGAAGGCTTCGGAAGTGGATGCAGGTCACTTTGACCGAACCACTATACATCGCTGCGTCTTGATTGTGTAAGTGTTTAAATTTCTATTTTATCTCTTTACTTTGCTGCAAGCCTTTACTTTACTTACTCCACTTCCTTTTCATCTTCGTACGCATGCTTTAAAGTTAAACGTAATCTTTTTGGGTTCAAACGAAACGTTGCTTTCATCGTACGAAGTTTCCAAAGGTTGTTTTAAATCGCTGAAAAAAATTTATCGTTTTATCCGCTGCACTAATTCACCCCCCCTCTTAGTGTCGCTCGATCCCTAACAATTGGTATCAGAGCCACGTTCTTTCTCTTTCAGATTTACACCCGTGAGAAATAGCTCTAAATGGTTTTCAAGAGGGCTTTTCGGTTTTTCGTCCACCATTCTTTAACGGTTCGGACTACACATATTGGAAAACTCGAATGAGAGTTTTCATGCTTTTAATGGATTTGGATTTGTGGAACATCATCGAAAATGGTTTTCAACCTTCCTCTAAACCGACAAACGAATGGTCGATTTTGGAGAAAAGGTCATTTTCTTTAAATGCAAAGGTTATGAATGCCTTATTTTGCGCTTTGAACAAGAACGAGTTCAATCGGATTTCTATGTGCGAAACGGCTTTTGACATTTGGCGAATTCTTGAAATCACGCATGAGGGAACTAGTAGAGTTAAAGACTCGAAAGTAAACCTCTTGTTGCATGATTTTGAGCTCTTCTAAATGACACTAAGCGAATCTATCGCCGACATGTACACCCGCTTCAAGGATGTCGTCAATAGCTTGAAAAGTCTTAGTAAAAGTTTTTTGAATTTTGAACTCACTAACAAGATCTTAAGATCCCTTTCAAAATGGTGGGATCCTAAAATAACGGCGATTCAAGAATCAAAGGATCTAAATAATTATTCTATTGATGAACTCATTGGGTCTTTAAAGACCTATGAAATGGAACATGATGAATATGATGAACATGATGAACACATGAACCACCTTCTAAAGAACAAGAAGGTATTGAACTTAGAACAAGAGAATGCCACTTGAGTGATGACTCAAGTGATGAGGACAATGAAGAGGACTTTGAACCTTTAATCGATCTTAATAAGTTCATTAAACAAAAATCTAAAATCAACAATGAACTTGAACGGAGGAATAGACCAATGAAGAAGAAGAAGGCTCACCAAGAAGAAGAAGCAAACTACGCTTTAATGGGCTTCGACAATGAGGTAAGTAACTTAACTTCCTTGAATTATTTTGAAATTACATGATGATTTCCATGAATGCTTATCTTAGTTAGTAGGAATTTTTTTAATGTTTTTCTTGTGTTTTTAGAAATTCAAAAAAAAATATGAAATTATACTATGCTTTTCTTTATAGTAGTTTTGAAAAGTAAAAACATGAATGATGCAAGATTTGTGATAATGCTTAGGATTAATCCATGCATATATATCTTGATTATAGCTTGAAAACTTCCATTTTAGCTTAATGGATTTTAACCCTTTTTATGATGAAATTTTTATTGATACATGTCTTCATGAAATCAATTATAAAGACCCAACCCACAAATTTTCAAAATGAAAGAAATGTGATTTTTATGTTGCCTTGTATTACATTTAAACTTGATGATTTTCATGACGAAAAGTATTTTTCAGATTTTTAAAATGATGTATGATTTTAGCAAAAGTTTGAGCATTGATCATCTTGTTATAACAAATGAAAGAAAGAAGTGAAATGATTTCAATGATAAATTCATTTCTAAATATGATGATGCTCTCATGTTTAAATATAATGCATGACATTGATCACTCTTATGAAAGATCAAATCACGTAAATTGAAACTCTTAAAAATAAGAAAATACACTATCATAATATTTTATTTTTGATGTGTTTGGTCTTAACGGTCTTTATGACGAAACTTGCTTCTTGCTTTGAAAAGTTGATACATGCTCACATGTAATCAATTTATGTTGCTCTTATTAAATTTTTGAATGAAAGATTTTGATGCATTTGATCTTAATGGGTTAAATGACAACTTGTATTTCAAATTTATACAATGATGGCTTCCGTATAAATATTTGAACATACATTATGAAATTATCATTGAAATGAAAATATTAGAAGTTTGTTATCATGCTTAATGACCTTGTGATATCATATCTTGATGACAAACTCATGTTTCGATTTTAAAATTTGATACTCATCTTTTGAAACATGAGTACACTTACATGAAACAAATAACTTAAAATGAAACACATTATCATGATATATTGAAACTCATGTCTTGAAATAATGTGTTACATTTTTGTCTTGATAATGCCTTATGAGATTTTGTCTTTACATCTTGAACTTTCATGCTTATCTTGGTATATAAAGACAAAGGCATATTTAGATAAAAAAATTACTTGAAAAGAGAATTTTCCAAATGATATATAACTTATCTCTTGTTTCATGAAACTATGGTTTTGAATTACTTTTATGAGATCATCATCTTGATAACTTGAGTTTTTATCTCTATACTCTCTTATGTTTCTCCCATATTATATGAAGAAAAATATAAATTATTTTCTCTTAACTTATTGATACTCAATTTGAGAAAATATGTTTTGATGATTGAAACATTGTATATGCAATTTGAACTTTTCTCTCATGTTTCAATACCACTTTGTATGCTTCATGACATGATAATTGAAATATTGATGTAGACTTTTGATATATCACTTGTCATGATTAATGCATATAGCTAGCATTTTAAATCTCTAAAATGATTTTGATTATGAGTTTCGAGTTGACAAATTGAGCTTGAATGATTTTTTCTTTTAACGATTCTTGAATCTTTTGGAATTATGACTTGTTAAGACATATTTAATGCTTGAATCAAGTTTTAAAAGATTTCATTTAGCTATAAAGAAATTTTATTGAAATCATGATCTTGACAACTATGACTTGAAACTCTTTATAAATCAAGATCTTTTACCATGCTCCTTCCGTCTTATCAAAAGGAAATTCTTTAAATGAAATGTAACTTGTCTTTTGATTTCTCGAAATTTAATATTTGAATTTTTATGAATTCATGTCGTGATTCTTATGAAATATGATCTTGGTAAAAAATTCTTATGTATGAATCAAGATCTTGTGTTTGATCTCCTAAGACTTCCACTTGTTATTTCCTAAAAAGGAGATTTGTCAAAATGATTCATGAACCTTTTGATTTATGACTTTTGGATTCATGACTCAAGATTGAAGATTGAAACATTATATGCTAAAATTGATTTTTTTTATTATTATTGTTTCAATATTTCCTCAAATGCCTTATGTGATGATTGAAAATTTGATGAAAAAGAATTGTGCTTAATATTGGAATCATTGATTTATTCTTTTATCATGGCTTAAAAATGAATGAAAAGAAAATATGTTAGCACTTGTAATCATGATTTGATCCTTAATATTGATATGCTTTCATATATCATGATTCTTGGTTGTATGACATTTATCTTGAATTAAAAATTGATAAATATGAATCTAGATCTTGCTAAAATAAAAAGTTATGAATCATGGATGATATCTTTTGGTTTTTATTCTTGTTGAAATTACATATTGATATCCTTCATGATATGATTTCTCATGTTTCAATATCATCTCATATGCATCATGTGATGATTGATATATTGATTAATGCAATTTTCTCATTGGTTTCTTTCTTCTTTTTGATATTGATAAAGGGGGAGAAAAATTGTTAACTTGTGTATCAAAAGAGAAATATTTGCTAGCTTAAACATTGAGAAGCAAAAAGTTGCTATCTCAAGAGAGGCAAAAATCTTACTCAACTTCACTTTTTTCAACAAAATTGCTTGCATCTTTGTTACAAATTATTGTTGAATCTCATGCAAGATTATTTGTAGTATTAATCCTCCTTTTCTTTTTGATATTGATAAAGGGGGAGAAGGCTTTTACAAATGAATGCAAAAGTCCTAGCATGTAAAGAAAGCAAAACTTGCAAGCTTGCTCTTCTCGAAAGAGAAGAAAGAAATTATAAAATTGCATGCATATCACAAAAGAAGTCAAGAAAATGCACAATTTGCTTATACTTCTCAAAGGAACATAGAAAAACTTGCCATCATCACGACAAGCACTATCTTGCTTATCATGATAAACATGCGATACCTAAATGTTGTATGATGTGATTAATAGCTAGTATGTTTGTAATATTTGCATATCCTTGAAAACTAGCTATAATGTTACTTCTCCTTTTTGTTGATGACATAGGGGGAGAAGTAGATTGATGACTTCATGCATTAATTGAATATTTTATATTTGCATGATGGTTTATTGTTTTCTCATTACATAAATGATACATGTTACTTGGATTTGGGATAATCCAAGGATTCTATCAATGGCATATTGATAGGGGGAGTTTGTGTTAAACTCCGGGGAGTTATGGATAACTCCGTCACTCATCAATTAGTTGTCATCATTAAAAAGGGGGAGATTGTTGAATCTCGGATTTTGATGATGAAACTAATTGAGTGTGTTTTGTTGTTTAACTGCGTGTTGAGTTACGCAGGTCTACTATCGATCAAGATTAGACAGTTGACACTGGAGGAATTGACGTTGCACCGGAGGTGATCACGTCAGGATATTGGATGTCGAGCCGGAGGTTCGGTCGACTATCGGCAGGAGGCTTCGTACGTCGGGCATCGGGCTAAGAAGAGTGTGTTGCGCCAAGGATATCGGGATTACGGAGGTCAATCACCGATTGGGCAACGGACCGCAAGAGAGGACGATGTGCCGAAGGATCGGACGAAGCGTCGACCAATGACGTGCCGGGCAACTAAATGTCAATTCGTGTTGTAATAACTGTCTAGATCGAAGTAGAGTGTTTGTTGTTTGTGTGCAAGAGTAACTACGATAAGGATGAAGAGTCGAAGTCAAGTGCGATGGATCATTGGGAGTTCAAGGGTTCGGAAGGTTGTCGAAGACTCGTTGAGCATGCCATACAAGCCGGGAGCATGCTGGGAAGACGTCGGAAGAAATCCGAGGGAAATATCGGAGGGCCGTCGAAGTCTCATCGAAAAGCTCGTCGGAATAAGACTTGAAGAAAGTCGGCTTAAATCATTGTTAATTATGTTTTTAATTTTGTAGTAAGCACGTACTTAGGGCAAGAATTTCGAATTAATCTTGCTCTAAATTGGTAGGGGCCAACTGGGCCCTTACTGGACCTTTTGGGCCTTGAACTGTTGAATGGGCCAAGCGGTAGAATCACCTGTGCCAGGCAGTAGAACCGCCTGTGCCAAGCGGTAGCACCGCCTGGCAGCCGTGTGCTGGGTGGTGCTACTGCCCAGCCTGGAGTGGTAGTACCGCTGCCACGGTGTGTAGCGCTGTCGATCGATCGACAAAGCGCGGTATGTCGCCTCGAAGCGGTAGCACCGCCCAGACCCGGGAATTCCAAATTTGATTTCAAATTTGGAGCCCAATTTTGAATCCATTTTGGATCTATAAATACCCCCCCTTTCTCAGCTGAAAGGGAACCCTTTTTGAGAGTTAGAATCTTAGTTTTAAGTCTTTGAAAAGTCTTGTTCTTGCTAAGTGTTCACCTCATTCTTCTTATGAAATCTTGTAAGAGTGTGAACCACTTGTAAAGGGTTATAAGAGGGGTATTTGATCCTTCCCCTTCAAAAGATTTGATAGTGGAAGAAGGGAGCCTCATCGGAGAAGGCTTCGGAAGTGGATGCAGGTCACTTTGACCGAACCACTATACATCGCTGTGTCTTGATTGTGTAAGTGTTTAAATTTCTGTTTTATCTCTTTACTTTGCTACAAGCCTTTGCTTTACGTACTCCACTTCCTTCTCATCTTCGTACGCATGCTTTAAAGTTAAACGCAATCTTTTCGGGTTCAAACGAAACGTTGCTTTCATCGTACGAAGTTTCCAAAGGTTGTTTTAAATCGCTGAAAAAAATCTATCGTTTTATCTGCTGCACTAATTCACCCCCCCTCTTAGTGCCGCTCGATCCCTAACAAATGCAAGAAGCCGGGGCACTTCAAAAGTGAATGTCCCCAAGTGAAGAAGAAGCAACCAAAGAAGAAGAAAGCACTCAAAGCTACTTGGGATGATTCGAGCGCATCCGAAGATGAGGAGCAAACTAACAAAGAAGTTGTAAACTATGTGCTAATAGCGTTTGGCAATGAGGTAAGTAACTCAATTGAAGTTAATTTATCTTTTAATGAATTGTTGAATACTTTTCATGACTTATTTGATGAATGCAAATTAATTAGTAAAAAGTATAAATTATTAAAAAAGGAGCATGCCTCTCTCGTTAGTAAATTTGATAGACTAAAGATTGAGTATGTTAATGAGATGTTGAGTATGTTAATGAGATGTTGCCTCCATGCACTAAATGTGAACATTTAGAGACACTTAAAAAGGAAAATTTGCTATTACATGAAACTTTAGAAAAATTTAAAATAGGTAGCAAATCCTTAAACATGATCCTTGTTAATAAGGGTCATGTTCATAGAAGGGATGAAATCGTCTTTATGAGTAGCACTCACCAAAACCCAACCATCTTCATTAAAAGCTCAACTTTGCATATTTCACCCCAAAGTAAATGCAACTTTTGTTGCAAATTTAGACATTATACTCATAAATATCCATTTAAGAGGCATAATCCATATAAGTTAATTTGGGTTCCTAAAGGAACCATAAGTGACATAATACAAAATGATAAATTAGGTAGATCGATTAATAAGGCACTCAAAGTCAAATGGGTACCTAAAAGAAAATCTCATTTCTTATAGATATGTTTACAATCACAAGCTAGGAGCAAGAGATGGTACCTTGATAGTAGATACTAAAGGCATATGATTGGAGATCCAACTCAATTCTATAAGCTCACTAGCCAAGATGAAGAATATGTTATATTCAGAGACAACAATAAAAGTAAAATAATTGGCAAAGGAACCATAGGTAACAAATCAAACTTCTTAATTGAAGATACATTATTAGTAGATAGTTTAAAGTATAATATTTTGAGCATTAATCACTTGTGTGATAAAGGATATATTATAAAATTTAAATTTAATGTTTGTATTATTAAAATACCACACCAAAATATATCTATGATTACCTTAAAACATAATAACATGTATACTATTGACATTGACGATCTTTGTAATGAAATATGCTTTTCAGCTTTAGACGATAATGCTTGGCTTTGACATAGGAGGTTAGGTCATGCTAGCATGAAACTAATCTTTCAAATTTCATATAGAGAACTTGTAAGAGGAACGCCCAACATCAAGTTTGTTAAAGATAAGGTGTATGATGTATGTCAACTAAGAAAATAAATAAAAGGTAGTTTCAAATCAAAAAAATCAAATAAGTACTTCTAGACCATTGCAATTGATCCATATGGATTTATTTGGACCAATTTGTTGAATCTCGAATTTTGATGATAAAACTAATTGATTGTGGTTTATTGTTTAACTACATTTTGAGTTACGTAGGTCTACTATCGATCAGGATTAGACAGTTGATGCTGGAGGAATTGACGTTGTATCGGGTGATCACGTAAGGATATTGGATGTCGAGCCGGAGGTTTGATCGGCAATCGGCAGAAGGCTTCGTACGTCGGGCATTAAGCCAAGAAGAGCATGTTGCGCCAAGGATATCGAGGTTGCGGAGGTCAATCGTTGATTGGGCAATAGATCGCAAGAGAGGATGATGTGTCGAAGAATCAGACGAAGCGTCGACCAATGATGTGCTGGGCAACTGAATGTCAATTCATGTTGTAATAACTATCTAGATCGAAGTAGAGTTGTTGTTTGTGTGTGTGCAGGATTAACTACGATGACGATGAAGATGTAAAGCGAAACAAAGTGTCAGAAGTCAAGTGGGATGGATCGTTGGGAGTTCGAGAGTTCGACGGGAGTCCAAAGATTCATTGGGAGTGTTGCCGGAACCGACCGAGAACGAGTAGGGAGCTTGCCAAAAGGTTTTCGGAAGTTCACCGGAAGATTCGTCGGAAGTTCATGGAGCTTACCAAGAAAGATCAGAGCTTGCCAATGAAGCTCGTTGGAACTCACCAAGATCATCGTGAAGTCCAAGAGCTTGCCGGGAGTCCGTAGAATGGTTTTTGAGGGTTCGTCAAAAGACCATCAGAAGTTTGCCGGAATCTCGTCGGAAGAAGTCTTGACTTGTCGGACTTTGTAATAGCTTAGAAAATATCTTTAAATTTATAGTTAGTATATAATTTAGTTTAGGATTAGGTATTAATCCTATAAACCAAGTTTCGACCAATTTGGGCTTGATTTGGACCGGTTTGGGCTGAGTTTTAGGCCCAAACTGGAGTGTTGAAAAGTGCTGGGCGGTGACATCGCCTAGCACCCGAGAGGGTGGGCGGTGGCACCGCTACCTTGGGTAGTGGAACCGCCGAGTGCAGTGTCAGTCTGACAACTGACAGGCGGTGGCACCGCCACTGACAGGCAGTAGCACCACCACTGACAGGCGGTAGCACCGCCAGCACCAGGAAGCCCGAAAAGAATTCAAATTTGGAGCCCAAATTTGAATCCTCTTTGGGGCTATAAATACTTCTCACATTCTTATATGAAAGGGTGTCTAGAACTAAAAAAAGAAGGGGGAAACTCTCTTGAAAGTGTGTCAAATCTTCCCTCTAAGTTTTAAGAGTGTTCTAGTCCAAGAGAGGGGTAAGAGTGCTTGTAAGGGTTATCTCCTAAACCCATCAAAAGGAGAGGAGCTGTAAGGGAGTTCATCCTTGCCCATTGGAAGGAGGATACTTAATGGAAAGCCGGTGGCCTCAAGCGAAGAGGAATCGGGAGTGGATGTAGGTCGGATGACTGAACCACTATAAAATCAGTTTACATTTATCTTATTATCATTTACATTACTACAAACCATCTTCACTTTGATGCTCTACTTCATTGTCTCATTCTTACGTATGCTTTCAAGTTAAAATGCAATCGAAACGTTTACTCTTTTCGTACGACGTTTCCGAAGTTGGTTTAAATCGCCGAAAATCTATCATCTTTAACTGCTGCACTAATTCACCCCCCCCTCTTAGTGCCGCTCGATCCCTAACAATTGGTATCAGAGCCACATTTTTTCTCTTTCGGATTTACACCCATAAGAAATGGCTCTTCATGGCTTTCAAGAGGGCTTTTCGATTTTTCGTCCATCGTTGTTTAATGGTTCAGACTACACCTATTGGAAAACTCGAATGAGAGTTTTCTTGATTTCTATAGATTTGGATTTATGGAACATCATTGAAAATGGATTTCAACTTCCCTCTAAACCGACGAACGAATGGTCGGACTTAGAGAGAAAATCTTTTTCGTTAAATGCAAAGGCTATGAATGCCTTATTTTGTGCCTTAGATAAAAACAAGTTCAACCATATTTCTTCTTACGAAATGGCTTTTGACATTTGGCAAACTCTTGAAATCACGCACGAGGGAACTAGTAGAGTCAAAGACTCAAAAGTAAACCTCTTATTTCATGATTTTGAGTTTTTTCGAATGACACCAAGCGAAATTATCGGTGATATGTACACCCGCTTCACAGATATCATCAATAGCTTAAAAAGTCTTGGTAAATATTTTTCAAACTTTGAACTCACTAACAAGATCTTAAGATCCCTTCCAAAAAGTTGGGATCATAAAGTAACCATAATACAAGAAACTAAAAATTTAAATGATTTTTCATTAGAAGAAATAATCGGGTCATTAATGACCTATGAAATGAGTTTCTTGAAATATTTGGAACATGATGAATATATGAACCACCTTTTAAAGAACAAGAAGGATTTGGAACTTCGGACAAATGAATATCACTTGAGTGATGACTCAAGTGATGAGGACAATGAGAACTTTGAACTTCGAACACTAAATCTTAATAAGTTCATTAAACAAAAATCTAAAATAAATAATAAACTTGAACGGAGGATGAGGCCAAAGAAGAGGAATGCACCCAAGGACGAATCGAGAACATCCAAAGGTGAAACGACAAACTATGCTTTGATGGTTTTCGACAATGAGGTAAGAAACTCACTCGAAATGTTTTTACCTTACTTTGAAATTACATGATGCTTTCCATGATTGCTTAACTTAGTTAGTAGGAATGTTTTCATGCTTTTCTTGTGTTTTTGGAAATTAAAAAATGTTTTAAAAAATTATACTATGCTTTTTCTTCTAGTATTTTTGAAAAGTAAAAATTATGAATGATGATTGCTTAGTTTATGATTTCCATATCGTATTTTGATGCATGGTTTAACACAAAAATTAATTAGCATGATTATGATTGTGTATTTTATTTTTCATGCTTAATGATATTATTCATGGGAATTGAAATGATGATATCTTATGTTTTGGAATGATGCCTTGATGGTTTTGACAAAACTTGTGAATTGGTTTTATATGATGATACATGGCTTTAGTATGAAATATTTGAACATACTCGTATAAGATCAAAATGGAAAATATGTCATCATGATGTTTTATTCTTAACGGTTTTTATGACAAAACTTACGTCATACTTTGAAATGTTGATACATGCTCACATGTAATCAATTCTCCTAATGAATGATTTTAATGATAATTTTGGATTTATATGATGATTGCATGATAATGCTTAAAACATCAAATCTTTTGTGAATGATAATTCTTGTACAAGAAAAAATTCCATGTATGCTTTCTGTATCGATTTTTTGTTTTAAATGTGATGCACTTCTATGAACGTTGTTGCTTGATAATGAAAATGCTATATGCATATGTATCTTGATGTTTTATATTGTTCTTCGATTTAAACATGATGCTTAATCTTTAAACTTTTGTATCATGCTTAATGAGGAATTGAAATGATGAATATTAAAATCTTATATTTTGGAATAATGTGTTTTTGGACTTGATGGTTTCCATAACGAAAATTATTTTTCAGATTTATAAAATGATGCATGATTTTAGCAAAAATTTGAGTATTGATAATCTTATTATAACAAATGAAAGAAAGAATTAAAATAATTTTGATGATGCATCATGAAAACATGCTTAATGATTGTATCTTACTTGATAACTTGAAATATCATATTTTGAAATAATATATTCATAATGAATCCATGAATCTTGATGATTTTCGTATCACTTTTTGGCTTTAAACTTGATACATACCTTTCATGCAAAAAGTTTTTGGGCATGCTTATGTGAAATCTTGCTTGTTAATGAAAATGCACCATATGTATGATCATGATAAATTCATGAATCTTGATAATTTTACATTGCTTTTGATTTTAAACAAGATACATGATTTTTGACATAAAAAATTAATGGCATGTTTCAAGATAATGCTTGCACTCCAAATATAATTAAAAGATAGAAGCAAGCATATTGATGATTTTGTTTTTATATGAAAATTTGAACATGCTTACATGAAATCAATTATATGAAATGGAGATGCATTTTCTATCTTATTGAGATTAATGAATTCATTTTACCAATCTTGTGAATCTCATGAAAATAAACATGATGAATATTTTGAAAAATGTGAGTGTATCATACGTTTGGTCTTAAAATTGATACTCATCTTTTGAAACATCAGCACACTTGTTTGAAACAAAATAAAACATATTATCATGATAAATTGAATCTCATGTCTTGAACTAATGTGTTATATTTTTTTTTGTCTTGATGAATCCATGTATACTATGTTCATATAAGTCTCTTGAATCTCGAGAATGAGTTTCATAATTCGATTATGAGTTTCGAGTTGACAAAATAAGTTTAAACGATTTTATGACTCCTCTCTTGATCTCTTGAAGTCATGACTTTAAATTCTTAGCTTGAGAATGAATATTTAAAATCATGCTTGATAATTTACTTTGTGAGATTTAGCCTTTATGTCTTAAACTTTCATGCTTATCTCTATTTTGCTTATCTCTATTTGGTATTAAAAGATAAAGACATGTTCAAATGAGATTAATCATAAAAAGGGAAATGTATGATTCTTAAATTTTTTTATTTTTCATGAAAGACATGTGATTAATTCATTTATGATATTTTGTGAATCACTTGAATTATGAATGAGATTTTGATGATGTGTTAAATTTTTAATCTAATTAAGATTAATAAACTCATTCATATAAATCTCTTGATCTATGAAAATGGTTTTGATGATAAGTTTTATTCAAGTCTATCTATGTCATTTATGAATCTCGTAAGAATGATCTTGATGAAGTGAATAAGGTTTATGAATCATGACTTTGATTTCTAGAACTCTTGACTTGAGACATTCTTTTATGGAAATCAAAATCTTTTCCTCTATGATTGCTTCCTTTTACCATTAACTAAAGAGGAATACAATCCAAGTCTTGATATCTCGATAATTGATACTTGAATGAATTCGTGTACTTGATATTTGATACTTGAAATTTCTCATGAAATGTAATCTTGATGAGAATTCCTATGCATGAGTTACTCTTTGTGCTATATCTTTTCAAATGAATCATGAGCCTTGACATTATATCTTTCATGATATTAAAATAACAAGAATTCTTTGGCTTGTAGGCCTTATGTGACAATTGAAAAATTGATATAAAAGAAATTTACCTTATGATGAATCAATGAATCATGATTTTATCTTTAATATTGATATACTTTTATATATCATGATTCTTAGTTGTATGATATTTATCTTAAATTGAAAATTGATAAATATGAATTTTGATCTTATTAAAAAGAAAGTTATGAATCATGAATGATATCTTTTGGTTTTGATCCTTATTGAATTTACATATTGATATCCTTCATGACATGATAACTAATGTATATTTTGATACAAATTTATAATTGATATGAAAAGTGGATGAAATTAAAATTTTTAGCCATTGAGTCCTTCACTTCATTTTGATAAAAACTAAGGGGGAGCTAGCTTGTTAAATCCATATTCATGACTTGATGATTGAAATATTCATGTAGAATTTTGATATGTATCACTTGTCATGATTTGAATATTGAAGTAAAAGAAATTGTGTTCTTCTTGATATCTTTTATGATGAATCATGAATCATGACTTGATCCATTATATTGATATATCTATATCATGATTTGAAGATTGATGTAAACTTTTTTATACAAAATTATGTGAAATGTTTATATCATCATATTTGATTCTCCCTTTTTTTTGACATTGATAAAGAGGGAGAAAGTTTATTGCTAGCTTGCACTTTAAATAAAAAATTTGCTAGCTCATTCAAGAGGAAGAGAATTGCTATGCATCTTTAAAAACCTTGCTATCATCGAATGTCTTAAAGTGATGATTGTTGAATATCTTGATTGATAGCTAGTATGATTGTAAAATTTACATATCCTTGAAAAATAGCTATGATGCTTACTTCTCCTTTTTATTGATGACATAGGGGGAGAAGTAGATTGATGATTTCATGCATTGATTGAATATTTTATATATTTACATGATGGTTTGATATATTTCTTATAACATGTGATGAATGTTGCTTGGATTTGGGATAATCCAAGGTTTCTATCAATGGCATATTGATAGGGGGAGTTTCGTTAAACTCTGGAGAGTTATGGTTAACTCCGTTAGTTATCAATTAGTTATCATCATCAAAAAGGGGGAGATTGTTGAATCTTAGATTTTGATGATGAAACTAATTGATTATGGTTTATTGTTTAACTGCATTTTGAGTTACGCAGGTTTACTATCGATCAGGATTAGACAGTTGGTGTTAGAGGAATTGACGTTGCGCTGGGTGATCACGTCAGGATATTGGATGTCGAGCTGGAGGTTTGGTCGACAATCGGTAGAAGGCTTCGTACGTCGGGCATCGGGCCAAGAAGAGCGTGTTGTGCCAAGGATATCAGGGTTACGGAGGTCAACTGCTGATTGGGCAATAGATCGCAAGAGAGGATGATGTGCCGAAGAATCAGACGAAGCGCCGACTAATGACGTGCCGGACAACTGAATATCAATTCGTGTTGTAATAACTGTCTAGATCGAAGTAGAGTTTTTGTTTATATATGTGTAGGATTAACTACGATGACGATGAAGACATAAAGCGAAACAAAGTACCGGAAGTCAAGTGAGATGGATCGTTGGGAGTTCGAGAGTTTGACGGGAGTCCGAAGATTCATTGGGAGTGTTGTCGGAACCGACCGAGAACGAGTAGGGAGCTTGCCGAAGGGTTTTCGGAAGTTTACCGGAAGATTCGTTAGAAGTTCACGGAGCTTGCCAAGAAAGATCGGAGCTTGCCAATGAAGCTCGTTGGAACTCGCCAAGATCATCGTGAAGTCCGGGAGCTTGTCGAAAGTCCGTAGAATGGTTTCCGAGGGTTCGTCAGAAGATAGTCGGAAGTTTGCCGGAAGCTCGCCAGAAGAAGTCTTGACTTATCGGACTTTGTAATAGCTTAGAAAATGTCTTTAAATTCATAGTTAGTATGTAATTTGGTTTAGGATTAGGTGTTAATCCTATAAACCAACTTTCGGCCAATTTGGGCTTGATTTGGACCGGTATGGGCCGAGTTTTAGGCCAAAATTGGAGTGCTGAAAAGTGCTGGGCAGTGGCACCGCCCAGCACCCGAGAGGGTGGGCAGTGGCACCGCTGCCTTGGGTGGTGGAACCGCCGAGTGCAGTGTCAGTCTGACAACTGACAGGCGGTGGCACCGCCACTAATAGGCGATAGCATCGCCAGCACCGAGAAGCCCGAAAAGAATTCAAATTTGGAGCCCAAATTTGAATCCTCTTTGGGGCTATAAATACCCCTCACATTCTTGGATGAAAGGGTGTCTTGAACTAAAAAAAGAAGGGGGAAACTCTCTTGAAAGTGTGTCAAATCTTCCCTCTAAGTTTTAAGAGTGTTCTAGTCCAAGAGAGGGGTAAGAGTGCTTATAAGGGTTATCTTTTAAACTCGTCAAAAGGAGAGGAGCTGTAAGAGAGTTCATCCTCACCCATTGGAAGGAGGATACTTAGTAGAAAGCTGGTGGCCTCAAGCGAAGAGGAATCGGGACTGGATGTAGGTCGGATGACCAAACCACTATAAAATCGGTTTACGTTTATCTTATTGTCATTTACATTACTGCAAACCATCTTCACTTTGATGCTCTACTTCATTGTCTTCTTCTTATGTATGCTTTCAAGTTAAAATGTAATCGAAATGGTTTTAATCGAAACGTTTACTCTTTTCATACGAAGTTTGCAAAGTTGGTTTAAATCGCCAAAAATCTATCGTCTTTAACCGCTGCACTAATTCACCCTCCCTTTTAGTGCCGCTTGATCCCTAACACAATTGATACAATAAGCCTAGGAGGTAGCAAATTCACCTTTATAATTGTTGATGATTATAGTAGATATACTTAGACATACTTCTTGACATACAAAAGTGATTGTTTTAAGTATTTTTTAAAATTTTGTAAACTTGTTCAAAAGGAAAAAGGCTTTATGATTTCATCTATTCATAGTGATCATGGTGGTGAGTTTCAAAATTGTGATTTTCAAAACTTTTGTGAATTAAATGGGTACAACTACAATTTCTCTACTCCAAGAAACTCAATAAAATGGAGTAGTTGAAAGAAAAAATAGGAGCTTACAAGAAATGACAAGAAACTTGTTAAACGAACATAGCCCACCAAAATATTTTTGGGCCGAAGCCGTTAACATGACATGCTATGTCATGAATAGGGTTCTAGTACGACCATTATTTTCCAAAACTCCTTATGAATTGTGGAACAACAAAAGACCCAATGTTTCCTATCCGATGAAGGTATTTTTCTTGATTATTCTTCTACTTCTAAAGGATTTTGTGTATTTAATAAAAGAACTTTAGTCATAGAAGAATCTATTTATATTATTTTTAATGAGGTTTTCGAATTTAAGAAAAATAATTTTGATTTTGATGCTTTAAATTTGAATAAAACTTCTCCTCCCACAATCAACTTAGATGCATCTTCTTTCAAAGTATCTTTACCTAAGGAATGGAATGTTAGGATCAATACGGCACTAGGTGGGGGAGGGGGGGGGGAGTGGGGTGGTGAGTTAGTGCAGTGATAAAGATTACGTCAGTTTTTGATTTAAAAAATTATTTTGATGAAAAGCTTCATTTAATGAAAACACATTTCGACAAAGACGTTTAACTTCAAAAATATTTGCAAGTAAGTGATATAGAAGTAGAGTAGTTGCAAAATAAATAGACAAGTAGAAAAAGAGTGGCACACCAATTTTATAGTGGTTCGATCGTCCGACCTACGTCCACTCCCGATTCCTCCTTCGTCGAGGCCATCGACTTTCACTATCAGTCTTCTTTCAAACAGATGAAGATTAGCTACCCTTACAACCATCTTCTCCTTTTCATAGGTTTAGGAGAATAACCTTTATAAGCACTCACTCATTGCTAAACAGAATTCTAAACTTAAAACTAGAGGAGGGGATCTCTTAAGTGATTTCCACAATATTTTAACACATTTAAGTTCTTTATGCTTGTGTGTGCTAACCAGGGATGAGAGAGGTATTTATAGGCTCCAAATGGATTCAAACTTGGAGCAAAAAACTGGTCTTATCCTGGGTCTTCCGGGTGTTGGGCGGTACCACCGCTAGTGCTGGGCGGTACCACTGCTCAGTCTGGCAGTACCACCACCTGACATAATTTAGAAGATTGTGTCTTCAAGACTGAGCCACCGATGGTTCCACCGCCTATTCTGGCAGTGCCATCGCTTGACCCACCTCTTTGGCCATTGTTTGGGCCTTTCACTTAGCCCAACATAGCCTAAACTTGGGTCCAATTGGCCCCTAATTGAGTTGGCCGAATTTTAACCTAATTAGACTTAAAACCTACTTCGATCTAGATAATTATTACAAAGCTTAATCGAATATTGTCTGGCATATTATTGGTTCATCCGACGCTTCATCTGATTCTTTGGCGCATCAGATCTCCTTGGCGTATTGCCCAATCGGCCAACTCCGATCTCCTTGGCGTAATTTCGCTCTTCCGAAGCCTTCTACCGATATGTCGACCGATCCTTCGGCTCGACGTCTAATCTTCTGACATGTTCTCCTCTAACCCAATGTCAATTCTTCCTATTTCAATTGTCTATTCTTAATAGAAGCTATTTACGTCACTCAAAACATAAATTAGATCTTAATTACTATCAATTGGTTTCATTATCAAAATCCAAGATTCAACAATCTCTCCCTTTTTGATGATGACAATCAATTGATGACGGAGTTTAGACAAACTTCCCCAATCAATATTGTCATATTGATAGAACTTTTGAATTAAAAAATTCAAGCAACATGTCATCATAAAAATCATACATAATAATAATTTCAATACATCAAAGTTCATACATGATCATCTTCATACTTCTCCCCCTTTGTCATCAACAAAAAGGAGAAGTACATCCAGCTAGTTTTAAAGATATGCAAGTTTTACAACATACTTTCAAGATTTACATCACTTTATAACATTTATGATCATCAAATCATCAAGTTTTAAAGATGTGCAATTTTACACTTTTGCTTCTTAAGATAGGCAAGATAGCACTTTGCTTCTCTTGAGATTGCATGCTTGTAATTCTTAGTGGTGTTCATGATAGTAAGTTCTTTCTTCTCTTTTGAGAAGTGTAAGCTAGTAAGTTTTGCCTTTCTAGCAATTTTACCTTTCATGCTAGTAATTTTGGTTCCTTTGCAATATATGAGCTAGTAAGTCTTTCTCCCCCTTTGCCATTGTCAAAAAGAAGAGAAGAGTATAATTTTTCTTTTACATCAATGCTCTAATCATGATAAAAATTAATCATATCATGAGGTATAAAAAAAGATTGCATAAATATTTCAATCATAAAAATCAAGTCTTGAACTCCAATTTATCATTCAAGCTAGCATATTTTCTCTCCCCCTTTTGTCATAAAAAAGAAGGAAAGAATATAATAATATTCCAAACATCATATGAGATATACAACCATCAATACAAGGGAGTCATACGAGAGTCATGACATAAAAGATATAAAATAAAAAATCATGAAAGATTAAGTTGTGAATACCAAAATATCATGATCGATAAATTGCTTCATTTATAAATACCAAATAGAAATCTTAGGAGATCAAAAAATCTTGATTCACACAGAGAATTCGAGTTGTAAATCCAAAAAATCAAGAGACAAGTCATATTTAATTTGGTTAATTCTCTTTTGATAAAATGGGAGAATCATGGTATACGATCTTGATTTATAAAAGTTTTAAGTTATAATTATCAAGATCATGAATCGTAAATATTTTCTTTAACTAAAATTCATGCATAATATATCTCAATTCATCATGATTCATATAAAAAAAAAATTCAAGTGTCAAGTGTAAGATTCGGATAAAACTCATTTAAATTTAAATCAAATCATCAAAATCACTTTATAGAGATTTAAAAATAACAAACATAGATTCTTCATTAACGATTTCTTTTGATGAAAACTCGATAAGATAGAGATTGAGAAAATGCATTCCCTTTTTATGTGTTTTAATTTAAGTGATTCATTTCATATAAGCATGCCTTTGTCTTTTTATGCCAAATCAAAATATGCATCATCGTATAAATCTGAAAAGCAAACTTCATAATAAAAACCATCAAGATAAAAAATATAACATATTATTTCAAAACATAAGATTTCAAGTCATTAAATCCTCATACATAATATAAAATCATCAAGCATCATGTTTCAAACTGAAAAATAATTCAACATCATCAAAATTCATATGATTGCTTCTATCCTTTAAGCCAAATCCATGCATTATGTTTGAAACAAAAAAGGGAAATGGAAATCATCATAATAAATATACATGGAATTAATCTTACTTGGTGTACAAGCATTAGATCAATATTTTGTTTGTAAAACATATAATTATCATGATCAATATTTTTTAATTTTCAAAAATCACTAGAAAGAAAAGCATAATGGTTTTTTAACTAATTCATATCATAGAAAAACATTAAGTAACTTCATGGTAATGTAAAAAAGATTGGATTGAGTCACTTACTTTGTTGTCGAAAGCCGTCAAGGTATAGTTCGTCACTTCGTCTTCATTGGTTTATTCCTCATCTTTGGATGCTCTCGATTTATCCTTGAGTTCTTTCTTTTTCTTTGGCATCTTCTTATTTTTAAGTTCAATTTTGTTCTTAATTTCATGTTTTATAAATTTTTTAAATTTTATAGTGATAAGTTCAAGGTCATCATCATCATCATCACTTGAGTTATCACTCAAGTGGTATTCTATTATTCGAAGTCTCAAATCCTTCTTATTCTTTAGAAGGTTGTTCTCATATTCATATTATGCCAAGAAAGTCATTTTGTTGGTCATCAAAGACTCGATAAGTTCTTTGAAAGAATAATAGTTTAAGTTCTTTGACTCTTGTATAGTCATTACTTTCGGATCCCAACTTTTTGGAAAGGATCTTAAAATCTTGTTTACAAGTTCAAAATTAGAAAAATATTTATCAAGACTTTTTAAACTATTGATGACATCCATAAAATGGGTGTACATGTCACCAATAATTTTGCTTGGTGTCATTTAAAAAAGTTCAAATTTGTGCATCAAAAGATTTATTTTTGAGTCTTCGACTCTGCTAGTGCCTTCGTGTGTGACTTCAAAAGTATGCCAAATCTCTATTGAATTTCGGATTTTGATGATGAAACTAATTGAGTATGATTTGTGGTCTAATTGTGTGTTGAGTTACGCAGGTCTACTATCGATCAGGATTAGACAGTTGACGCTGGAGAAATTGACGTTGCGCCGGAGGTGATCACGTCAGGATATTGGATGTCGAGCCGGAGGTTCGGTCGACTATCGGCAGGAGGCTTCGTACGTCAGGCATCGGGCCAAGAAGTGCGGAGTTGCGCCATGGATATCGAGGTTGCGGAGGTCAACCGCTGATTGGGCAACAAGCCGCTAGAGAGGGCGATGTGCTAAAGGATCGGACGAAGCGCCGACCAATGATGTGCTGGGCAACTGAATGTCAATTCATGTTGTAATAACTGTCTAGATCGAAGTAGAGTTTTTGGTGTTTGTTTGTGCAGGAGTGACTACGATAGGGATGAAGACGTAAAGCGAAACAAAGGGCCGAAGATAAGTGTGATGAATCGTTGGGAGTTCGAGTGTTCAATGGAAGTCCGAAGATTCGTTGAGAGTGTTGCCGGAACTGGCCGAGAACGAGTAGGGAGCTTGCCGAAGGGTTTTCGGAAGTTCGCCGGGAGGTTCGTCGGAAGTTCGCGGAGCTTGCCAAGAAAGATCGGAGCTTGTCAAAGAAGCTCGGGGGAACTCGCCAAGATCATCGTGAAGTCCGAGAGCTTGCTGTGAGTCCGCGGAATGGTTTCCGAAGGTTCGTCGGAAGACCGTCGGAAGTTGACCGGAAGCTCGCCGGAAGAAGTTGTCATGTGGACTTTGTAATAGCTTAGGAAACGTCTTTAAAATTCGTAGTTAGCACGTATTTTGGGTTAGGATTAGATAACCCAAAGTGGGGCCCATTGGGCCTTGATTAGGATGAGTTTGGGCCAAAATTTTGGCCCAAACCGAACCAGCAGCATGCGTGCTGCTACGTGCATGCATGCTACGTACATGCATGCTGGTAGTGGTGGGGCACTACTATAGCGCTAGCGCTCAGCATGAGCAGGCGGTAGCATCGCCTGGGTGTCTGCCAGGATTGACAACACCGAAAAACTCAAAAGATTCAAATTTTTGGCTCCAAGTTTGGGCTCCAAATTTGAATCACTTTGAGGCCTATAAATACCCCTCATATTCTTGGATGAAAGGGGACTAGAACTGAAAAAAAGGAAGGGGGAAACTCTCTTGAAAGTGTGTCAAATCTTCCCTAAGTCTTAAGAGTGTTCTAGTCCAAGAGAGGGGTAAGAGTGCTTTGTAAGGTTATCTCCTAAGCCCGTCAAAAGGAGAGGAGCTGTGAGGGAGTTCATCCTCGCCCATTAGAAGGAGGATAGCTAGTGGAAAGCCGGTGGCCTCAAGTAAGGAGAATCAAGAGTGGACGCAGGTCGGATGACCGAACCACTATAAAAATCTGGTTTGCATTTACGTTCTTGCTATTTACTTTGCTACAAACCCTTTTCACTTGCTGCCTTATTTACTCAACTTCATCTTCATCTTATTACGTATGCTTTAAAGTTAAAACACAATCTTTCCGGGTTCAAACGAAACGTTGCATTCATTCGTACGAAGTTTCCAAAGCTTGTTTTAAATCGCTGAAAATCTATCGTTTTATCTGCTGCACTAATTCACCCCCCCTCTTAGTGCTGCTTGATCCCTAACAATTGGTATCAGAGCCTTGTTCTTTATCTTTCAGATTTACACCCGTGAGAAATGGCTCTAAATGGTTTTCAAGAGGGCTTTTCGGTTTTTCGTCCACCGTTCTTTAACGGTTCAGACTACACATATTGGAAAACTCAAATGAGAGTTTTCATGCTTTTAATGGATTTGGATTTGTGGAACATTATCGAAAATGATTTTCAACCTTCCTCTAAACCGACAAACGAATGATTGGTTTTGGAGAAAAGGTTGTTTTCTTTAAACGCAAAGGCTATGAATGCCTTATTTTGCGCTTTGAACAAGAATGAGTTCAATCGAATTTCTATGTGCGAAACGGCTTTTGACATTTGGTGAACTCTTGAAATCACGCATGAGGGAACTAGTAGAGTTAAAGACTCGAAAGTAAACATCTTGTTGCATGATTTTGAGCTCTTTCAAATGACACCAAGCGAATCTATCGACGACATATACACCCGCTTCACGGATGTCGTCAATAGCTTGAAAAGTCTTGGTAAAAGTTTTTTGAATTTTGAACTCACTAACAAGATCTTAAGATCCCTTTCAAAATGGTGGGATCCTAAAATAACGGCGATTCAAGAATCAAAGGATCTAAATAATTATTCTATTGATGAACTCATTGGGTCTTTAAAGACCTATGAAATGGAACATGATGAATATGATGAACATGATGAACACATGAACCACCTTCTAAAGAACAAGAAGGTTTTTGAACTCCGAACTATGAAATGCCACTTAAGTAATGACTCAAGTGATGAGGACAATGAAGACATTGAACACAAAACAATGAATGTTAACAAGTTCATTAAACAAAAATTTAAAAACACAAATGAACTTGAATGGAGAAAGAGGCCAAAGAAGAAGAAGAAGGCTTGCAAAGAAGAATCAAGGAAAGAAGAAGCAAACTACGCTTTAATGGGCTTCGACAATGAGATAAGTAACTTAACTTCCTTGAATTATTTTGAAATTACTTGATGATTTCCATGAATGCTTAACTTAGTTAGTAGGAATTTTTTTATGCTTTTCTTGTGTTTTTAGAAATAAAAAATTTTGAAATTATACTATGCTTTTCTTTATAGTATTTTTGAAAAGTAAAAATATGAATAATGCAAGATTTGTGATAATGCTTAGGATTGATCTATGCATGTGTATCTTGATGATTTATATTGTTTTTCATTTCTAAACATGATGCTTGATGATTTTGTATTATGCATGAGCTTTCGAAAGTAATAAAGTGTCATATTGTGATGATGAAACATAATTTTCAAATTTATAAATAGATGCATGATTTTGGCAAAAATTTGAACATGGCCTTTTAACATAAAAATTGAAAGTGTGCTATCATTATTATGTATTTGGTCTTGACGATTTTATGACTAAGCTTGTGTTTTATTTTGATACATGTTTTCATAAAAATTTTGATACATGCTCACATGTAATCAATTTAT
This sequence comes from Musa troglodytarum, assembly GCA_023547065.1. Taxonomy (NCBI): domain Eukaryota; kingdom Viridiplantae; phylum Streptophyta; class Magnoliopsida; order Zingiberales; family Musaceae; genus Musa; species Musa troglodytarum. The sequence goes on from CP097503.1 coordinate 6,462,285, forward strand.
GTTGCTCTTATTAAAATTTTCGAATGAAAGATTTTGATGCATTTGATCTTAATGGGTTTAATGACAAACTTGTATTTTGAATTTATACAATGATGGCTTCCGTATAAATATTTGAACATACATTATGAAATCATCATTGAAATGAAAATATTAGAAGTTTGTTATCATGCTTAATGACCTTGTGATATCATATCTTGATGACAAACTCATGTTTCGATTTTAAAATTTGATACTTATCTTTTGAAACATGAAACATATTATCATGATAAATTGAATCTCGTCTTAGAATAATATGTTGTATTTTTGCCTTGACAATTTTTATGATAAAGTTTGACTTTCGATTTTGATGAATCCATGTGAATCTTTTTGAATCAAATCCTTTAGAAAATACTATATACTTAATGTGATTTGACTTAATGATCATTAAGATAAAATTTATATTTCCATCTTGAATGTTGACATTTTGTTTTAAGGCAAAGGCATGCTTATAAGAAGCAAATCATATGAATAGAAATTTACAAGAATGAAATACAATCCTCTATTTTTCGATTCTTCAATAAATCTATGCTTATCATGTATGAATTTATTGAATATGATTTTTGAGGATGATTTTAGATTTAAAATGCTTGATTTGTATTTATGACATAAGATACATTTTAAATATGAATCATGCCCTATCTCGCTTAATTCATTTTGTTCTCCTATAATTCCTTTTACTTACTAAAAGGGAGAACCTTCCAAATGAATATGCTTGATAATTTGTGTTATGAGATTTAGCCTTTATGTCTTGAATATTTATGCTTATTTTTATTCGATATAAAAAAAGACAAAGGCATGCTCATATGAAATATTAATGCATGATTCTTGAAATCTTTCCATCTCTAAAGTTTTCAAAAACAAGTGATAAATTGTTTATGATATTTTGTAAATCATTAGAACTAATGAGATTTTGATGATACGGTAATGACTTTATTCATGTTATGAATCTCAAAAATAATAATTTGATTATGAGTCTTGAGTTGATAAATTGAGCTTGAATGATTTTTCTTTTAACGATTCTTGAATCTTTTGGAATTATGACTTGTTAAGACATATTTAATGCTTGAATCAAATTTTAAAAAGATTTTATTTTGCTATAAAGAAATTTTATTGAAATCATGATCTTGACAACTATGACTTGAAACTCTTTATAAATCAAGATCTTTTACCATGCTCCTTCCGTCTTATCAAAAGAAAATTCTTTAAATGAAATGTAACTTGTCTTTTGATCTCTCGGAATTTAATACTTGAATTTTTATGAATTTGTGATCTTGATATCTTGATTCTTATGAAATGTGATCTTGATGAAAAATCTTATACATGAATCAAGTTACGCTTTATGCTATATCTTTTCAAATGGATCATGAGCCTTGATGTCATATATTTCATGATCCTAGAAGTGATATGATCTCTTTGCCTTGTACAATATTGAAAATTAAATTTCTTTATGATAAATTATGAATCATGACTTGATCTATGAGATTGATATGCTTTTATATATCATGATTCTTGGTTGTATGATATTTATCTTGAATTAAAAATTGATAAATATGAATTTTGATCTTGCTAAAAAGAAAATTATGAATCATGGATGATATCTTTTGGTTTTGATTCTTGTTGAATTTACATATTGATATCCTTCATGACATGATTTCTCATGTCTCAATATCATCTCGTATGCATCATGTGATGATTGATATATTGATTGATGCAATTTTCTCATTGGTTCCTCCCTTCTTTTTGATATTGATAAAGGGGGAGAAAAATTGTGAACTTGTGTATCAAAAAAGAAAAATTTGCTAGCTTAAACATTGAGAAGCAAAAAGTTGCTATCTCAAGAGAGACAAAAATCTTGCTCAACTTCACTTTTTTTTTCAACAAAATTGCTTGCATCTTTGTTACAAATTATTGTTGAATCTCATGCAAGATTATTTATAGTATTAATCCTCCTTTTCTTTTTGATATTGATAAAGGGGGAGAAGGCTTTTACAAATGAATGCAAAAGTCCTAGCATACAAAGAAAGCAAAACTTGCAAGCTTGCTCTTCTCAAAAGAGAAGAAAGAAATTATAAAATTGCATGCATATCGCAAAAGAAGTCAAGAAAATGTACAATTTGCTTGTACTTCTCAAAGGAACATAGAAAAACTTGCCATCATCACGACAAGTACTATCTTGCTTATCATTATAAATATGCGATACCTAAATGTTGTATGATGTGATTAATAGCTAGTATGTTTGTAATATTTGTATATCCCTGAAAACTAGCTATAATGTTACTTCTCCTTTTTGTTGATGACATAGGGGGAGAAGTAGATTGATGACTTCATGCATTGATTGAATATTTTATATTTGCATGATGGTTTGTTCTTATTTCACTACATGAATGATACATGTTACTTGGATTTGGGATAATCCAAGGGTTCTATCAATTGCATATTGATAGGGGGAGTTTGTGTTAAACTCCGGGGAGTTATGGTTAACTCCGTTAGTCATCAATTAGTTGTCATCATCAAAAAGGGGGAGATTGTTGAATCTCGGATTTTGATGATGAAACTAATTGAGTATGATTTGTGGTCTAATTGCGTGTTGAGTTACGCAGGTCTACTATCGATCAGGATTAGACAGTTGACACTAGAGGAATTGACGTAGCGCCGGAGGTGATCACGTCAGGATATTGGATGTCGAGCCGGAGGTTCGGTCGAGTATCGGCAGGAGGCTTCGTATGTTGGGCTTCGGGCCAAGAAGTGTGGAGTTGCGCCATGGATATCGAGGTTGCGGAGGTCAACCATCGATTGGGCAACAAGCCGCTAGAGAGGGCGATGTGCCGAAGGATCGGACGAAGCGTCGACCAATGATGTGCCGGGCAACTGAATGTCAATTCGCGTTGTAATAACTGTCTAGATCAAAGTAGAGTTTTTGGTGTTTGTTTGTGCAGGAGTGACTACGATAGGGATGAAGACGTAAAGCGAAACAAAGGGCCGAAGACAAGTGTGATGAATCGTTGAGAGTTCGAGTGTTCAACGGAAGTCCGAAGATTCATTGGGAGCGTTGCCAGAACCAGCCAAGAACGAGTAGGGAGCTTGCCGAAGGGTTTTTGGAAGTTCGCCGGGAGGTTCGTCGGAAGTTCGTGGAGCTTGCCAAGAAAGATCGAAGCTTGCCAAAGAAGCTCGGGGGAACTCGCCAAGATCATCGTGAAGTCCGAGAGCTTGCTGTAAGTCCGCAAAATGGTTTCCGAAGGTTCGTCAGAAGACCGACGGAAGTTGACCGGAAGCTCGCCGGAAGAAGTTGTCATGTGGACTTTGTAATAGCTTAGAAAACGTCTTTAAAATTCGTAGATAGCATGTATTTTGGGTTAGGATTAGATAACCCAAAGTGGGGGCCCATTGGGCCTTGATTAGGATGAGTTTGGGCCAATGCATAATGCAGGCTCGACATGGTCATGGTGCTGCATGGGTGCATGTACTCAAGCAGAGCACTTGGTGGCGTACAGCACCGGGTGTCCGCTAGCCGACAACACTTGTAACTCAAAAGGTTCAAATTTTGGCTCCAAGTTTGGGCACCAAATTTGAATCACTTTGAGGCCTATAAATACCCCTCACATTCTTGGATGAAGGGGACTAGAACTGAAAAAAGGAAGGGGAAACTCTCTTGAAAGTGTGTCAAATCTTCCTAAGTCTTAAGAGTGTTCTAGTCCAAGAGATGGGTAAGAGTGCTTTGTAAGGGTTATCTCCTAAGCCCGTCAAAAGGAGAGGTGCTGTGAGGGAGTTCATCCTCGCCCATTAGAAAGAGGATAGCTAGTGGAAAGTCGGTGGCCTCAAGCAAGGGGAATCGGGAGTGGACGTAGGTCGGATGACCGAACCACTATAAAAATCTGGTTTGCATTTACGTTCTTGCTCTTTACTTTGCTGTAAACCCTTTTCACTTGCTGCCTTATTTACTCAACTTCATCTTCATCTTATTACGTATGCTTTAAAGTTAAAACGTAATCTTTCCGGGTTCAAACGAAACGTTGCATTCATTCGTACGAAGTTTCCAAAGCTTGTTTTAAATCGCTGAAAATCTATCGTTTTATCCACTGCACTAATTCACCCCCCCCTCTTAGTGCCGCTCGATCCCTAACAATCTCTTGTGCAATTTTGTAAATAGAAATATGATTAAATTCGTTTTTATCGAAGGTACAAAATAAGACATTCATAGCCTTTGTATTTAAAGAAAAAGTCTTCTTCTCCAAATCATTCCAATCGTTCATTGGAAGAGAAGACTTTTGAAATCCGTTTTCAATGATATTCCATAAATTTAAATCCAAGGAAAGGAAGAAAACTCTTATTCGAGTTTTCCAATATATGTAGTCTGTCCCATTGAACAAGGGAGGATGAACGATAGAATGACCCTCTTAAAAGCTGAAAAGAGCTATTTCTCTTGGGTGTTAATCTAAACGAGAAATAACGAGGTTTTGATACCAATTGTTAGGATCAATATGACACTAAGAGGGAGGGGGGGGGGGTGAATTAGTGCAGTGGTAAAGATTATATTAATTTTTGATTTTGGAAAATTGTTTCGATGAAAAGCTTCATTTAGTGAAAACACATTTCGGCAAAGATGTTTAATTGTAAAATTGTTTGCAAGTGAGTGGCATGGAAGTAGAGTAGTTGTAAAATGAATAGACAAGTAGAGAAAGAGAGGCACACCAATTTTATAGTGGTTTGGTCGTCCGACCTACATCCACTCTCGATTCCTCCTTCGTCGAGGTCACTGGCTTTCACTATTAGTCTTCTTTCAAACGAGCGAAGACTAACTACCATTACAACCCTATTCTCTTTTTCACAAGTTTTGGAGAACAACCTTTATAAGTACTCACTCCTCTCTAAATAGAATTTTAAACTTAGAACTATAGGAGGGGATCTCTCAAGTGATTTCCACAGCGTTTTCACACTTTTAAGTTCTTTGTGCTTGTGTGTGCTAACCAAGGATGAGAGGGGTATTTATAGGCTCCAAATGGATTCACATCTTGAGTCTTTTGGGTACTAGCGGTACTATCGCCAGTGCTGGTAGTACCATTGCCCAGGCTTTCTAACATTGGGTGGTACCATCGCCCAGTCTGGTGGTACTACTACCTCATACAGTCTTAGAGACTATGTCTTGAAGATGTTAGGATCTGAGTGGCACTAGGAGGGGGGGGGGTGAATTAGTGCAGTAGATAAAAATAGTACTTTTAAATTCAATTTCGGAAAGAGTTGTCCGTAGAGAAATTTTGATCCGACGAAGAGATTTCGGCAAAGTGATTCAAGTGAATGCTATCAAAAGTAGAGAGGAGGAAATCAAGAGATCACAACAAATATTGAATGAAGTATAGAAAGTTAAAACTCATACATCAAGAGAAGTATGCAGCGATGTATAGTGGTTCATCAAATGACCTACGTCTACTTCCGAAACCTCCTTCGATGAGGTTCCCAATTTCCACTATCAAATCTTCTTGAAGCGGAAGGACTAAGGACCCATTTTACAAACTTTTATAGGTGGTTCACACTCTTACAGAATTTTGACAAAGTAAAACATGGGAGGTGAGTCGCGCGTACGCGCAGGTCACCGCAGCGCGCGTGGCGTTGCGCCAGCGCGGCGCCACATGATTGGCGCCGCCACCGTGGTGGTTCGCCCGCCACGAGGTGCTGCGGGTGCTGCGCCAGGAGGTCGCAGGCGACGGCGTAGTGCCGCGGGTAAACTGGTAGGGGCGTATGTGTAAGGCCTGTGCAACACAGCGAGAGAGGGAGAGGAGTTAGGGTTTTCGGGCAAAAGATGAATTTGCCCCTATGAATTTATAAAATTTCGATTTATGTCCCTTTTGTCAGAATTACCAAAATACCCCTCATAATTTCAAAAATACCAGTTTTATCCTTTTGGTCGAATGACCAAAATACCCTTAGGAATTTAGAAAATTTCCTATATGTCCCTGATTTCAAAAAATAAATATATTAATTAAATTATTTAATTAACTATTATTTTTTATCTAGTAGTCCTATAAAATAACATATACATATGATGTATGATGTGGATAAATGATCATGGACTTGTGATGTGATATATGTACATGTGATTATTATTATTGGGGTCTGTGAGCCTCTATTTTTTCTTGTTTATTATCGGGCCTACGTGCTTATAATTATGTTGTAATTACATAAGGAGACATAGCGCTAATAGGACCCACGAGACCGAGATGAATGATCCGACGCATGGAGATGCGTTGAGATACCGACGGATCCGACAAAGTGAGATGGACGATCACAGGGCATGGAGATATGCTGAAGCACACATAGATCTTGATGTGAGTGATTGGGCCCACTATCTCAGGCCTGATCATATTAGGATGTGGTCCATGATCATCTGGTGTGATTGCTCATGTGATGTATGATTGGTTATACACCTACTAGATATGTATATATATTTGAATGCAATGTAGATATATATATATTAAATATGTATGTGTGTGACATATTATGTTAGGAGATAAAATTAAAAATCCCCTCTATTAATAATATTAATAGATTGACCCACGTAGCCTTCCATCATTATAGGTAGGAACCAATTCCCGGTGTAGGTTGAGTTGGTCGAGTCTCTCGAGACTCACCTATATCGCGTTTCGCTATCTTATCTACGATATAGAGATGTCACCGGTGACCTAAGGACATGGTATGCTTGGTCGAGTCCCTCGAGAATATATCACCAAATCAAACTCATCTTGTAACGATGGTGATGACTTAACTAAACATCATGGTTGGTCGAGTCCCTTGAGGCCATGATGGTTCGGAGGCTGAACAGGACGGTAATCACAAGGAATTGTGATTGGCAAGAGTTGCCTACCTTTACGGGCTTAATATGATTGATCGTGTCCCTCGAGATTACGTTAAGATACCGATTGGATTCCGATCCCCACTAGAGATCCGCCGGGGGTCTCCGATTCACATATCAGAGGGTGTTGTGTGTCTCGCGAAAAATTAGTGGGAATGCATTAAGATAGAAGTCCTTATCTTAATTGTTTAATTTTTATAAAATTTACATGTTATTTATTTCTGCTATATCTTTAATTTCAGAAAAATATCACTTTCAAATCCTTTACGTAGCATACTTGATGCTAACCGCCTCACTGGTCCAAATTATACATATTGGTTTTGCAATATGAGAATCGTTCTCATGGCGGAGAAAATCGCATATGTCCTTGATACAGTGATCCCTACGCCCGACGAAGGGGCAAGCGAGGATGAGATCACTCGTTATGTGAAGTACATAGATGATTCCACTCTTGCTCAGTGTTATATGTTGGCCTCTATGACTACTGAGTTACAGAGACAACATGAAAATATGGATGCTAATTCCATACTCCTGCATCTCCATAAACTGTTTGAAGTATAGGGAAGAACTCAGCGATATGAGATATCAAAGAGTCTTTTCCGTATCAGGATGACTAAGGGGACACCGGTTCAGAACCATCTCCTTAAGATGATTAAGTGGATCGAGAAACTCACAGGTCTAGGAATGGTCCTAGAGAATAACCTGTGTGTGGATCTTATGCTTCAGTCCCTACCAAATTCCTTTTCTCAGTTCATAATGAATTTTAATATGAACAAACTTGAGGTGACCCTCCTAGAGCTCCTCAATATGTTGAGAGAAGCAAAGAGCACTATCAAGAAAGAGAAGCCAGTTCTCTATGCTGGTGAGACCAAAAAGAAAAGGAAGGCTATGAAGACCCTTAAGAAGGGCAAGGGCAAGGGCAAAATGGGTAAGAAAAAGGTTACCAAGAAAGACCCAATAAAGGACAAAGGCCAGTGCTTCCACTGCGGCAAAGATGAGCACTAGAAGAGGAACTACAAAGAGTACCTTGCAGAGAGGGCGAAATAAAAGATTGGAAAAGCTTCAGGTACATTCATAATTAGTCTCTATTTGTCAGAATCTTATGATAACACATGGGTATTGGATACCGGGAGTGCTTATCATATTTACAATTCGTTGCAGGTTCTGGTAGGACCTAGGAGATTGAACAGAGGCGAGATGGACCTTAAGATGGGCAATGGAGCAAAGGTTGTTATAGTGGTTGTTGGCAAGGTCACTTTACATCTACCTGGTGGAGCTATTATTGCATTAGATGCATGCTATTATGTTCCTTCTATTATCAAAAATATTATTTTCATTTCATGTTTGATAGTTAGTGAATATAAATTAGTTTTTGAGAACAATAGTTGTTCAATAATATTAGATGATGAGATCATAACGAGAGGAACATTACATAATGGTTGATTTATGCTAGATACAACTCCATATATCTTGAGTGTAAATGAGTCTAAGAGGAAACGAGAAGTGGAGAACTAGATAGGAAAGTGTATTAAAACCCTTCGATCAGATCGAGGAGGTGAGTACATGAGTATAGAGTTCACCCAGTTCTTCAAAGACTATGATATTTTATCCCAATTGACATCTCTTTATACACCATAGCTTAATGGTGTATCAGAAAGGAGGAATCACACACTATTAAACATGGTGCGTTCCATGATATGTTTCGCCGACCTAACCATCTCATTCTAGAGATATGCCCTAGAGATATGCCCTAGAGTCAGTGATGTCTACTCCATATGAGATATGGAATAGGAAGAAGCCCGATCTTAAGATTGTTAAGATTTGAGGCTACCTTGTCCACGTCAAGAGACACAACCCCGACAAGTTGGAATCCAGGATGAAATGGTGCAAGTTTGTGGGATACCCCAAGGAAACTTGTGGGTATTATTTCTATTACCATAAAGACTAAAAGGTCTTTGTAGCCAAGAGAGCAATGTTCCTTAAAAAAGAACACATTCTTAGTGGAGATAGTGGGAGCACGATAGAGTTGAGCGAGGTTGGAGAACCTAGCTCAAGCACCATTCCACAGCTAGAATCTGTTCAGATACTTAACACACAAGTTCCAACTTTACATAGGTCTGGTAGAGTATCCCATCCTCCTGAGAGATATGTGTGACATATCAGAGGAGAGGATGTTGAGGATATTGATCCTCAGACCTACGAGGAGGCTATTATGAGCATTTGGACCTAAGCAACCTTCCCGAAGTTGGAATATAAGATTTGATGAGGCGATCAGATCTTATGACTTTGTTAAGAATGAAGATGAGCCTTGTGTGTACAGGAAAATAAATGGGAGTACTATTACCTTTTTGGTATTATATGTGGATGACATCCTGATCATTGGGAATGATGTAGGAATGCTCTCCACAGAAAAGACTTGGTTATCTAGGTACTTCTCCTTGAAGGACTTAGGGGAAGCATCCTGCATATTGGGGATACAGATCTATAGAGATAGATCCAAGAGGATGCTTGGTTTGTCCCAGTCCAGGTACATAGACACTATTGTCAAAAGGTTTGGCATAAAAAATTCTAAGAGATGTCACATACCAATGAGACATGGAATATCACTTTCTAGGAGTATGTCCCCAAAAACTCCTGAAGAAAGGGCACATATGGATATGATACTATATGCCTCAGCGATAGGATCTATCATGTATGTTATGCTATGTACCAGGCCTGATATAGCAAATGCTCTAAGTGTCATGAGCAAATATCAGGCAGATCCAGGCTTAAAGCACTGAAGAGCAGTAAAATGTATCCTTAAGTACTTGAGAAGGACTAAGGATCTTTTGCTGGAATATAGAGATAGTAGTCTCAGGGTTGAGGGCTACATGGACTCGAACTTCCAGTCCGATGTCGATGATAGCAAGTCTAATTCAGGATATGTGTTTACCCTGAATGAAGGAGTAGTATGCTAGAAGAGTTCCAAGCAAGACATTACTGCTGACTCGACCACAGAGGTGGAATACATTACTATGACAAAGGCAGCAAAGGAGGGAGTTTGGATGAAGAAATTCATCACAAATCTAGGAGTTGTCCCGAGCTACGAGGAGCTGATTCCTTTATATTGCGACAACTATGGGGTGATTACTCAAATAAGGGAACCCGGGTCTCATCAGAAATATTCTGAGGAGGTTCGAGCTTATTAGAGAGATCATAGCCCGAAGAGATGTAGTAGTGGAAAGAGTTCCATCCGAAGATAACATTGTAGATCCATTAAAAAAGCCATTAACTCAGATTATCTTTGAGCGTCACAGAGGTCTGATGGGGATCAGACATATTGGTGATTTGCTTTAGGTCAAGTGGGAGATTGCTAGTCATATGTGCCCTGCAAGCCAATCACATGAGTGATGGCACTTGTGACTTGATATGCATTTTTTTCTCTTTGCATATTATTAGGTATTTTATCACTTTATCTTGCGTGTTGCATATATTGTGATGCCTTTGGATCTGTGCAATGGGAATCGGATCACGATGAGATCACGATAATGAGACCGATTCACCTTTAGACACAAACCCTAAATTATCCTAGTCACAGGTTACTCGAGAAGGACATCGAGATAACCGGATAGACTGGTGTGCTGTATACCTGTTCATATGATGGAGGTGGCTGGTCTCATAGATACTCGTGTGGGGATACTAAGGGTAAGTGCAGGTGCTCATTGGGAAATTAGTTCACTGATTGATCGGCCTATGAAATGCTGGATGGTTATTGATACCTCACGTCAGACAGCGATTCCGTAGTCCCAGTAGTATATATGGTCCTTAGACTTGAGACACCAAGGATGTCTTGTATGAGTACTCCACTCTTTGATACTGGACTTATAGGTTTGGAAAGTTCTAGATCTAGTACAGCTGATTATTGGGAGTGGTAGCCAACCTTACGAGAGCTATTGAGTGTCAATAGAGGATCATTCGCACTTAGTATCATGAGAGGAATATACTATGTATTCTTGCTCGAACAAATCCTTGGCTAAGGTTATTCGGATTGAGAGAGAAAGAGTTCTCCGGGAGAATCCGACAAGAGCAAGACTCGAGAAGAGACCGTATGGGCCTAACAGTACCATGCCCGGTATAGGGTCTCTAGGATATTAGATGTATGAGGGACTATAGATACATGGTAACTGAGGACAGATAGGTCCAAAGGATTGGATTCCCCTATATCGTTTGGGTGCTGCAGCGTAGTGGCCTAGTACGTCCGTAGTCAATGAGTTTGGTGAATTATTATGGAGATTATAATTCACTAAGTCAAAAGGAGTTCTGACAAGTATGACTCGTGGCTAGCTTGATATTGGGCCGAGAGGATCACACACATATGATAGGTATTACGACGAGTAGAGGTTCGGATATGAGATATCCGTTAGAACCCCCTATCTTATTGGATATCCAATAAGCCCCTGAATTATTGGATCCTAAGATGAGATCCAATAATTGCTAATAAGAGATTATTGGATAGAGATCCACTAATCCAAGAGGCTTGGGTAATTGGATGGAGATCCAATGCCCAACAGGACAAGATCCATTAGGGTATACAAGAGGCCTCTATAAATAGGAGGGAACCAAAGCTCTATAGGCTGAGGGTTTCTTTTAGTAGCCACCTTCTATTCTCCTCTCCCTAAAGAGGTGCATCATCATAGTCCCTACCGTGTGGATACTACTAGATAGGAGGACGCTTGACCTTCATCCTCTCCTACAGGTTTGTAGGGATTCAGGGATATACGATTTCCCTAGGTATTTTCTTTTACACATGTAGTTTTTCGTGGATTTGTTTTAATGCACCAATCGTCGCACAATGATGGAACCTTTCTATGAGAAATCTGGGGTGTTTTGTTTTTGTTCTTCCGCTGTGCATGAGATGTTGCTCCCTAGATGAATTTCCCAACAGAGATAACAAGGGTAAAATTATTGGCAAAAGAACAATAGGTAACAAATCCAACTTTTTAATTGAAGATGTGTTGTTGGTTTATGGCTTAAAGTATAACCTTTTGAGTATTAGTCAATTGTGTGATAAAGAATACATCATTAGATTTGAATCCAATGCTTGCATTATTGAAAAACCATACAAAAACACATCTATAATTACCTTAAAACAAAATAATATATACACTATTGATATTAATGATCTTTACAATGAAATATATTTTTCGGTTTTAAATTACGATGCTTGGCTTTAGCATAGGAGATTAGGTCATGCTAGCATGAAACTAATATCTCAAATCTCATCTAGAGAACTCGTTAAAGGTATTTATAACATTAAGTTTATAAAAGACAAAGTGTGTGATGCTTATCAACTAGAAAAATAAATAAAAGGTAGTTTCAAATCGAAGAATCAAATAAGCACTTGTAGACCATTGCAATTGATCCATATAGACTTATTTAACCAATTGATATAACAAGCCTAGGAGGTAGCAAATACACCTTTGTAATCGTAGATGACTATAATAGATACACTTGGACATATTTTTTGGCATACAAAAGTGATTATTTTAAGTATTGAATCTTGGATTTTGATGATGAAACTAATTGATTGTGTTTTGTGGTCTAACTGCATTTTCAGTTACGTAGGTCTACTATCGATCAACATTAGATAGTTGACGCTGGAGGAATTGACGTTGCGCCTGGTGATTATATTAGGATATTGGATGTCGAGCCGAAGGTTCGGTCGACAATCGGCAGAAGGCTTCGAATGTCAAGCATCGGGCCAAGAAGAGCGGAGTTACACCAAGGATATCGAGGTTGCGGAGGTCAACCATCGATTGGGCAACAAGCCGCAAGAGAGGATGATGCGTCAAAGAATCAGATGAAGCACCGACCAATGACATGCTGGGCAACTGAATATCAATTCACATTGTAATAATTGTCTAGATCGAAGTAGAGTTCTATTTGTGTGTGTGCAGGATTAACTACGATGACGATGAAGACGTAAAGCGAAAAAAATGCCAGAAGTCAAGTGTGATGGATCATTGGGAGTTCGAGAGTTCGATGGAAGTCCGAAGATTCATTGGGAGTGCTGCCGGAACTGGCCGAGAACGAGTAGGGAGCTTGCCGAAGGGTTTTCAGACGTTCACCGGAAAGTTCATCGGGAGTTCATGGAGCTTGCTAAGAAAGATTAGAGCTTGCTAAAGAAGCTTGTTGGAACTCGCCAAGATCATCGTAAAGTCCGGGACCTTGCTAGGAGTCCGCAGAATGGTTTTCGAGGGTTCGTCGGAAGACCATCGAAAGTTCATCGGAAACTCGCTAGAAGAAGTCTTGACTTGTTGGACTTTGTAATAGCTTAGGAAATATCTTTAATTTTTTAGTTAGCATATTAATTTGGGATAGGATTAGGTATTAATCCTATAACCCAAGTAGGAGCCCATTGGACCTTGTTTTGGACCGGTTTGGACCGAGTTTTGGCCCAAACTAGTGTGTTGAAAAGTGCTAGGCGGTGGCATTGCCCAGGACTAGTGAGTTGGACGGTGGCACTGCCCAGTGGCCGAGAGCTAGGCGGTGGCACCGCCCAGCACCCGAGAGCATGGGCAGTGGCACCGCTACCTTAGGCGGTAGAATCGCCCTGTACATTATCAGTTTGACAGCTAACAGGCGGTGGCACCGCCAGCACCAGGAACAACGAAAGAGATTCAAATTTGGGCTCCAAATTTAAATCCTCTTGGGATTTATAAATACCCCAAGTGTTATTGCAAGAAAGATAGCAAGCACAACACTTTGAAAACAAGAAAATGCTATTCAAATCTCTTTAGAAAATCCTCCTTAGTTTTCACTTGTATTCTATCGAAATAAAGGAGAGAGTACTTGTAAGGGTTATCTCTTAAGCCCGTCAAAAGGAGAGGTGCTGTAAGGGAGTTCATCCTCGCCTGTTCGAAGGAGGATAGCTAGTGGAAAGCCGGTGGCCTCAAGCGAAGAGGAATCGAGAGTGGACGTAGGTCGCATGACCAAACCATTATAAATCGGTTTGCATTTACTTTCTTGCAACTTACTATACTACAAACCATCTTCATTTTGCAGCCTTACTTACTCGACTTCCTCTTCATCTTCTTACGTATGCTTTCAAGTTAAAATGCAATCAAAACGGTTTCAAACAAAATATTGCTTTCAATAGTACGAAGTTTTCCAAACTTATTTTAAATCGTCGAAAGTTTATCATTCTTTACCGTTGCACTAATTCACCCCCCCCTCTCTTAGTGCCGCTCGATCCCTAACAATTGGTATCAGAGCCACATTATTTCTCATTCAGATTTACACCCGTAAGAAATGGCTCTTCATGGCTTTCAAGAGGGCTTTTCGGTTGTTCGTCCACCGTTCTTTAATGGGTCGGACTACACCTATTGGAAAACTCGAATGAGAGTTTTCTTACTTTCAATGGATTTGGATTTGTGGAATGTTGTTGAAAATCATTTTCAACTTCCCTCTAAACCGACGAACGAATGGTCAGACTTAGAGAAATTTTTTTTTTCTTTGAATGCAAAGGCTATGAATGCCTTATTTTGCGCTTTGGACAAGAATGAGTTCAATCGGATTTCTACGTATGAAACAGCTTTCGATATTTGGCGGACACTTGAAATCACACACGAGAGAACTAGTAGAGTTAAAGACTCGAAAGTAAACCTCTTATTGCATGATTTTGAGCTCTTCCAAATGACACCAAGCGAATCTATCGATGACATGTACACCCGCTTCATGGATGTCGTCAATAGCTTGAAAAGTCTTGGTAAAAGTTTTTTGGATTTTGAACTCGTAAACAAGATTTTAAGATCCCTTCCAAAAAGGTGGGATCCTAAAGTAATGGCGATTCAAGAAATAAAAGATTTAAATGATTATTCTATTGAAGAACTTATTAGATCTTTAATGACATATAAAATGACATTCTTGGAACATATTGAATATGATGAACACATGAACCACCTTCAAGCTATTGACATGCCACTTGAGTGATGACTCAAGTGATGAGGACAATGACGAACTTAAGCTTCGAACACTAAATCTTAATAAGTTCATTAAATAAAAATTTAAAATAAATAATGAACTTGAACAGAGAATGAGGCCACCAATGAAGAAGAAGAAGGCTCTCCAAAAAGAATCAAGTCAAGAAGAGGCAAACTATGCTTTGACGGTTTTCGACAATGAGGTAAGAAACTCACCCAAGTTGTTTTTTCCTTATTATGAAATTACTTGAACTATTCATAAGTTGCTTAATATAGTTGGTAGGATTTTTTTTATGCTTTTTCTTTCTAGTAATTTTTGAAAATTAAAAATATAAATGATGATTGCTTAACTTGTGCTATTACAAGATCAATCTCATGTATGATTTTGAAATAACAACTCAATGCATGGTTTTTGACGCAAAATGAATCATTATGATAATTGCATCTCATGCTTGTACACCTAACAAGATTAAATCTAATGAATATTTATCTTGATGAATTCCATATCACTTTTCATAATAACATAATGAAAATATGAAATCATGTGTATCTTGTTGATCTACGTTATGAAATCTATTTTTTGGTTTTAAACTTGATAAATATCGTTTATACAAAAGAATTGAACATGCTTACATCTAATCAATGTACTTTACTCCTAACAAATTTTTGGAATGAAATATTTTGATGATAATTTCAAATTTATATGATGCTTGGCTTTTGTGTAAAAATGTGAACATGCTTATATGAGATCAGCCACATAAAATAAAACACATAAAAATTAAAAATGTGTTATCATGATGTTTTATTTTTGATGTGTTTGGTCTTGATGAGTTTATGACTAAACTTATATCTTGTTGATATATGTTTTCATAAAAAGATTTGAATATGCTCACATGAAAACAAATGCATGACATTTGAACATTCTTATGAAAGATCAAATCACTTAAATTAAAACTCATAAAGATGAGAAAATGTACTATCATGATGTTTGATGCATTTGATCTTGATGACTTTAATGATAAAACTTGTATTTCGAATTTATATGATGATGGCTTTCATGAAAATATTTGAACATACCTTATGAAATCATCATTGATAATGATAAAATGAAAATGTTAAAAAGTTATTATATCTTAATGACAAACTCATGTTTTGATTTTAAAATTTGATACTCATCTTTTGAAACATGAGTACACTTGTTTGAAACCAACAACTTAAAATGAAACACATTATCATGATAAATTAAATCTCATAATGTGTTATATTTTTGTCTTGATGATTTTTATAATGAAGGTTGTCTTTTGGTGTTGAATGTTGATATTTCTATTTTATCTTACAATAAAAGACAAAGGCATGCTCATATGAAATGAATTATATAATGGAAATGCATGTTTCTTGAAATCTTTCTATCTCTAGAGTTTTTTGATTTTTTCAATTGAAGACAAATTCATGAATCTATGCTTATCATGTATGAATTTATTAAATGTGATTTTGAGGATGATTTTGGATTTGACAAATGCTTGATTTATATTTACGACGTAAGATACATTTTAAATATGAATCATGTTCAATGCTTCAACCATGTTCTATCTCCCTTAATTTATTTTGTTCTCCTATAATTCCTTTTTTTTAATTTACTAAAGAGGAGAACCTACCAAATGAATCATGAATTCAAATGAAATGATACAAATAAATTACTTATCGATATATCTTTTTAAAATATCTTTTTTAATGTGATGTTGATAACTTGAGATATCTTTTGAAATTCATGACACGAGATTTAGCCTTTATGTCTTAAACGATCATGCTTGTTTCTATTTGACTTTAAAAAAGGCAAAGGCATATTCATATAAAATTAATGCAAGAGAAATGCATGTCTCTTGAAAATTCTTTAATAAAGTTTTCAATTTTTCGATGAAAGAGAAATGATGAATCTATGTATATTATGTTCAACTCTTGAATCTTGATAATGATTTTGATAATTTGATTATGAGTTTCGAGTTGACAAAATGAGTATGAATGATTTTATGACTCCTCTCTTGATCTCCTGAAATCATGACTTTAAATTCTTGACTTGAGATATTTTTGTGAATCAAAATACTTTCCTCTATGATTGCTTCTTTTTATCATTTACCAAAGAGGAAAACAATTCAAATCCATGTCGTTTATGAATCTCAAAAATTATGTTAATTATTTTGATGATTCGAACTTGAATGAGCTTTATCACAATCCAAGTCTTGATATCTTGATGTTTGATATTTAAAATTCCTATGCATGAATCAAGTGGTTTTGCACACAAATGAATCACTTATCGACATTTACGATTATGATATATTTTATCCTTCAAATGTGATCTTGTTGGCTTGAAATACCTTTTGAAATTTTTGACATAATCTTTCTTTGCCTTGATGTAAGAGAAATTTGCTTTAAGATGAATCATTGCTAAAAGGAATTATCAAATAAATCATGTCCCTCTTGACTTTCTTTAGCTTTGATTTCATATCTTTCATGACTTAGAAATAACATGATTACTTTAGTTTGTTTTCATGAATTCTTTGCATCTATGGCTTGTATACATCATGTGAAAATTTAAAATATTAGTTGATGTAAAATAATGATTGAAATTTTTAGCCATCAAGTCTTCTCTTCTTTTTGACAATGACAAGGGGGAGTTAGCATACTAGCTTGGATATCACAAGAGAAAGTGGTAAACATAGCTATCTAGAAATTGTAAAAAGACAAAACTTCCACTTCTCAAAATGAGAAAAAAGAAATTATAAAGTTATATTATTTTTTAAACTCATGAGCTTGGATGGTTAAAAATGTTGTAAAATTTTACAAAAATTACTACCTCATTGCAAACAAAAAGTTGATAGCTTGCAAAGGCAAAACTCAGTTACAAAGAGAGGAATTGAAAGGAAGCTAGCTTGCGTATCGCAAAGTATGTTAGCTTGCTTATCATTATTGATTGCTTGCTTATCATCTTTTTCCCTTATATCATGGTTTTTGACTCCCTTGAATTCATGGCTTAATATGTTGAAAATTCATGTAATATATTTGTTATTTTGTCATGATCAAAGCATTGATGTAAAAGGTTATTTGTACTCAACTTCTATTTGTCAATGACAAAGGGGGAGCAACGATTGCAATCTTGCAATTTAAAGAGAAGCAAAGAAGTGCTATCTCAAAAGAAGCAAAATGCAAAACTTAGAAAATTTGCTTTCCTACACTTGCCATGCTTCTATGTTTGTATGTTGTAATGAAAATTTAGCTTGCATATTTAAAGTGATTGCTTGCATATCGCAAAGGAAGCCTAGAAGGTGCAACTTGCACATCTCAAGAAATGAATGAAAAATTGTTATCTTGCCTATCTTTTACAAGGAAATTAAAGTCTAAACTTGCACAAGAAGCAAGTGTTGTATTGCTATGCTTGGACATCTTTTAAAATCTTGCAATGATTATATGTTGAATATCTTATTTAATAGCTAGTGTGTTGTAAAACTAGCATATCTTTTAAACTAGCTATGATGCGACTTCTCCTTTTTGTTGATGACATAGGGGGAGAAGTAGATTGATGACTTCATGCATTGAATTAAATATTTTATATATTTGCATGATGGTTTCTTAATTATCAAAATTTATGATGAATGTTACTTGGATTTAGGATAATCCAAGTGTTCTATCAATGACATATTGATAGAGAGAGTTTGGTTAAACTCCGGGGAGTTATGGTTAACTCCGTTAATCATCATTAGTTGTCATCATCAAAAAGGGGGAGATTGTTGAATCTCGGATTTTGATGATAAAACTAATTAATTATGTTTTGTAGTTTAACTGTATTTTGAGTTACGCAGGTCTATTATCGATCAGGATTAGATAGTTGACATTGGACGAATTGATGTTGCGTCGGGTGATCACGTCAGGATATTGGATGTCGAGCTGGAGGTTCGGTCGACAATTGGCAAAAGGCTTCGGACGTCAGGCATCGGGCCAAGAAGAGCGGAGTTGTGCCAAGGATATCAGGGTTATAAAGGTTAACTGTCGATTGGGCAACAAGCAGTAAGAGAGGACGATGCGTCAAAGAATCGGATGAAGCACCGACTAATGACATGCCGGGCAACTGAACGTCAATTCGCATTCTAATAATTATCTAGATCGAAGTAGAGTTTTGTTTGTGTGTGTGCAGGATTAACTACGATGACGATAAAGACGTAAAGTGAAACAAAGTGCCAGAAGTCATTGGGAGTTCGAGAGTTCGACGAAAGTCTGAAGATTCGTTGGGAGTGCTGCCGGAACTGGCCGAGAACGAGTAGGGAGCTTGCCGAAGGGTTTTAAGAAGTTCACGGAAAGTTCATCAGGAGTTCGTGGAGCTTGCCAAGAAAGATCAAAGCTTGTAAAGAAGCTCGTTGGAACTCGCCAAGATCATCGTGAAGTTCGGGAGCTTGCCGGGAGTCCGTAGAATAGTTTCCGAGGGTTTGTCGGAAGACCACTAAAAGTTCATCGAAAACTCGCCGGAAGAAGTTTTGACTTGTCGGACTTTGTAATAGCTTAGGAAATGTCTTTAATTCCATAGTTAGCACGTTAATTTGGTTAGGATTAGGTGTTAATCCTATAACCCAAGTAGGAGCCCATTGGGCCTTGTTTTGGACTGGTTTGGGTCGAGTTTTTGGCCCAAACTAGTGTGCTGAAAAATGCTAGGCGGTGGCACCGCCCAGGTTGGGCGGTGGCACTGCCCAGAGGCCGAGAGCTAGGCGGTGGCACTGCCCAGCACCCGAGAGCATGGGCGGTGGCACCGCTACCTTGGGTGGTGGAACCGTCCTGTACACTGTCAGTCTGACAACTGACAGGCAGTGACACCGCCACTAACGGGCGATGGCACCTCCAGCATCGGGAATAATGAAAGAGATTCAAATTTGGGCCTCTTGGGGTTTATAAATACCCTAAGTGTTCTTGCAAGAAAGACAGCAAACACAACACTTTGAAAGCAAGAAAACACTGTTCAAATCTCCCTAGAAAATCCTCCTTAGTTTTCACTTGTATTCCACCGAAAGAAAGGAGAGAGTGCTTGTAAGGGTTATCGCCTAAGCCTGTTAAAAGGAGAGGTGCTGTAAAGGAGTTCATCCTCGTCCATTGGAAGGAGGATAGCTAGTGAAAAGTCGGTGGCCTCAAGTGAAGAGGAATCAGGAGTGGACGTCGGTCACATGACCGAACCACTATAAATCGATTTGCATTTACTTTCTTGCAACTTACTATACTGCAAACCATTTTCATTTTGCTACCTTACTTACTCGACTTCCTCTTCATCTTCTTATGTATGCTTTCAAGTTAAAACGTAATCGAAACAATTTCAAAAGAAACGTTGCTTTCAATAGTACGAAGTTTTTCAAACTTGTTTTAAATCGCCGAAAGTTTATCATTCTTTACCGCTGCACTAATTCACCCCCCCCTCTTAGTGTCGCTCGATCTCTAACATTAAGTGTTTCTTGAAGTTTTGCAAACTTATTCAAAATGAAAAAGGTTTTATAATTTCATCAATTCGGAGTGATCACGGTGGTGAATTTCAAAATCATGATTTTCAAAACTTTTAAGAATCTAATGGATACAACTACAATTTCTCTATTTTGAGGAATCCTCAACAAAATGGAGTAGTAGAAAGAAAAAATAAATATTTACAAGAAATGACAATAACCTTGTTGAATGAACATATTTTACCAAAATACTTTTGGGTCGAAGCTGTTAATATGGCTTGTTATGTCATGAATAGGGTTCTAGTAAGACCATTACTCTCCAAAACTCCTTATAAATTATGGAACAACAAAAAACCCAATATTTCATATTTTAATATTTTCGGTTGTAAATATTTTATCTTAAATGAAAAAGATGCCTTAGGAAACTTTGATGCAAAATCCGATGAAGACATTTTTCTAGGTTATTCTTTCATCTCTAAGGTCTTTCGTGTTTTTAATAAAAGAATGTTGGTTATAGAAGAATCTATTCATGTTGTTTTCAATGAAGTTTCCAAATTTAAGAAGAATAATTTTGATGATGATCTTGATTTTAATGGTTTGAATTTGAACGAAACCTCTCCTCCAAATATCAACTTGGATGTATCTTCTTTCGAAACTTCCTTACCTAAGGAATGGAAGTATGTTGATGCCCATCCTAAGGAGCTAATTATAGGAGACACATCAGAAGGAGTTCAAACTCGTTCTTCTTTTAAGAATTTTTGTGCCAACGCCACTTTTCTTTCTCAAATTGAACCTAAATGTATTGACGAAGCCTTGAAAGATGATTCTTGGATTATCGCAATATAAGAGGAATTGAACCAATTTAAGAGGAATGAGATGTGAAAGCTTGTTCCTAGACCTAATGACCATTTAGTTATTGGTACTAAATAGGTCTTTAGAAACAAGCAAGATGAATTTGGTATTATGGCTAGAAACAAGGCTAGATTAGTGGCCAAGGGTTTTAACCAAGAAGAAGGTATCGATTATGAAGAAACCTTCACTCTTGTGGCAAGATTAGAAGCCATAAGGATGCTCCTTGCCTATGCTAGTAGTAATGATTTTAAGCTATTTCAAATGGATGTTAAAAGTACTTTCTTAAATGGCTTTATTTCCGATGAAGTATATGTTGAACAACCTCCTAGATTTGAAAACTCTCTTTTTCCTAATCATGTTTTTAAATTGACTAAGGCTCTCTCTATAGATTAAAATAAGCCCCAAGGGCTTGGTATGAGTGACTTAGCTCTTTTCTTATTTAAAATAATTTTTCTAAAGACAAGGTCAATACTACATTGTTTATTAAAAATTTTGAAAATAATTTTCTTGTAGTTTAAATTTATGTTGATGATATTATCTTTGGTTATACAAATGAATCGTTATGTGAATCATTTGCCAAGAGTATGAGCCAAGAGTTTGAAATGAGTCAAATAGGTAAACTAACATTCTTTTTAGGATTACAAATTAAATAACTTAGCGATGGTATATTTCTTAGTCAAACCAAATATGCATTAGAATTGCTAAAATGGTTTAATATGAATGGTTCAAAGGTCATCAATACTGTTATGAGTACCTCCACTAAGTTATGTTGAATCTCGAATTTTGATGATGAAACTAATTGATTGTGTTTTGTGATCTAACTGCGTTTTGAGTTACGCAGGTCTACTATCGATCAGGATTAGATAGTTGATGTCAGAAGAATTGACGTTACGCCAGAGGTGATCACATCAGGATATTGGATGTTGAGCTAGAGGTTCGATCGACAATCGACAGAAGGCTTCGTACGTTGGGCATCGGGCTAAGAAGAGCGTGTTGCACCAAGGATATCAGGGTTGCGGAGGTCAATCGCCGATTGAGCAACAAAATGCAAGAGAGGATGATGCATCGAAGAATCGGACGAAGCACCGACCAATGATGTGCCGGGCAACTGAATGTCAATTCGCGTTGTAATAATTGTCTAGATCGAAGTAGAGTTTTTGTTTATATGTGTGCAGGATTAACTACGATAACGATGAAGACGTAAAGTGAAACAAAGGGCCAGAAGACAAGTGCGATGGATCGTTGGAGAGTTCGACAGAAGTCCAAAGATTCATTGAGAGTGCTGTCGAAACTGGCCAAGAACGAGTAGGGAGCTTGCCAAAGGGTTTTTGAAAGTTCACCGGAGGGTTCGTTGGAAGTTCATAGAGCTTGCCAAGAAAGATCGGAGCTTGCCAAAGAAGCTCATTGGAACTCGCCAAGATCATCGTGAAGTCTAGGAGCTTGCCGGGAGTCCGCAGAATGGTTTTCGAGGGTTCGTGGGAAGACCGTCGGAAGTTCACCAGAAGCTCACCGGAAGAAGTCCTGACTTGTGGATTTTGTAATAGCTTAGGAAATGTCTTTAAAATTCATAGTTAGCATATAATTTAGTTTAAGATTAGGTGTTAATCCTATAAACCAAGTAGGGTCCAATTGGGCTTGATAACGGACTAGTTTGGGCCGAGTTTAAGGCCCAACCAATGAGTTGGAAGAGCCGGGGCGGTGGCATTGCCCAAGACTCGAGAGCCCAAGCGGTGGCATCGCCCAAGACCTGAGAGCCCAAGCGATGGCACCACCGGGCTGGGCGGTGGTACTACCATTGGGCAGTAAGCCTAGGCGATAGCACCGCCCAGTACACTATCAGTGTTTGACACTAACAGGTGGTGGCACCGCCAGCACCGGGAAAATCAAAAGTGATTCAAATTTGGACACTAACAGGTGGTGGCACCGCCAGCTCCAAATTTGAATCCTCTTGAGTCCTTTAAATACCTCTCTCATTCATGGTTGAAATGGTGTCTAGAACTGAGAAAGACAAAGGGAAAATTCTATTGAAATATTATCAAAATCTTCCCTCTAAGCTTTAAGTGTGTTCTAGTCCAAGAGAGGGTGAGAGGCCTTGTAAGGGTTACCTCCTAAACTCGTCAAAAGGAGAGAGCTATAAGGGAGTTGATCCTCACCCGTTGGAAGAAGGATAGCTAGTGGAAAAGCCGGTGGCCTCAAGTGAAGAGGAATCGGGAGTGGACATAGGTTGTATAACCGAACCACTATAAATCGGTTTGCATTTATATTCTTGCAATTTACTTTACTACAAACCATCTTCACTTTGATGCTCTACCTTCTCATCTCCTTCTTATAAATCAATTTACTTCTAATGCATCTTTCATTGCGGATTTAATCGAAGCATAATTTTTAACGTACGAAGTTTTTAAAAGTTGTTTTAAATCGCCAAATTTATCATTCTTAATCGCTGCACTTATTCACCCCCCCCTCTCAGTGTCACTTGATCCCTAACAATTGGTATCATAGCTTCATTATTTCTCATTCGGATTTACACCTATGAGAAATGGCTCTTCATGGCTTTTAAGAGGGCTTTTCGGTTGTTCATCCTCCATTGTTTAATGGGTCGGACTACACCTATTGAAAAACTTGAATGAGAGTTTTCTTGCTTTCAATAGATTTGGATTTGTAGAATTTTATTGAAAATTATTTTCAACTTCCCTCTAAACCGACGAACGAATGGTCGGATTGAGAGAGAAAATCTTTTTCTTTAAATGCAAAGGCTATGAATGCCTTATTTTGCACTTTGGACAAGAACGAGTTCAATCGGATTTCTATGTGCGAAACAACTTTTGACATTTGGCGAACACTTGAAATCATGTACGAAGGAATGAGTAGAGTCAAAGACTTGAAAGTAACATTTTGATGCACGATTTTGAGTTTTTTCAAATGAAACCAAGCGAAACTATCAGCGACATATATACCCGTTTCACGGATGACATCAATAGTTTGAAAAATCTTAGTAAATCTTTTTCGAGTTTTGATTTAGTAAACAAGATTTTAAGATCCCTTCCAAAAGGGTGGGATCCAAAAGTAACGGCTATACAAGAAGCTAAAAATTTAAATGACTTATCTCTTGAAGAACTTATTGGGTCTTTAATAACCTATGAAATGACATTCTTGGAACACAATGAACTCGATGAATACATGGACTACCTTCCAAAGAACAGGAAGGATTTGGCACTTCAAACTATAAAATACCACTTGAGTGATGACACAAATGATGAGGACAATATTGAGGACATTGAACATTTAACATTAAAATTTAAAAAGTTCATTAAATAATAATTGAAAAATACAAATGAACTTAAAAAGAACACCAACTCTTGCTATGAACGTAAGAAGCCGAAGAGCTCCAAAGACGAGCACACAAAAAAAAAAGGCCAAAGAAGAAGGAAGAACTCTAAGAAGATTCAAGTGCATCCGAAGGTGAAACGGCAAACTATGCCTTATCGGTTTTTGATAATGAGGTAAGAAACTCACCCAAGTTGTTTTTACCTTATTTTGAAATTACATAACTATTTCATGAGTGCTTATTTTAGTTGGTAGGAAATAAAAATTATTTTCAAAAATTATATAATGCTTCTCCCTTTAACAGTTTTGAAAATTTAAAAATTTTGATCATAAAAAAAATATTATATTATTTCATGCATGTTATGATTTTGAATGATGTATGCAATGTTATGGATGATAATCACATGATATGTGATAATACAAATTCCATGCTTTCTATATCGTTTTTTTTGTGATGCACATCATTTACATGAGAAACAAGAGCATGCTCATATGAAAACAATTTACACAAAATGAAACACATAAAAATGAGAAAATGCACTATCATGATGCTTTATGTGTAATGCTTTGGATCTTAATGGGTTTAATGACAAACTTATATTTTGAATTTATATAATGATGGCTTTCATATAAATATTTGAACATACCTTATGAAATCATTATTGATAATGATGAAATGAAAATATTAAAACTTCGTTGTCAAGCTTAATGATTTTATGATATCATGAGAATTTAAAGATCTTATATATTGATGACAAACTCATGTTTGGTTTTAAAATTTGATACTCATCTTTTGAAACATAAGTACACTTATATGGAACAAATAACTTAAAATGAAACACATTATCATGATAAATTAAATCTCATATCATGATATAATGTGTTATATTTTTGTCTTGATAATTTTTATAATGAAACTTGCCTTTCGTTTTCGAATACTTATCTTGATTTGGCATAAAAAGACAAATGATGAATCCATATATACTATGTTCATATAAGTCTCTTGAATCTCGAGAATAATTTTGATAATTTGATTATGAGTTTCAAGCTGACAAAATGAGTTTGAATGATTTTATGACGACTCTCTTGATCTCTTGAAATCATGACTTTAAATTCTTAACTTGAGTTATTTTTGTGAATCAAAATACTTTCCTCTATGATTATTTCTTTTTATCATTTACCAAAGACTACAACAATTCAAATCCATGTCATTTATGAATCTCATAAACTATGTTAATGATTTTGATGATTCGAACTTGAATGAGTTTTATCACAATCCAAGTCTTGATATCTTAACATCTATATACTTGGAATTTCTTTTAAAATGTAATCTTGATGAAAACTATTATGCATGAATCAAGTTGTTGTACTATCTATTCTCAAATGAATCATGTTCTTCTAAAGCCTACACATCATATCCTTCATGATATAGGAATGACATGATTTCTTTGCATTATTGTTTTGAATGCATCATGTAAAAATTGAAATATTGATTGATGCAAAATTATTTCATTGAAACATTAATCCTCCCCTTCCTTTCAATAATGACAAAGGGGGAGTTAGCATGCTAGCTTGTATATCATAAGAGAAAATGGCAAATATAGCTAGCTAGAACTTACAAAAAGGCAAAGCTTGTACTTCTCAAGATGAGAAATTGCAATGTGTTTTTTTCTCATGAGCTTGCATGTTTAAAATGTTGTAATTTTTATAAAATTGCTAGCTCATTGCAAACAAGAAGTTGCTAGCTTAAGGCAAATGCTTGCTAGCTTGTGCATCACAAGAAGAATTTTGCTAGAACAAGCAAAAATTACTTATTAACATATCGCAAATTGCTAGCATCTTAAAAAGTACTTTAAGTGTTTACTTGAATGATAAATTAATCTTCATAACTTGATTTCGATGATAGATTTCATAACTTGGTTATGAACCATGAATGATATCTTTTGATCCTTGTTGATTTTTCATATTGATATCTTTCATTACATGATATGATTGAATCATTGATTTATTCTTTTTATCATGGCATAAAAATACATGTAAAATATGCTAGCATTGGTATCCATGACTTGAACTTGATTGCATGCTTAAATCAATTTTTTCTCCTATGCTTCAATACTTCTTTGTATGATTCATGACTTGATGATTGAAATATTCATGTAGAATTTTGATATGTATCACTTGTCATGATTTGAATATTGAAGTAAAAGAAATTATGTTCTTCTTGATATCTTTTATGATGAATCATGAATCATGACTTGATCCATTATATTGATATATTTGTATCATGATTTGAAGATTGATGTAAACTTTTTTTATGCAAACTTATGTGAAAAGTTTATATCATCATATTTGATCCTCCCTTTCTTTTTGACATTGATAAAGGGGGAGAAGGCTTTTGCTAGCTTGCATATTACAAATGAATGCAAAATTCCTAGCATGCAAAGAAAGCAAAACTTGCAAGCTTGCTCTTCTCAAAAGAGAAGAAAGAAATTACAAAATTGCATGCATATCACAAAGGAAGCAAAGAAAGTGCAACTTGCACATCTTTAAATACTATTTCCTTACACTTCTCAAAGGAGAATAGAAAAACTTGAGATCATGAATACCATCACAACAAGTGTTATCTTACATATCTTTAAATTTGCAATGGTTGAATGGTATGATTGGATGTTGTATTGCAAAGCTATGCTTAAATGTTGTATGATGTGATTAATAGCTAGTGTGTTGTAAAACTTGCATATCTTTTAAACTAACTATGATGCAACTTCTCCTTTTTGTTGATGACATAGGGGGAGAAGTAGATTGATGACTTCATGCATTAAATTGAATATTTTATATATCTGCATGATGAATTTATGATTCTCATAATTTATGATTAATGTTGCTTGGATTTGGGATAATCCAAGGTTTCTATCAATGACATATTGATAGGGAGAGTTTAGTTAAACTCTGGGGAGTTATTATTAACTTCGTTAGTTATCAATTAGTTATCATCAACAAAAAGGAAGAGATTGTTGAATCTCAGATTTTGATGATGAAACAAATTGATTGTGTTTTGTGATCTAACTGTGTTTAGAGTTATGTAGGTCTACTATCGATCAGGATTAGACAGTTGATGCTAGAGAAAATGACATTGCACCGGAAGTGATCACATCAGGATATTGGATGTCGAGCTGGAGGTTTGGTCGACAATCAGCAAAAGGCTTCATATGTTGGGCATTGGGCCAAGAAGAGCGTGTTATGCCAAGGATATTAGGGTTGCAGAGGTCAACTGCCGATTGGGCAAAAAAGCGCAAGAGAGGATGATGTGCCGAAGAATTGAACGAAGCACTAACCTAGGACGTGCCGGGCAACTAAATATTAATTCACATTGTAATAATTGTCTAGATCAAAGTAGAGTTTTTGTTTGTGTGTATGCAGGATTAACTATGATAATGATGAAGACGTAAAGTGAAATAAAGGGCCATAAGACAAGTGCGATGGATCGTTGGAGAGTTTGACAGAAGTCCAAAGATTCGTTGGGAGTGCTGCCGAAACTGGCCGAGAACGAGTAGGGAGCTTGCTAAAGGGTTTTCGGAAGTTCACCGGAAGGTTCGTTGGAAGTTCATGGAGCTTGCTAAAAAAGCTCGTTGGAACTTGCCAAGATCATTGTAAAGTCTAGGAGCTTGCCGAGAGTCCGCAGAATGGTTTTTGAGGGTTCGTGGGAAGATCACCGGAAGTTCACCGAAAACTCGCCAAAAGAAGTCTCGACTTGTGGACTTTGTAATAGCTTAGGAAATGTCTTTAAAATTCATAGTTATCATATAATTTAGTTTAAGATTAGGTGTTAATCCTATAAACCAAGTAGGGGCCAATTGGGCCCGATAACGGACTAGTTTGGGCCAAGTTTAAGGCCCAACCAATGAGCTGGAAGAGCCCGGGCGGTGGCACCGCCTAGGACCCAAGTGCCTAGGCGGTGGCACCACCGGGCTAGGCGGTGGTACTACCAATGGGCAGTAAGCCCAGGTGATAGCACCACCCAGTACACTATCAGTGTCTGACACTGACAGGCAGTGGCACCACCAGCACCGGGAAAACCAAAAGTGATTCAAATTTGGGCTCCAAATTTGAATCCTCTTTTGTCCTTTAATTACCCCTCTCATTCATGGTTGAAATGGTGTCTAGAACTAAGAAAGACAAAGGGAAAACTCTATTGAAATATTGTCAAAATCTTCTCTCTATGCTTTAAATGTGTTCTAGTTCAAGAGAGAGGTGAGAGGCCTTGTAAGGATTATCTCCTAAACTTGTCAAAAGGAGAGAGCTGTAAGGGAGTTGATCCTCGCCCGTTGGACGGAGGATAGCTAGTGGAAAAGCCGGTGGCCTCAAGTGAAGAGGAATTGGGAGTGGACGTAGGTCGTATGACCGAACCACTATAAATCAGTTTGCATTTATATTCTTACAATTTACTTTATTACAAACCATCTTCACTTTGATGCTCTACCTTCTCATCTCCTTCTTATAAATCAATTTACTTCTAAAGCATCTTTCGTTGCGGATTTAATCGAAGCATAATTTTCAATGTACAAAGTTTTCGATAGTTGTTTTAAATCGTCGAATTTATCATTCTTAACCGCTGCACTAATTCACCCCCCCCCCTCCTGCCCCCCCCTCCCCCCCCTCTTAGTGCCACTCGATCCCTAACAAGTTAGACATGGATGAAAGTGGAGAAAGCTTTAATAAAAAACTTATAGGAGTATGATAGGTAGTTTACTATACCTAACCATAACTAGACTGGATATCATGTTTAGCGTAGGACTTTATACAAGATTTCACTCTAATCCTAAGCTATCTCATCTTAAAGTTCTTAAAAGAATTCTTAGATATCTTAAAAGAACCCTTAACCTAGGATTATGGTATCCAAAATCTAAAAACTTAGAATTAATTGCTTTTGCAGATACCAATTTTGCCGGATGTAGAATAGATAGAAAAAGGACAACCGGGATATGTTAATTCTTAGGTCATGCACTTGTCTCTTGGTCTTCTAAGAAACAAAACTCGGTTGCACTATCTACGGCCGAGGCTGAATACATAGTAGTGAGTGCATGTTATGCACAAGTTGTATGGATAAAAAATATATTAGAAGATTACAAAATTCATTTAAAGAATATTCTCATAAAATGTGATAACACAAGTGCTATATGTTTAACTAAAAATCCTATTCAACACTCCAGAACTAAAGATATTGACATTAGGTATCACTTTATATGAGATCATGTAAATAATCATGATATAACCTTAGAATTTATTGATTCCAAACATCAATTAGCCGATATTTTTATAAAACTCTTAAATGAAGAATAATTTGATTTCATTAGAAGGAAATTAGGCATGCTAAATTATCCAAATGCATGAGTTTGTTGAATGTCTTTTTCAAAATTTTTTGATTTCATATCAGTTTCCTCCTATTTTCGTGTTATCTTTTCGATTTTGTAAATGGAGCTTTTATCGAACTTATTTTGTATTTTCCTCCTCCTATCTTGGTATTGAATTTATTCATGAATTTTTTATACCCTTGCTCTATCATTTAATGACTTTTGATACTCCTAAGAATCCTCCCCTTATTCACGAATTTTCATTTATGGATTTCATTGACATATTTTATTCATGAATTCTACGTCATGAAGTGACACTTCACTCTTGTATGAATTTTTATGTCACAGACTTTTTTCTCTTTATTCACATCTTTATGCAATGAGCTCTTTATGAAAAGAAGAAATTTTATAAATTTTTAATAGCTTGAATGATCTCTTTTTCTTCCACTTCACGAAGTTGATGGAAATACTGAATTAGCTCTTATTGCGAATCTCTTTCTTACTGTCATGAATTTTCAATAGCACGAATGGATTGTTTTCCAAAATTTTAATATCTCGATGGTATCATGGACTTTTTCCTTCTCCTTTTTCCTTTCAAGAAGACTCCTATCAATCGTAAAATTTGATTGCATAAAATCCAAACACATTTGCATTGCCTATCTCCTTTTTGTTGATGACAATGGGGGAGAAAATGATAAATTGATGAAGACTTGGTGTATTAGTGAATGAAAACTTGAAATATATCATGATTGGTATTGCTTGATTGCTTAACATATGCTTTGTATCATAGAATTGTAAAAAAAATCATATGTATCATAAATGCTTGAATATATCATGAATGCTTGAAACGCATCACAAATACTTGAAATGTAGCATGGATACTTAAAAAAGTTTCATACTTAAAATCATGCTCATTATCGTACTTGATTCGGTATCGAACTTATCATGCTACTTGAAATTGGTATTGTACCTTGATATGATGAATTATCATTTGGTATCAAACTTGAAGTTTGTATCATGCTTAATTTCCTACTTGCAATTAGTATCATGTATGTTATATCTAAAGTGATGTTGATTTGTTTTCGGTATCATGCATGAAGTGATGATGAGTTGTAATTATGCATGTTGTATTTTGATGATTTGAAACCATGTTGCATAATGTATAAAATTTTGATATGATATGTTACATATGGTTAAAATAATTTCACTTGAATTCAAAGGTTATTATTTCTTTTGAATTCAAGTTTACCTTATTTTGATATGGCATATAGATAGGGGGAGTTAAGTTTAACTCCATCATCAATTGGTTATCATCATAAAAAAAGGGAAGGTTGTTGAATCTCAGATTTTGATGAAATCAATTGATAAGTTTATTATCTAATCTATGCTTTAAGATACGTGATGCAGGACTAACTTCGATCAAAAGAGGCAAAACAATTAAAGCAAGAAGAATCAAACATTAGGCCTGAGTCAAAGTTCGAGCATCGGGTCAAAAGAATCAGATAATGCGCCGAAAACGGATGTTGCAAAAGTTAACATGTTGGTGGATCGGGCAATACACCGAAGGTTCGGATGATGCGCCGGAAGTTCATTGGAAGTTCACCAGAAGGTCGTCAGAAGTTCACCAAGAGAACCAATGACATGCCAGATAACTTAGATTCGTGTCTTATAATTTTTTATGTCTTAATTATCGAAAGTTAGGTCAAAATTAAGTTGATTTTAGGTATAATTATATCAACTCAATTAAGGGCTAAATGGGACTGATTTGAGCTCATTGGGAGGCCCATTCAGTGGCCCAAAAGTTACTACAAATGGTGGCACCGCTAAACTAGCTGTGGAACCGCCTATGAGTTAGAAAAGTGAAAAAGTACACTTTTCCAAGCTGCAAGTGGTGATACTACAAACGGTGGCACCGCCAAACTAGCAGTGGAATCGCCTGTGAGTTGGAAAAATGAAAAAGCATACTTTTTCAAGCTGCAAGTGGTGATACTACCCAGTTTGGGCAATGGTACCACCTGGCATTAAAGCTGCCAGGTGATGGTACCGCTCCAAGCTAGCGATAGCACCGCCAAAACCTCTATTTTCGAGGTTCTGCGAGCTATGGCACCATCAAATGTAGGCGATGATACCGCCCATACTCGAAAGACTAAAAAATTTAAATTTTAGCTTCATTTTTAAAGCCAATTGAGGCATATAAATACCCCTTACTTCTCAGCTACTTGGACACAGAGAAGTAAACAAGTTAGAACCGAAACTATAATAAAATAGCTTACAAAAAGTTGAAAGTTTACCTCCACCATTTCAAAGTGTAAAAGTTTGTAAAAGGAGAGTGGGCCACTTATAAAAATTCTGTAAAGGGGTGATTGATCTTTGCCCTTTAAGAAAGATCGATAGTGGAAGCCGGTGACCTCATTGAAGGAGGTATCGGAAGTGGACGTAGGTCGGACGACTGAACCATTATAAAATTTGTGTGTTCTTCTCTTAGTACATAATTTACTTTTACTGCATTCAATTTATACTTCATTACAATTATCGAATCTCCTCTTCTCTACTCTCTTACAAACTCACTCGAGTCAATGTCTTTCCAAACGGATTTTCGTCGAATGAAAAATTGCCATCGTACGAAGTTTTTTGAAATTATTTAAATCATCGAGTTTTATCCGCTGTACTAATTCACCCCCACATTCATGATATGTGGAGCAGTATTTAGTATAAATAAACCATTATGCAATGTTCCTCTAGTGTTGATTTTATCATCCAATATTACTGGACAACCATTGTTTTTAAAAACTAATTTATATCCACTAATTATCAAATATGAAATGAAAATAATATTTTTGATAATAAAGGGAATAAAATAGCATGTATCCAATGTAATAATAGCTTCACCAAGCAAATGTAGGGTAATCTCGCCAATAGCAACAATAGCAACTCTTGCTCCATTATCTATTTTGAGGTCCATCTTACATCTCATGAATCTCCTAGGTCTTGCTAGAACCTGCAACGGATTGTAGATATGATAAGTACTACTGGTATCTAATACCCTTATGTTATCATATGAGTTTGACAAATGGAGATTGATCATGAATGTACCTAAAGCTTCTCCAAGCTTCTATTTTGCCTTCTCTGTAAGGTACTCTTTGCAGTTCCTCTTCTAGTACCCGTCTTTGCCATAGTGGAAGTACTGGCTTTTATCCTTTACTGAGTCCTTCTTAGCAACCTTTGCTTTACCCCGTTCTACCCTTGCCCTTGCCCTTCTTAAGAGACTTCTCTGTCTTTCTTTTTTTCTAATCTTACCAGCATAGAGAACTGAGAAAAGGAATCTGATAGAGATTGAAATACAAGATCCATACATAGGTTATCATTTAGGACCATTACTAGATCTATGAGTTTCTTTATCCACTCAATCATCTTAAGGAAATGATTCTGAACCGGTGTCCCATTAGTAATTCTAGCATAGAAGAGACTCTTTGATATCTTATATCATTGAATTTCTTCCCTGCACTTCAAACAGTTTTCAGAGAGGCAAGAGTATGGATCTGGCATCCATCTTTTCATGTTGTCTCTATAACTCGAGAGTCATGGAGCCCAACATGCAACACTCAATAAGAGTGGAGTCATCTATGTGCTTCACGTAGTGAGTGATCTTATCCTTGCTTGCCCCTTCCTCGAGCATAGGCATTACTGTATCAAGGATATACGTGATTTTCTCTACCGTGAGAATGATTCTCAGGTTGTAGAGCCAATTCGTATAATTTGGACTAGTGAGATGGTTGATATCAAGTATGCTACATAAAGGATTCGAAAGCGATATTTTTTTAATAAACATGAGATGTAGCATAAATAAATAATAAGCATATTTTTTAATAAAATAAATAATAAAGGTAAGGACTTCTATCTTAATCTACTCCCCCTATTTTTTCGTAAATCACACAACTCTCTCTGATATATGAATCGAAGACCCCTAGTGGATCTCTAGTGGGGATCGGGATCCAATCAGCATCTTAACTTAATCTCAAGGGACTCGACCAATCATGCTAAGCCTGAAAAGATAGGTAACTCTTACTGATCATAACTCTTTGTGATCCCTATCCTATTCGGCCTCTAAACCACCATGGTCATGAGGGACTCGACCAATTATGATATTCGGTTAAGTCATCACTATCATTATAAGATGAGTCTAATTTAATGATATGCTCTCGAGGGACTCGACCAAGTATACCATGTCCTCAGGTTACCGGGGACATCTCTATGTTACAAGAAAGATAGCGAATCACTATATAGGTGAGCCTCGAGAGATTCAACCAACTCAACTTATGTAAGGAATCGATCCCTACCTATAACAATGGAAGGCCACATGGGTCAATCTAATTGTCCATACACACACATATTTAAATATATCTACATCATATATATATATATATATATATATATATATATATATATATATATATATATATATATATATATATATATATATATATATATATATATATATATATATATATATATATATATATATGTTAGGATTTAGAGCGGCACTAAGCGGGGGGGGGGGGGTGAATTAGTGTAGTAGTTAAGAACGATAAATTTCAATGATTTAAAACGATTTCAAAAACTTCATACAATAAAAATCACGTTTCGACTAAAACTGATTTCGATTAAAATGTATCAAAAATGTAATTAACTTGAGAGTGTTTAGAGATGAAGAAAGGTAGTAGCAAGTAGAGTAGCAAAGTGAAGATGGTTTTGCAGTAAAGTAAATTTGTAAGAAATAAATGTAAATCAATTTTTATAGTGGTTCGGACATCTGACCTATATCCACTCCCAATTCCTCTTCACTTGAGGCTATCGACTTTTTCACTAGTTGTCTTCCTTCCAACGGGTGAAGTCCAACTCCCTTACACAACACTCTCTCCTTTTGATGGGCTTAGGAGGTAACCCTTACAACCACGCTCCTCTCTTTAGGCTGAAATATATCTAAGCTAGAGGAGGAAAGTTTTGAAGAGGTTTTCACAGCGTTTTCTTTCTTTTAAAATTCTTTGTGCTTGTATATTCAACCCAAGGATGGGAGGGGTATTTACAGGCTCCAATCTGATTCAAACTTAGAGCCAAAAACCTTTCCATCTCAGGTTTTCCAAGTATTGGCGGTAGCACTGTTTGTCACTAGTAGTACCACCGCTAGTTTGACCCTGACACTAGGTGGTACCACCGCTAGTCTGGCGGTACCATTGCTTGGGCACACTAACATTGTCAATGTATTGGACGATACCACTTGCTTCTTGTACAAGTTTGCACTTTGCTTCTCTTGAAATTGTAAGGTAACAATTTTTGTGATGGTGTTCATGATAGCATGTTTTTCTACTCTCCTTTGAGAAGTGCAAGCAAGTTGTGCCTTTGTAATGTTTGAGCTAGCAATCTTTGCTTGCAATAAGCTAACAATTTTTGCTTTCAAGCCCAAGCTAGCAATCTTTCTCCCTCTTTGTTATTGTCGAAAGGAAGTGGAGAAGTACGAATAGCTTTTTACATCAATGCTTTGATCATGACAAAATAATAAATTTGTATCATGAATTTTCAACATATCAAGTCATGAATTTCAAGGGACTCATAAATAAATCATGATATAAGGGAAATTGATGATAAGCAAGCAAGCAATAATGATAAGCAAGCTAGCATACTTTACGATATGCAAGCCAACTCCCTTTCAATTCTTCTCTTTTGCAACTAAGTTTTTCCTTTACAAGCTATCAACTTTTTGTTTGCAATGAGCTAGTAATTTTTGTAAAATTTACAACATTTTAAATATGCAAGCTCATGAGTTTTAAAAAATAATAATATAACTTTGTAATTTCTTTCTTCTCATCTTGAGAAGTACAAGCTTTGCCTTTTTGCAAGTTCTAGCTAGCTATGTTTGCCACTTTCTCTTGTGATACATAAGCTAGCAGGATAACTTCCCCTTTATCATTGTCGAAAATAAGAGAGGAATAATATTGATATAAACTTTTTACATCAATTACAAGTTTCCATCAATAAAAATTTCACATAAATCTTTCAATCAACACATGATGCATTCAAGGCAAAAATACAAAGGAATCATGTCATAAAAGATATCAATGAAAATTCAACAAGGATCCATTCGTGAATACC
Organism: Musa troglodytarum; assembly: GCA_023547065.1. Classification (NCBI taxonomy): domain Eukaryota; kingdom Viridiplantae; phylum Streptophyta; class Magnoliopsida; order Zingiberales; family Musaceae; genus Musa; species Musa troglodytarum. Next base: position 6,498,274 of record CP097503.1, read on the forward strand.
AAAAGTTATAAATCCAAGAAGTCCATGAATCATTTCAATAACTCTCCTTTTCAGTAAGTAACGTAAATAATTCTTAAAGAATCATAGGCATTAATTATAAGACATCAAGATCACGATATAGATAAAAATTCTCTTAAAATGATCTTGATTCAAAAAGAGTTAAGTTGTAAATCCGAGAGATCAAGATCATGAATTATAAATATTCTCTTAGCATCAATTTTCAATTCATGATAAGGAGTATACAATCGATATATAGGAATCATGATAAAAACATATCAATATCAAAGATCAAGTCATGATTCATTATATCATCTCATTTATAAAAGAATCATATGAGAACATGATTTATGCATGGAATTCTCATCAAGGTTACATTTAAAAACTCAAGTATCATGATATCAATATCACATTTCATAAAAATTCAAATATATAGTTCCAAAAAATCAAGATCATGACTATGATAAGGCTCATTCAAGTTCGAATCATTACTCAACAAGTCATGATTCCAATAAAATAAGGTTATGATTCCGAAAGTTTAGAAGTCATGAATCATTTTGAAAAAATCTCATTCTAGTTCAATTTATCAACTCCAAACACATCATCAAAATCACATTCAAGAAATTCATGAGATTTATAAAGCATACATGGATTCATCATTTGTCTTTTATCCAAAAATCGAAGACTCTAGAGATAGAAAAATTTCAAGGAACAAGCATTTTTTTTATGATTTATTTCATATAAGCATGCATTTGCCTTTAATAGAAACGAGTATCACATTCAAGAGTAAAAGGCAAATTTCATAAAATAATCATCAAGCATGATTCCATAACTTTCAAGCATGATAACATCCTTTTAATATTTTTCATTTCATCATTATCAAGGATGATTTTATAAGGTACATTCAAATTTTTGTTCGAAAACCATGAATCATCATATAAATCCAAAATTATCAACAAAATATTTTATTTGGGAATTTTATTAAGACCAATGTAGATTGATTACATGTAAGCATGCTCAAGTCCTTTTGAAAAAAAAAAGTGTATCAAATTTAAAAACCGAAACACAAGTTTCATTAAAAAATGGCACGTCATCTAAAAATTTCATCATAAAAACCAAAATTTGAAATACAAGTATTGTCATCAAAACCATCAAAACCAAACATATCAAACATAAAATATCATGATAGTGCATTTTTCATTTTTATGTGTTTCACTTTAAGTTGCTTGATCTCATACAAGCATGTTTACATTTTCACACAAAAGCCAAACATCATATAAATTCAAAATCATTATCAAAGCCATGTTTCTTTCATTTGAAAAAAAAATTATTGATAGCAATGTGGGTTAAGTCTTTTAGTTTTGCAATTTCATGAAGGCATGCATCGTCTAAAAGTTTCATCATAAAAATGATTAAGACCCATTAATCCAAGATAGAAGTTTTCAAATCATAAGTATAATGCAAACATCTATCATCAAAAGACTTTCAAGAAATTCATACATAGATATATATCATGTTTAAAATCGAAAACCGATAAAAAAGCATATATGGAATTTATCTTTTTAGGTGTACATGGATTACGTCATCTTAATTCATCATGAAAATGATTAGACCAAAAACACGTTAATCCAAAACATAGAGTTTCAAATCAACATTACTTCAAATTCTCATTGCATGATACCATAAAATCATTAAGCATAAAAAAACCAAAATCATCAAGATATACAATCATAGATTAATCTTAGGTGTACAAACATTATCATATAACATTTTATTTCTTTATCATACAAGTATCATTTTAATTTTTAAAAATATGAAAAAGAAAAACATGATATATTTTTGAAAATAATTTTTATTTCCTACTATCTAAATTAAGCACTCATGAAAAATTTCAAGTAATTTCATAAAGTAAAGGGGCTTTGGTTGAGTTGCTTACCTTGTAGTCGAAAGCTATCAAAGCCCAATTTGCTGCTTCGTCACTTTATTCTTCTTTACGAGTTTTCCTCTTCTTCACTTTTGTGTACTCATCCTTGGAGTGTTCTGGCTTTTTAAGTTCATAGCAAGAGGTTGTGTTCTTTTTAAGTTCATTTGTGTTTTTTAATTTTTATTTAATGAACCTTTTATATTTTAATATCAAAAGTTCAAGGTCCTCAATATTATCCTCATTACTTGAGTCATCACTCAAGTGACATTCTTTTGTTCTGAGTGCAATTACCTTCCTATTCTTTAGAAGGTGGTTATCATGTTCGTTGTGTTCCAAGAAACTTATTTCATATATCATTAAAGAGCCAATGAGTTCTTCAATAGGTAAGTTACTTAGATTTTTAGCTTCTTGTATAGCGGTTACTTTTGGAACCCACCTTTTTGAAAGGGATCTTATAATTTTGTTTACGAGATCAAAATTTGAAAAATATTTACTAATGGCTCTTAGACTATTGACGATATCTGTGAAACGGGTGTACATGTCACTGATAGTCGTGCTTGGTTTCATTCGAAAAAACTTAAAATCATACCATAAGAGATTTACTTTCGAGTCTTTGACTCTACGAGTGCCCTCGTGCGTGATTTCAATTGTCCGCCAAATATCAAAGGTATTTCCTAAGTTAAAATCTGATTAAACTCATTTTTGACCAAAGAGCAAAATAAGGCATTTATAGCCTTTGTACTTAATGAAAAAGATTTTTTCTCAAAATTCGACCATTCGTTTATCGATTTAGAGGAAAGTTGAAAACTATTTTCAATAATATTTTATAAATTTAAATCTAAAAAAATTAAGAAAACTCTCATTTAAGTTTTCCCATAAGTGTAGTCTGATCTGTTAAACAACGGAGGACGAACGATCGAAAAACCCTCTTAAAAACGGTGAAGAGCCATTTCTCGTAGGTGTGAATCCTGTTAAATCTTAGATTTTGATGATGAAGTCAATTGATAGGTTATTTAATTTAATCTATATTATTGAGAAAAGTATACAGGATTAACTACGATAGTGATGAAGACGTAAAGCAAAATGACGTGTCGGAGTCAAGTACGATCAAATCCTTGGAAGCTCGAGAGTCCGCCAGAAGTTCAAACATTCATCGGAAGTACTGCTAGAACTAGTCGAGAATGAATCGGGAGCTTGCCGATGGGTTGTCAGAAGTTCGTTGGAAGGTTCGTCGGAATTTTGCGGAGTCCATAAAGAAAGATCGGAGCTTGCCGAAGGAGACTCGCTGTATTTCTCTTAGTGTGTAAGTTTTAAATTACTGTATTTTAATTTTTAATTAGCTACAATCTTTCAATCTCCTTCTCTCAACTCTCTTATGTATTCACTCAAATAATCCTCCTTACTAAAATCATTTTTTGTCAGGCAAACTTTTAAATGCACAATATTTTACTATAATCGGTTTAACTTATTGATTTTTATCCACTGCACTAATTCACCCCCCCCCCACTCTTAGTGTTGCTGTAGATCCGAACAGTTGGTATCATAGTAAGGTCACTCTCATTTGGTTTAAAACCCAAGAGAGATAGTATTTGCTAGCATACAAGACGGCTATTTAATTACACATTCACCTATATTTAATAGGTGGGATTACATCTATTGGAAGACTCGCATGAGAATTTTTCTTATTTCTATGGATTTTAAACTTTAAAAAATTATTGAAAATGGCTTTCAAAAATTATCTCTTCCGATAAATGAATGGAATGAGTCGGAGAAAAAGATTTTCACTCTTAATGTCAAGGCTATGAATGCCTTATTTTGCGCTCACGATAAAAATAAATTTAATCATATTTCAATTTACGAATTGGCTTTTGATATTTAGCATACTCTTGAAATCACTCATGAAGGCACTAGCTAAGTGAAAGAGTCTAAAATCAACCTTTTAGTGCATTCTTACAAGTTATTTTGGATGAAACCAAGTGAGTCCATCGGAGACATGTACATCCATTTTATGGATGTCATCAATGGACTTAAAGTACTTGGGAAAATTTTTTCTAATTTTGAACTTGTAACTAAAATCTTAAGATCCCTCCCAAAGAGTTGGGATCCAAAAGTTACGATCATTCAAAAGGCCAAGGACTTAAAGAACTTTTCTCTCGAAGAATTAATTGGGTCATTGATGACCTACGAGATAACTTGCAATACTCATGATAAGCTTGAGAACTCCCTTCCAAAGAACAGAAAGGATATGACTTTGAGAACACAAGAAAACTACTTGAAAGAATCTTCAATTGATGAGGACCTTGATGATGAACTTGCACTATTGACACAAAAATTTAAAAAAATTATAAGAAGAAATAAATTTGAAAATAACTCTAAAAATAAACTTGAACCCACGAAGGAACAAGTGATTTATTATGAATGTAAGAAGCCGGGGCATTTCAAAAGTGAATGCCCCCAAGCAAAGAAGAAGCATCTGAAGAAGAAGAATGCTCTAAATGTAATATGGGATAACTCAAGTAGCTCCGAAGACGAATAAGCAACCAACAAGGAGGTCTCCAACTTCGCCTTAATGGCTATTGAAGAAGAGGTAAGTGAGTTATTTAATAAAAAAATATCTTTCAATAAGCTTTCAAATGCATTTCATGAATTGTTTGAAGAATGTAGAACTATTAGCAAAAAGTTTAGTTTGTTAAAAAAGGAGTATGCTCTCTTACTTGATAAGTTTGAAACTCTTAAATACAATACTCCTTTGCCTCCATGCTCTAAGTGTGAACACTTAGAGGAACTTAAGAAGGAGAACTTGCTACTTAAAGAAACCTTAGATAAATTCAAGGTTGGTAGCAAGTTTTTGGACATGATCCTTACTAATAAGGGTCAAGTTCACAAAAGAAGTGGAATTGGATTTATGAGTGGATCTCACCGAAATCCAACCACTTTTATTAAAGGACCTATATTATATGAATTACCACACACAAAGTATAACTTTTGTTGCAAGCCTAGACATATTATTTACAAATGTCCATTTAAGAAACTAAGCCCATATAAATTGATATGGGTTCCTAAAGAGACCATAAATAATTCAATGCAAAATGATAAAATTAGTATATCAATTTTTGAGGCACCCAAAGTCAAATAGGTACCCAAAAATCTTCTTTTGTAGGCATCCTAACCATCGCAAGCTAAGAGTGGGTAATAATACAATACATGATCGTTATCAAGCTCACTAGCTTGGGTAATGAAAGACCCTTGAGTGTTATATATTGTTTGTTTATGCACCATAATTACTAAGGCTAAAACATACTTGCATTAAGTCTCTTAAAAATTAATTTCGATGAGAACATTTGTGTTATTTTACAATATGAAATCCTATGTTTTGGAATGATGTATTTTTAGTCTTGATGGTTTTGATGAAACTTTGCTTCGAATCTATACGATGATACTTGACTTTTGTATAAAAATTTTCAACATTCATATGAAAAGTCAAATCACTTAAATTAAAATACTTAAAAGAAAATGCATTTCTTCATCTATTCGAGATCTATAAATTCATCTATTTTGTGAATCCCTTGAACTTCTTGAACATGATTTTAATGATAAGTTTTGAGTTAATGAATTGAGCTAGAATGAGATCCTTCAAATCGACTCATGACTTCTTTTTTTTAAATTTTCAAATCACAACTTTAGTTTATTTAAATCATGACTTATTATGCATTAATGGTTTGAATGCATTTGATACTCAAATTTTCTCTTGATCTTGATGATTTGATGTTCTTAATGCATGAATCATGTTCTCATTTGATGATACATTCAAACAAATCACTTATCGATATTTATGATTGTAATATATCCTTTTTAAAATATCTTTCGAATGTGATTCTTAGTGATGAATCTACTCTTTGAATCTTGCAAACTATGATATTGATGATTCGATGATTAGAAAACTATGATAAATGTTTTGAATCATATTTGATGATCTTTTAAAATTATATACGATGATTAATGATAGTTTGAATGCATGAATCAATAATTCTTTACTCAAAATTTCTTTTCCATGATCTCTATTTCTCGGACATATGACTTGAGATGATATGATTCATGATTCTTGATTTTGATCTTGTTAAAAAGAATATTTATAAACCATGAATGATATCCTTCATGATGCTACGAATTGACTTTTGTTAATTTTGATGATTACTATATTTTCTTTTGATTATTTTTTTATCGTGATAAGTTTATTCAAATCGATAAATGGTGAGGGATGAAATTGCTTAAATGTGGATCAAATTCATGACACACAAATTCAACCAATTTAATATTATAATAGGAAGAATAATTAATCAAAAGATCAAGGTATTACTGTCATAAAAAATTGTCTAAGTCAGGGTGCCAGTGGTGGCACCACCAGAACTAGTGGTAGCACCACCTAGGAATTCTATTCCCAAGTGGTGGCATCGCCCGGTTTGTGGTGGCACTGCCCAAGAGCCCCCTTATACAAAGGGGCTTTAGGGCTGGCGATAGAACCGACCCCAACCTTTGCTGTAGCCTCCAAAAACACTCCACCTCTCAATCACCATCTTTCATCTCAAGAAAACCAAAAGAGGATTCCAACTTCTCGAATCTTGGATCAAGACCACTATCTTTTTAAGAAATATCTACTACGGTATTCTTTGACATTCTCTCCTTGGACTCTTAATACATTACTGCCCTTTTAAAATTATTCATTCATTATCATCAATTGTAGACAAATGGCTCCTAGGAGATCATCTAGAGATAAAGGGAAGAGGAAAGAAGGAGATTCATATGACCCATCCCTATTTAACTCTAGTGAAAATGCCCTTAGGTATCCTAGTTTTGAAACTAGAAATATACACAAGGGTAAGCATGTTGATCTAACTGAATTATGAGACCTAGAACCTATTCATTGGTTTGTCAATTTAGATGTCTTTGCCCATTTTACAAATTAGCAAACCAATATACCCTAGGCTAGTTTGGTTGTTTTATACCAACCTAAGCGTAGATGAAGATGACAATGTTGCTGGTTATAGGTGCCCTACAAGCCAATCACATGAGTGATAGCACCTGTAACATGCTGCGTCAATCTCTTTGCTTATGATTATTGGCATTATCTCATATTATCTAGATGTATATTGTGATGTCCCTGGATCTGTGCAATGGGAATCGGATCGTGATGAGATCATGATAATGAGATCGATTCACCTTTAAACACAGACCCTAAATTATCCTGGTCATAGGTTGCTCGAGAAGGACATCGAGATAACCGGATAGACTGGTGTGTTGTATACCCATTCATATGATGGAGGTAGCTGGTCTCATAGCTACTCATGTGGGGACACTAAGGGTATAGTGCAGGTGCTCATTGGAGAATGAGTTCACTGATTGATCCACCTACGGAATGCTGGATGGTTATTAATACGTTATGTCATATAGCGATTCTATAGTCCCAGTAGTGTATCTGGTCCTTAGACTTGAGACACCAAGGATGTCCTGTATGAGTACTCCACTCTTTGATACCGGACTTATAGGTTTGGAAAGCTCCATATCTAGTACAGCCGGTCATTGGGAGTGGTAGCCAACCTTACGAGGGCTATTGAGTGTCAATAGAGGATAATTCACTCTCGGTATCTTGAGAGGAATATCCCATGTGTTCTTGCTCGAACAAATCCTTGGCCAAGGTTATTCGGATTGAGAGAGAAAGAGTTCTCCGGGAGAATCCGACAAGAGCAAGACTCGAGGAGAGACCGTATGGACCTGACAGCACCATGCCTGGTATAGGGTCTTTGGGATATTAGATGGATGAGAGATTATAGATACATGATAACTAAGGACATATAGGTCCAAAGGATTGGATTCCCCTGTATCGTCTGGGGGCCACGACATAGTGGCCTAGTACGTCCACGATCGATGAGTCGGGTGAATTATTATAAAGATAATAATTCACTAAGTCAGAAGGAGTTCTGACAAGAATGACTCATGACCAGCTCGATATTGGGCCTAGAGGGTCACACACATATGATAGGTGCTGCGACGAGTAGAGGTTCGGATATGAGATATCCGCTGAACCCCCTATCTTATTGGATATCCATTAAGCCCCTGAATTATTGGATCCTGAGATGAGATCCAATAATTGCTAATAAGAGATTATTGGGTAGAGGCCCACTAATCCAAGAGGCTTGGGTAATTGGATGGAGATCCAATACCCAATAGGGCAAAAGATCCATTAGGGTTTTTCAGGGGGGCCTCTATAAATAGGAGGGGACCAAAGCTCTATAGGTTGAGGGTTTTCTTTTGGTAGCCACCTCCTGTTCTCCTCCCCCCAGAGAGAGAGGAGCATCGTCGTAATCCCTGCTGTGTGGATACTTGACTTCCTTCATCCTCTCCCACAGATCTGTAGGAATTCAGGGATATACGATCTGATGGATGTTTTGTCTTCCAAATCGACATTTTGTTGTTCTTTTCCGCTTCGGACAGGTTTGCGCCGTTGTTTAGCACAGAAACATATGGCAAGGAAGGCCTGGCGATTCATCAATAGGTGTTACCGAAACTCGCGGCAATAATGTGCAAGGCCGCCTGTCCGCAGGACGCATGCTGCGTGGCAGCCGCCGCCAGCCGTCGCTAGGCCGGCCGGCTGCTGTCAGCAACTGGTCGCGGCACAGCAGAGGGCGCCCGTGGTGCAGCGCCGCCACGGCACTGGGTAACGGTAGGCAGCGCCAGGCGCTGAGGCGACGCGCAGCTGGCATGGGGCGCGCACTACGCGACAGCGCGCGCGCCAGGCCGCGGTAGCATGCGTCACCAGCACGCTGCGTATGCAAGCACTACCGGCGCCAGCGCGCATGATCTCAGAGCTCGCCCGCACACAGCAGGCTGGCCATTATCGGCAAATTTCAAGAGGAAATTATTTTGACAAAAGATAATTTTGCCCTCAGAAATTTTAGAAATTTCAGATTCTGTCCTCTTTGACAGAATTACCAAAATACCCTCAAAATTTGAGAAATTTCAGTCTTTGTCCCTTTTGATTGAATGACCAAAATACCCTTGGGAATTCAGAAAATTCTCTCTATGTCCCTATTTTCAGAAATATTAGTTAATTAAATAGTTTAATTAACTATTATTATTTATCTAGTAGTCCTATAAAATAACATATACATGTGATGTATGATGTGGACAGATGATCATGGACTTGTCATGTGTGTGCATGTGATTATTATTATTGGGGTTTCATGAGCTCTATTTTTCTCGCTTTATTATCGCCCGTGTGTCTGTAATTATGTTGTAATTATACGAGGAGGCGAGCGGTAGCGCATGACTCACGAGGCCGAGACGACGATCCGACGATGGAGATGCTTGAGATGCCGACGGATCCGACGGCGAGATGGACGATCACAGGCATAGAGATGCACCAAGTACACATAGATCTTGATGTGAGTGATTAGGCCCACTGCTCAGCCTGATCACATTAGGATATGGTCCATGATCATCTGGTGTGATTGCTCATGTGATGTGTGATTAGTTATACACCTACTAGATATATATATATATATATATATTTGCATGCGATGTAGATATATATATTAAATACGTATGTGTGTGACACATTATGTTAGGAGACCAAATCAAAAATCCTCTCCATTAATAATATTAAGTCGGTAAACGTGAGGCAATTAGATTGACCAACATGGCCTTCCATCATTGTAGCTAGGAGCCGATTCCCGGTGTAGGTTGAGTTGGTCGAGTCCCTCGAGACTCACCTTTATCGCGTCTCGCCATCTTATCTACGATATAGAGATGTCAGAGGTGACCTGAGGAGATGGTATGTTTGGTCGAGTCCCTCGAGAGTATATCACCTAATCAAACTCATCTGGTAACGATGTTAATGACTTAACCGAACATCATGGTTGGTCGAGTCCCTCAAGGCCATGATGGTTCAGAGGTCGAACAGGATAGGAATCTCAAGGAGTTGTGATTGGCAAGAGTTGCCTACCTTTACGGGCTTAACGTGATTGGTCGAGTCCCTCGAGGTTACGTTAAGACGCCGATTGGATCCTGATCCCCACTAGAGATCCACCGGGGGTCTCCGATTCACATACCGGAGGGTGTTGTGTGTCTCGTGAAAAATTAGTGGGAATACATTAAGATAGAAGTCCTTATCTTAATTATTTAATTTCAGTAAAGTCTACATGTTATTTATTTCTACTACATCTTTTATTTCAGAAAAATGTCGCTTTCAAATCCTTTACGTGGCATACTTGATGCCAACCACCTCACTGGTCCAAATTATACGGATTAGCTTCACAATCTGAGAATCGTTCTCATGGCAAAGAAAATTATGTATGTCCTTGATATAGTGATCCCTACGCCCGACGAAGGGGCAAGCGAGGATGAGATCGCTCGTTATGTGAAGTACTTAGATGATTCCACTCTTGCTCAGTGTTATATGTTGGCCTCTATGACTACTGAGTTACAGAGACAGCATGAAAATATGGATGCTAATTCCATACTCCTACATCTCCGCAAACTATTTGAGGAACAGGGAAGAACTCAGCGATATGAGATATCAAAGAGTCTTTTCCGTGCTAGGATGACTGAGGGGACACCGGTTCAGAACCATGTCCTTAAGATGATTGAGTGGATCGAGAAACTCACAGGTCTAGGAATGGTCCTAGAGGATAACCTGTGTGTGGATCTTGTACTTCAGTCCCTACCAGATTCCTTTTCTTAGTTCATAATGAATTTTAATATGAACAAACTTGAGGTGACCCTCCCAAAGCTCCTCAATATATTGAGAGAAGTAGAGAGCACTATCAAGAAAGAGAAGCCGGTTCTCTACACTGGTGAGACCAGAAAGAAAGGGAAGGCTGAGAAGATCCTTAAGAAGGGCAAGGGCAAGGGCAAAATGGGTAAGGCAAAGGCTGCCAAGAAAGACCCAACAAAGGACAAAGGCTAGTGCTTCCACTGTGGTATAGATGGGCACTGGAAGAGGAACTACAAAGAGTACCTTACAGAGAGAGCGAAATAGAAGCTTGCAGAAGCTTCAGGTACATTCATGATCAATCTCCATTTGTCAGAATCTTATGATAACACATTAGTATTAGATACCGGGAGTGCTTATCATATTTGTAATTCGTTGCAGGTTCTGGCAGGACCTAGGAGATTAAACAGAGGCGAGATGGACCTTAAGATGGGCAATGGAGCAAAGGTTGCTGCAGTGGCTGTTGGCAAGGTCACCTTACATCTACCTGGTGGAGCTATTATTGCATTAGATGCATGCTATTATGTTCCTTCTATTATCAAAAATATTATTTCCATTTCATGTTTGACAGTTATTGGATATAAATTATTTTTTGAGAATAATGGTTGTTCAATAATATTAGATGATCAGATCATCACGAAAGGAACATTGCATAATGGTTTATTTATGCTAGATACAGCTCCACAAATCATGAGTGTAAGAGAGCCTAAGAGAAAAAATGAAGTGGAGAACCAGACTGTAAGAGTATTAAAACCCTTCGATCAGATCGAGGAGGTAAGTACTTGAGTACAGAGTTCACTTAGTTCCTTGAAGGCTATGGGATTTGATCCCAATGGACACCTTCTTATACACCATAGCTTAATGGTGTATCAGAAAGGAGGAATCGAACACTGTTAGACATGGTGCGTTCCATGATGTGTTTCGCCGACCTACCCATCTCATTCTGGGGATATGCCCTAGAGACCGCAGCTTACCTTCTGAATAAAATTCCAACTAAATCAGTGATGTCTATTCCATATGAGATATGGAATGGGAAGAAGCCCGATCTTAAAGTTGTTAAGATTTGGGGCTGTCCTGCCTGATAAGATGAAAAGTAATTGTACAAGTATATCTTGATCAATACAATATGAGGTCTATTTATACAGATTAAGAGGGAGGATTTCCCTCAACAACTAGAGAGATTTCCTCATATAGTTGGAGGAAATCTTATCTACTATCATGCTCCCGCAAGATGGTACTCCTGTCAAGGATGCCAATCTTGGATCGATGTAATGAAAATAATTTACGGGCAAGAGGCTTCGTGAGTGGATCTGCAAGTTGATCAGCCGTATGTACATGAGAGACACGTAGTTGATTTCTGACAACTTGATCTCGCACGAAGTGGAAGTCAATGGCGATGTGTTTCATGCGTGAGTGGAACACTGGATTGGCACATAAGTAGGTAGCTCCAATATTATCATAATATATTGTAGGAGGAAGGGTAGAGTTGACGTTGAGTTCCTTAAGGAGATTTGTGATCCAATTGATAATAGCGATGGCGATGGCACGATACTCAGCTTCAGTTGTAGACCGTACGACTGTCTTTTGTTTCTTAGAACTCCAACTGATAGGATTAGCTCCAAGGAAAACAATATACCTTGACGTAGAAGTTCTATCATCAAAGTTGCCTGCCTAATCAGCATCAACAAAGGCATGGAGATTAAGTGAGGCATGTTTGCGGAGAAAGAGGCCATGATGAAGGGTCCCTTTAAGATACCGTAAAATTCGTTTGACTGCAGACCAATGCATAGTAGATGGTTGGTGCATGAACTGGGACAATTTATTGACTGCAAATGAGATATCTAGACGGGTGAGAGCTAAGTACTGTAAGGATCCAAGTACTTGTCGGTATCGAGTAGCGTCCGAAGCAGGGCTTCCATCACATAATTTGAGTGATTCATTCGTAGAGAGGGGAGTTGTAACCTCCTTTGTATCCTGCATATTTGTTTTAGATAATAGATCTTGAATATACTTTTTTTGTGATAGGAGGAGACCTGAAGATGTAAATGTTGCTTCAACTCCCAGAAAGTAACTTAAGGTACCAAGATCTTTGAGGGAGAATCGATCAGCCAATTGCTTTAGGAATGTCCGAATCTCCAAGGGATCATTGCCTGTAACAATAATATCATCCACATATACGAGAAGATATATTGTGGTTCTATTTTGTTGTCGTAAGAATAACGAGGTATCAGACTTGGAGTTGATAAAACCCATGGATGTTAAAAATGTGCCAAGTTCATTATACCAGGCTCTTGGAGCTTGACGAAGTCTATAAATAGTCTTGTGTAGCTTGCAGACATGCCTTGGATATTGTGGATGCACAAAGCTAGGGGGTTACTACATGAAGACATCTTCGGTCAGAGTCTCCTGTAAAAAGGCATTGTTAATATCCAATTGTCGTATATGCCAGCCTTTTGAGATAGCCAAGCTCAAGATAAGCTATATTGTTGTTGGTTTGACAACTGGGCTGAATGTCTCTGTGAAGTCAACACCAGGTCGTTGATGAAACCCTTTGGCAACTAGACGTGCTTTATATCGAGCAATAGATCCATCTGGGTTCCGCTTAATTCGAAAGACCCATTTACACCCGATGATGTTTTGTGTGTGAGAAGAGGGAACTAGGGTCCATGTAGAGTTATGAAGAAGAGCATCATATTCTTCACACATGGCTTTACGCCAGTGTGAAGATTTTTGCGCTTGATTAATTGTGGTGGGTTCACTAGCTTCAAGAGAAGAGTTTGTGATGGCATATAGATCAAGAACTTGACGTGGTTTAACAATACCACTTTTGGAGCATGTTATCATATGATGGCTAGGAGCTACGGAAGTGGTAGGTTGGGTTGTTGGCATAGTCGGTGGTGAGTCAGCGAGATCAAGTGGACTAGTCTGGACTTCAATAGCACCTGATGATGTAGCTGAGGGTATTGTTTCATTAATAGGAGAAACTTGTGAAGAAGGGATTGGAGGGGTAGGGAGGAGGTGTTGAACAGGAGGAGTGTACTGAGCACGAGGGTTAGGATTGGATGGTGTTGTGGGTGGTTCATGTGACGGGGTTGAGAAGATGCTCCAATGATGTGTGTTTGTCGGAGTAGCTTGCATGGTAGAGTACTCAGGATTTTGAAAAGGAAAAGAAGACTCCACAAAAATAACGTGACGTGACAGAAAGACTTTTTGGGATTGTGGCTCGTAGCATCGAAAAGCATTATATTCAAGAGAGTATCCAATAAAAATGCAGGGCTTAGATCGTGGTGTAAGTTTATGAGAGGCATAAGGACGTAGCCACGGATAACATAGACAACCAAAGACTTTGAGTTTGTGAAAGTTTGGAGGCTTGTGGAATAGTTTCTCAAATGGTGATTTGTATTGTAAGACTGGAGTGAGCATACGATTAATGAGATAGACAGTGGTTTGAAAGGCTGCTGTCCAAAACGATGATGGCAATGAGACCTGATGTAGAAGTGTGAGCTCAGTTTCAACTATATGTTGATGTTTGCACTCAGCAGAACCAACTAATTGGGGAGTATGAGGAGGTGACTTGAGGTGTTGTATACCACAAGCTGCAAGACAGGATGCGAGGGCTTGATATTCACCTCCGCCATCCGAGTAAACTGTTTTAATGGAAGACTGAAAGAAATTCTCGACCAACTTTCTAAAGTTGGTAAAGACAGTTGAAACTTCAGATTTATGACGGAGGGGATATAACCATGTGTACTTAGTGAAATAGTCAACAAAAATAACATAAAAACGAAACTTGTCAAAAGAAAGAGTTGGGGCAGGACCCCAAATATCAGTATAAATAATTTCAAAAGGTTTAGAACAAGATATAGAAGATATGCCAAAAGGTAGTCTATGACTTTTATTGCTACGACAAGCATCACAATAAGTTAAAATATTGCTAGTAGAGGTAGGAAGTGAATAATGGGAAAGTAACTTTTGCTGAATAAGAGACGAGGGATGACCAAGACGTCGATGCCACACATCAACTGGAGCAGCAACTGAGGAGTGAACAGTGGGGTGGGTTGTTTGCGAAGCGGATGGCCACTCATAAATGTTGTCTTTGTTCTGGCCTTGGACTAAGGATGCCCCCGTGCTCAAATCCTTGACAAGAAAGGAGTCAGGAAAAAATTCAATGGAGGTATTATTTTGCTTACAGAATTGAGAGACAGAAATAAGGTTTCTTTTGATGTGGGGTGCACACAAAACATCATCAAGTGTGAATGTTGTGGTGAGTGAATTAAGCATTGTAGAACCAGTATGAGTGATAGGGAGTCCTTTACCATCACCGATGATGACATCCTCATCGCCGCCATAGTTGTTGTGGACAGACAAGTTCTGAAGATCGGAGGTGATGTGATGTGATGCACCAGAGTCCACAATCCAATTGGGTTGACTAGTCGTCGGAGTAGTTGTGAGATTGGCTTGAGGCCACTGTGTTGGAGCAGGAAGTCGAGGTCGAGAGCGACAGACTTTCGCGGAGTGTCCGATCTTATCACACAACTGACAGATGATTCGGCGATGGCCGCTGAGGTCAGGACGCAAGTGCTGATGATTATAGGGGATATCACCTTGACGATGAGGATGAAAGTGTTGATAATGTGGATGAGAGGGGTTTGGTGTGGATCCCATAGGGTCAGGAGGCAGCTTTGTCGGACCGTGATTGACGTGCTTATTGTATTGGTTGCTCTTCCTCTTGGATTTATGACTGACTTGAGCTGTGATAGTTGGTCCAGGCAACCTATCGTCGCGCTTCAAATATGTCTCATAGTCAGTCAACTTGTCATAAAGTTCTTCAAATGATATTGGAGAGTCACGTGCTCGAATTGCGGCTGCCAATTCTTTGTATTCATCCCCTAGGCCATTAAGTGTATGAACGAGGACTTCTTCTTTACTAAGGGAATGACCTATCAAAGTTAAGTCATCGATGATCACTTTGATATTTTGTAAGTAATCAGCAATAGTACTTCCCTCTTGGTTCACTTTCATCAAATTGGATAAGAGTCCGAGCATGCGAGTCGCGAGCGATTTGCCAATGTCATTTGCAACTTGGACCATGCTTCTGCAGCAGTCATACATGAAGATATTAGTAGGGCGACAGACCCAGCGACGGAGGCTTGAATGGCTTGGAGGATGAGACGGTCTTGACGTAACCACAGTTTGTGAGCTGGATTTGGTATTGGACTAGATCCTCCTGGGCTGTTGAGCACTGTAGGTGGACAATGAAGAGAGCCATCGATGTAACCTATAAGGTCATATCCAAATAGAAGATTAGAAAATTGGGCACGCCAAGATGCATAATTTCCGTTTTTGGATAACTTGAAAGGAATGAGTGCCGCAGCATTGATAGTGATGAGGCTTGGAGGTTGAGAACTACTATTGTTCCCTGCAGGGACAATGACTGGAGTATTGGAAGTAGATGATGAAGCCATTTGATGATACGATGCGTCGAAGACTCAACCGATGCAGATCGCACCGTTCGGTGGAGTTCGGCGGGAGAGAGCGTTCTCGTCAGAAGAGAGTGCCGAGGCGGAGATCAGTGGCGCTGTCCTGTTTGCGTCACACCGCACGCTCGCTGCGGCGGTTTGAAGAAGCGACAGCGTCAATGGTCACTAGTAGCGACAGCGGTGGAGAAGGGGAAGGAGGCCGCGGATCCTCCGGATGCTGGACAGTCGCCTGCCTACGCTGCCCCCTCACCTGCTGGTGGAAGCTGTTGGGGTGGTGTTGGCGAGGCTATCTGTGGCTGTCGAGGCAGAGAGTGCTCTGCTTCTGCCGAGAAAAGGGGCTAGCAGTGATAGTGGACGACGCCGCCGAGGGCTTGCTGCGGTCGCTGGGTGGCGATCTCGCAGATGCAGTGGATACAGATCTGCACGAAGGTCTGCGGTCGCTGGGTGGCGATCTCACAGATGCGGTGGATGCGAATCCGCACGAAGGTAGGGCTGGCAATTGGGGCCGTCCTGCTCTCTATCAGGGTGGGGACGGTGGTGCTCCGCCTGCTGGAGAATCTCGACTGGATGAACGTCGTGTACCTGTCGGTGACGACGATTGGATACGGAGATCGGTCGTTCAACACGACGCCGGGCGGATCTTCATGTCCGCTGCGATGGGCAAGGCGTTCCTCTACTTGGTGGAGGCCCGGATCGACAAGAGGCACCGGAAGAGGAGACGGAGGAGCGAGAGGATGTCTTGCCGCAGCAGCGAGAAGAGGAGGCGGCCAGGAGTGTCGACGCTGTCGCTAGACAGCAGAAAGAAAAAAACTCTTACTTAATGCAAGGGCTCTGATACCATGATAAGATGAAAAGTAATTGTACAAGTATATCTTGATCAATACAATATGAGGTCTATTTATACAGATTAAGAGGGAGGATTTCCCTCAACAACTAGAGAGATTTCCTCATATATTTGGAGGAAATCTTATCTACTATCACTGCCCACGTTAAGAGACACAACCTTGACAAGTTGGAATCTAGGACGGAACGGTGCAAGTTCATGGGATACCCCAAAGAAACATGTGGGTATTATTTCTATCACCCTGAGGACCGAAAGGTCTTCGTAGCCAAGAGAGCTGTGTTCCTTGAGAAGGAACATATTCTTGGTGGAGACAGTGGGAGCATGATAGAGTTGAGCGAGGTTGGAGAACCTAGCTTAAGCACCATTCCAAAATCTGTTCAGATACCTAACACACAAGTTCCAACTTTACGTAGGTCAGATAGAGTATCCCATCCTCCTAAGAGATATGTGGGACATATAAGAAGAGAGGATGTTGAGGATATTGATCCTCAGACCTACGAGGAGGCTATTATGAGCATAAACTCCGGGAAATGGTAAGAAGCCATGGATTCAGAAATAGACTCCATGTACTCCAAAAAGGTTTGAAACCTAGTTGATGCACCCGAGGGTATTGTACCCATTGGTTGCAAGTGGATCTTCAAAAAGAAAATTGGAGTAGATAGAAAGGTAGAGACCTATAAAGGAAGGCTAGTGGCTAAGGGGTATCGTTAAAGGCAAGATGTTGACTATGACGAAACTTTCTCGCCTGTAGTCATGCTAAAATTCATTCGAATTCTATTGGCTATTGCAGCACACTATGATTATGAGATTTAGCAGATGGACGTCAAAACCGCATTCCTCAATGGTAACCTCGATGAGGAGGTGTATATGATACAACCTGAGGGATTCGTGTCCAAGGATAACCCAGATAAGGTGTGCAAGTTGTTCACGTCCATTTATGGATTGAAGTAAGCTTCCCGAAGTTAGAACATAAGATTTGATGAGGCGATCAGATCTTATGACTTCGTTAAGAACGAAGATGAACCTTGTGTGTACAGAAAATTAAGTAGGAGCACTATCACCTTTTTGGCATTATATATGGATTATCGTCCTGATCATTGGGAATGATGTAGGAATACTCTCTACAGTAAAGACTTGGTTATCTGGACACTTCTCCATAAAGGACTCAGGAGAAGCATCCTGCATATTGGGGATACAGATCTATAGAGATAGATCCAAGAGGATGTTTGGCTTGTCCCAGTCTAGGTACATAGACACCATTGTCAAAAGGTTTGACATGAAAAATTACAAGAGAGGTCTCATACTAATGAGACATGGAATATCACTTTCTAGGAGTATGTCCCCAAGGACTCCTGAAGAAAGGACACACATGGATATGATGCCATATGCATCAGTGATAGGATCTATCATGTATGCTAGGCTATGTACCAGGCCTGATATAATACATGCTCTGAGTGTCACGAGCAGATATCAGGCAGATCCAGGCTTGGAGCACTGGAAAGCAGTAAAATGTATCCTTAAGTACTTGAGAAGGACTAAGGATCTTTTACTGGTATATGGAGGTAGTAGCCTCAAGGTTGAGGGCTACTCGGACTCGAGCTTCCAGTCCGATATCGATGATAGCAAGTCTAATTCAGGGTATGTGTTCACCCTGAATGGAGGAGCAGTATGCTGGAAGAGTTCCAAGCAAGACACTATTGCTAACTCGACCACAGAGGCAGAATACATTGCTGCGGTAGAGGCAGTAAACCAGAGAGTCTAGATGAAGAAGTTCATCACAAATCTAGGAGTCATCCCAAGCAGTGAGGTGCTGATTCCTTTATATTGTGCCAAATAGAGGACGATTACTCAAATAAGGGAACCCGGTCTTATCAGAAGTGTTCTGAGTTGGTTCCAAGTTATTAGAGAGATCGTGGCTCGAAGAGATGTAGTAATGGAAAGAGTTCCATCCGAAGATAACATTGCAGATCCACTGATAAAGCCATTGACTCAGATTGTCTTTGAGCATCATAGAGGTCTGATGGGGATCAGACATGTTGGTGATTGGCTTTAGGTCAAGTGGGAGATTGCTAGTTATAGGTGCCCTACAAGCCAATCACATGAGTGATAGCACCTGTAACATGCTGCGTCAATCTCTTTGCTTATGATTATTGGCATTATCTCACATTATCTAGATGTATATTGTGATGTCCCTGGATCTGTGCAATGGGAATCGGATCGTGATGAGATCATGATAATGAGATCGATTCACCTTTAAACACAGACTCTAAATTTTCCTAGTCATAGGTTACTCGAGAAGGACATCGAGATAATCGGATAGACTGGTGTGTTGTATACCCGTTCATATGATGGAGGTAGCTGGTCTCATAGCTACTCGTGTTGGGACACTGAGGGTATAGTGCAGGTGCTCATTGGAGAATGAGTTCACTGATTGATCCGCCTACGGAATGCTGGATGGTTATTAATACCTTATGTCAGACAGTGATTCTGTAGTCCTAGTAGTGTATCTGGTCCTTAGACTTGAGATACCAAGGATGTCCTGTATGAGTACCCCACTCTTTGATACCAAACTTATAGATTTGGAAAGCTCCATATCTAGTACAGCCGGTCATTAGGAGTGGTAGCCAACCTTACAAGGGCTATTGAGTGTCAAGAGAGGATTATTCGCTCTCGATATCTTGAGAGGAATATCCCATATGTTCTTGCTCGAACAAATCCTTGGCCAAGGTTATTCGGATTGAGAGAGAAAGAGTTCTCTGGGAGAATCCGACAAGAGCAAGACTCGAGGAGAGACCGTATGAGCCTGACAGCACCATGCCTGGTATAGGGTCTCTGGGATATTAGATGTATGAGAGTTTATATATACATGGTAATTGAGGACAAATAGGTCCAAAGGATTGGATTCTCCTGTATCGTCTGGGGGCCGCGGCGTAGTGGCCTAGTACGTTCGCGATCGATGAGTTGGGTGAATTATTATAGAGATAATAATTCACTAATTCAGAAGGAGTTATGATAAGTATGACTCCCAGCCAGCTCGATATTGGGCCTAGAGGGTCACACATATATGGTAGGTGTTGCGACGAGTAAAGGTTCGGATATGAGATATTCGCTGAACCCCCTATCTTATTGGATATCCATTAAGCCCCTAAATTATTGGATCCTGAGATGAGATCCAATAATTGCTAATAAGAGATTATTGGGTAGAGGCCCACTAATCCAAGAGGCTTGGGTAATTGGATGGAGATCCAATACCCAATAAGGCAAAAGATCCATTAGGGTTTTTCATGGGGGGCCTCTATAAATAGGAGGGGACCAAAGCTCTATAGGCTGAGGATTTTCTTTTGGTAGTCACCTCCTGTTCTCCTCCCCCTAGAGAGAGAGGAGCATCGTCGCAATCCCTGCTGTGTGGATACCGCTAGAGAGGAGGACACTTGACTTCCTTCATCCTCTCCCACAGATCTGCAGGAATTCAGAGATATACGATCTCCCTAGGTATCTTCTTTTACATGTGCAGTTTTTGCGGATTTGCTTTTGACACACCGATCTTCGCACGACGATGAAAACTTTCTACGGGAAATCTGGGGTGTTTTGTTTTCTGTTCTTCCGCTGCGCATATGATGTCGCTCCCCCCAAGACGGATTTCCCAACAAATGTGTCAACTTACCTTCTAGAAAATTTATTGAATCTCAGATTTTGATGATGAAACTAATTGATTGTGTTTTGTTGTTTAACTACGTGTTGAGTTACGCAGGTCTACTATCGATCAGGATTAGACAGTTGACACTGGAGGAATTGACGTTGCGTTGGAGGTGATCACGTTAGGATATTGGATGTCGAGCCGGAGGTTCGGTCGACTATCGGTAGGAGGCTTCGGACATCGGGCATCGAGCCAAGAAGTGCAGAGTTGCGTCATGGATATCGGGGTTGCGGAGGTCAACCGCCAATTGGGCAACAAGCCACAAGAGAGGGCGATGTGCCGAAGGATCAGAGGAAGCGCCGACCAATGACGTGCCGGGTAACTGGATGTCAATTCGCGTTATAATAATTGTCTAGATCAAAGTCGGGTGTTTGTTTGTGCAGGAGTAACTACGATAAGGATGAAGACGTAAAGCGAAATAAAAGGCCGAAGTCAAGTGTGATGGATCGTTGGGAGTTCGAGTGTTCGATGGAAGTCTAAAGATTCATTGGGAGTGCTGCCGGAACCGACCGAGAACGAGTAGGGAGCTTGCCGAAGGGTTTTCGGAAGTTTGCCAGAAGGTTCGTCGGAAGTTCACAGAGCTTGCCAAGAAAGATTGGAGCTTGCCAAAGAAGCTCGGGGGAACTCGCCAAAATCATCATGGAGTCCGAGAGCTTACCGAGAGTCCACAGGATGGTTTCCGAGGGATCGTTAGAAGATCGCTGGAAGTTCGCCGGAAGCTTGCCGGAAGAAGACTTGACTTGTGGACTTTGTAATAACTTAGGAATGTCTTTAAATTTGTAGTTAGCATATTAATTTGGGTTCGGATTAGGTGTTAATCCTATAAACCCAAAGTAGGGGCCATTGGGCTTTGATTTGGACTAGTTTGGACCAAAGTTTTAGCCCAAATCGAACCAGCACAACTGGGCGGTAGCACCGCCCAACAACCGCATGCTGGGCGATAGCACCTCCCAACGCGGAAGAAGCCACCGGTAAGCGTATAGCACGACATGCAGTAGCACCGTCTCCGATAGGCTGTAGCACCGCTCCCAGCACTGAATATATGCGACCTTGGAAAACTCAAATTGAGTTCAAATTTGGAGCCCAAATTTGAACCCTCTTTGAGTCTATAAATACCCCTCCTTTCTCAGCTGAAAGGGTAACCCTTTAGAGTTAGATTTTGAGCAAAAGTCTTGGGAAAGTCTTATTCTTCAATTGCTTAAGTGTTCACCTCCTTCTCTTTGTGAAAACTTGTAAGAGTGTGAACCTCTTGTAAAAGGATTGTAAGAGGGGTATTTGGTCTTTCCCCTTCAAAAGGATTTGCTAGTGGAAGAGGGGAGCCTCATCGGTGAAGGCTTCAAGAGTGGATGTAGGTTATTTGACCGAACCCCTATACATCATGGTGTTCTTGAATGTGTGAGTGTTTAAATTTATAAATTATTTCTTTACATTGTTGCAAGCCTTTACTTTACTTGCTCTACTTCCTTTTCATCTTCTTACGTATGCTTTAAAGTTAGAAAGCAATCAAATTAGTTTCAAACGAAACGTTGCTTTCATCGTACGAAGTTTCCAAAGCTTGTTTTAAATCACCGAAAAGTTATCGTTTTATCCGCTGCACTAATTCACCCCCCCTTCTTAGTGTCACTCGATCCCTAACAATTGGTATCAGAGCCACGTTCTTTCTCTTTCGGATTTACACCCGTGAGAAATGACTCTTTTTGGCTTTCAAGAAGGCTTTTCAGTTTTTCGTTCACCGTTCTTTAACGGATCGGACTACACTTATTGGAAAACTCGAATGAGAGTTTTTATACTTCCAATGGACTTAGATTTATGGAACATTATTGAAAACAGTTTTCAACTTCCCTCTAAACCGACGAACGAATGGTCGAAC
The DNA here is from genome assembly GCA_023547065.1 of Musa troglodytarum. Lineage (NCBI taxonomy): Eukaryota > Viridiplantae > Streptophyta > Magnoliopsida > Zingiberales > Musaceae > Musa > Musa troglodytarum. Next base: position 6,520,853 of record CP097503.1, read on the forward strand.
TTAGAGAGAAAATCTTTTTCCTTGAATGCAAAGGCTATGAATGCCTTATTTTGCGCCTTAGACAAGAACGAATTTAATTGAATTTCTATGTGTGGAACGGCTTTTGACATTTGCCGAACTCTTAAAATCATTCATGAGGGAACTAGTAGAGTTAAAGACTCGAAAGTGAACCTCTTATTGCATGATTTTGAGTTCTTCCGAATGACACTAAGCAAAACTATTGGTGATATGTTCACCCGGTTCACGGATGTCGTCAATAGCTTAAAAAATCTTGGTAAATGTTTTTCTAACTTTGAACTCACTAACAATATTTTAAGATCCCTCCCAAAGAGTTGGGATCCAAAAATTACGGATATTCAAGAGTCTAAAAACTTGAATGATTATTCACTTAAAAAACTAATCGGGTTATTAATGACCTATGAAATGACACTCTTGGAACATGATGAACATGATGAACATGATGAACATTTGAACCACCTTCTAAAGAACAAGAAGGTTTTTGAACTTCGAACAAGAGAATGCCACTTGAGTGATGACTCAAGTGATGAGGACAATGAAGAGGACTTTGAACCTTTAATCAATTTTAATAAGTTCATTAAACAAAAATCTAAAATCAACAATGAACTTGAACGGAGAAAGAGACCAATGAAGAAGAAGAAGGCTCACCGAGAAGAATCAAGGAAAGAAGAAGCAAACTACGCTTTAATGGGCTTCGTCAATGAGGTAAGTAACTTAACTCCCTTGAGTTGTTATGAAATTACATGATGTTTTTCTTGAGTGCTTAACTTAGTTAGTAGGAAATAAAATTTTATTTTATGCTTTTTCTTTCTAGGATTTTTGAAAAGTAAATTTTTTTGATGAATGATGTATGATGATTTGTGATAATGATTGTACACCTATTATAATTAATCTACGCATGTGTATCTTAATGTTTTTATTGCTTTTCATGATGCTTGACGATTTTATATCATGCATGAGCTTTTGAAGTAATAAAGTGTCATATTGTGATGATGAAACTTATTTTTTGAATTTATAAATAGATGCATGATTTTGGCAAAAATTTGAACATGGCCTTTTAACATAAAAATTGAAAGTGTGCTATCATTTTTATGTATTTGGTCTTGACGGTTTTATGACTAAGCTTGTGTTTTATTTTGATACATGTTTTCATAAAAATTTTGAATATGCTCACATCAAATTGCTTAAAATGAAAATGTATTTTTTTTCATTCTATTGAGATGAATGAATTCATGTTATGAGTCTTGTGAATCTCATGAAAATAAACATGATGAATATTTTAAAAAATATGCCTCAAGTTTTCGGTCTTAATGATTTCTCTTGAAACTTGCTCTTTGGACCTATATGAAAAACATGAGTATACTCATATGAACGTCAAATCACTTGAAATGGAACACATAAAAAAAAGAGAAATTGCACTATCATGATGCTTTACGTGTAATGCTTTTGATCTTAATGGGCTAAATGACAACTTGTATTTCAAAGTAATACAATGATGACTTTCATATAAATAATTGGACATACCTTATGTAATCATCATTGATAATGATAGTTGGTTGTCATGCTTAATGATTTTATGATATCATGAGTATTTAAAGGCATTATATCTTGATGACAAACTCATGTTTTGGTCTTAAATTTGATACTCATTTTAGAAACATGAGCACACTTGTATGAAACAAACAACTTAAAAAGAAGATATTTTTCCTATCTTATCGAGATTAATGATTTCATGATATTTTGTGAATCTCGAAATTGATTTTGATGATTCAATTATGAGTTCTAAGTTAATAATTTGATTTGAATGAGCTTAAACTACATTATGATCTTGATAACTTGAGTCTTTCAAGATCTCTCACTTCATACCATGATTCTCCCATATTTTTGAAGAAAAATCCAAATGAATCATAAATTATTTTCTCTTAACCTATTGATACTCAACTTGAGAAAATATGTTTTGAAGACTGAAACATTGCATGCACAATTTGATTTTTCTCCTATATTTCAATACACATGACTTGATGATTGAAATATTAATGCAAACACTTAAAATATCACTTGTCATGATTTGAATATTGATTTAAAAGAAATTTTGCTTGACTTGATATCTTTTATGAATTTGAATAAGACTTATTAAAGATTCTTGATTCATCTCTTAATCTCTTGAAATCACGACCATGAATTCTTGACTTGAGATATTTTTGGGAATCAAAATATTCTTCTCTATGATTGCTTCTTTTTATCATTTACCAAAGAGGAAAACAATTCAAGTTTATGTCATTTGTGAATCTCACAAACTATGTTAATGATTTTGATGATTCGAACTTGAATGAGCTTTATCATAATCCAAGTCTTGATATTTTGATATTTGATACTTGGAATTCTTATGCATGAATCAAGTTACTCTTTGTGCTATATCTTTTTAAATGAATCATGAGCCTTGATGTCATATATTTCATGATATAGAAATGATAAGATTTCTTTGCCTTATGTGGTAAATTGAACATTTGACATAAATGAAATTTGCTTTATGATGAATCATGAATGATGTCTTTTGGTGTTGATCCTTATTGATATTTCATATTGATATCTTTCATGAATTCTTTGCATCTATGTTTTGTATGCATCATGAAAAAATTGAAATATTGATTGACGCAAAATTATTTCATTGAAATATTATTCATCCCTTCTTTTCGACAGTGACAAAGGGGGAGTTAGCTTGCTAGCTTATGTATCATAAGTGAAAGTGACAAACATAGCTAGCTAGAATTTGCAAAAGGCAAAATTTACACTTCTCAAAATGAGAAGAAAGAAATTGCAAAGTTACATTATTTTTTAAACTCATGAGCTTGCATGTTTAAAATGTTATAAATTTTACAAAAATTACTAGCTCATTGCAAATAAAAAGTTGATGGCTTTCAAAAGGAAAACTTAGTTGCAAAAGAGAAAAATTGAAAGGGAGCTAGTTTGCATATCGCACAGTATGCTAGCTTATCATTATTGCTTGCTTGCTTGTCATAAATTTCCCTCGTACCATGATTTGTTTATGACTCCCTTGAATTCATGACTTGATATGTTAAAAATTCATGATGGAAATTTGTTATTTTGTCATGATGGAAGCATTCATGTAAAGGGAAAAGAATTGTATTCTTTCCTTCATTTTGACAAAATCAAAGGAGGAGAAGATTTATTGCTAGCTTGCATGATTAATTTGCTAGCTTATTCAAGAGGAAGAAAATTGCTAGCTTGTGCATCAAAAGAGAAAATTTTGCTAGCTTAAACATTGAGAAGCAAAAAGTTGCTATCTCAAGAGAGGCAAAAATCTTGCTCAATTTCACTTCTTCAAAATTGCTTACATTTTTGTTACAAATTATTGTTGAATCTCATGCAAGATTATTTGAAGTATTTGATCCTCCCTTTCTTTTTGATACTAACAAAGGGGGAGAAAGTTTTTAGCTCGAACATTGTAAAAATTTGTCATCTTGATTCCTATTTTGCAACTTCATAAGAAGCTAAGAATTGTTATATCAAAGGATGCAAATATTGCTATCGTAAGAAACAAGGTGCAAACTTGCACATCTCAAGAAGCAAGTGAAAATTACCATCATTGCCCATCCTTGAAACTTGCTATGATTGAATGATATTATTTGATGTTGTATTGCAAAAATGTTGTATGATGTGATAAATAGCTAGTGTGTTGTAAAAATTTACATATCTTTTAAAATACATATGATGCTACTTCTCCTTTTTGTTGATGACATAGGGGGAGAAGTAGATTGATAACTTCATACAATATAATGATGCTTGAATATTTTATATATTTGCATGATGGATTTATATTTCTCACTACATGAATGATACTTGTTACATGGATTTGGGATAATCCAAGGGTTCTATCAATTGCATATTGATAGGGAGAGTTTGGTTAAACTCCGAGGAGTTAAGGTTAACTCCATTAGTCATCAATTAGTTGTCATCATCAAAAAGGGGGAGATTGTTGAATCTCGGATTTTGATGATGAAACTAATTGATTGTGTTTTGTTGTTTAACTACGTGTTGAGTTACGTAGATCTACTATCGATCAGGATTAGATAGTTGACGCTGGAGGAATTGACATTGCGCCGGAGGTGATCACGTTAGGATATTGGATGTCGAGCCGGAGGTTCGGTCGACTATCGGTAGGAGGCTTCGGACGTCGGGCATCGGGCCAAGAAGTGCAGAGTTGCGCCATGGATATCGGGGTTGCGGAGGTCAACCGCCGATTGGGCAACAAGCCACAAGAGAGGGTGATGTGCCAAAGGATCGGAGGAAGCACCGACCAATGACGTGCCAGGCAACTGGATGTCAATTCACGTTGTAATAATTGTCTAGATCGAAGTAGGGTGTTTGTTTGTGCAGGAGTAACTACGATAAGGATGAAGACGTAAAGCAAAACAAAGGGCCGAAGTCAAGTGCGATGGATCGTTGGGAGTTCGAGTGTTCGATGGAAGTCTGAAGATTCGTTGGGAGTATTGCCGGAACCGGCCGAGAACGAGTAGGGAGCTTGCTGAAGGGTTTTCGGAAGTTCGCCGGAAGGTTTGTCGGAAGTTCACAGAGCTTGCCAAGAAAGATTGGAGCTTGCCAAAGAAGCTTGGGGGAACTCGCCAAAATCATCGTAGAGTCCGAGAGCTTACCGGGAGTCTGCAGGATGGTTTCCAAGGGATCATCGGAAGACCGTTGGAAGTTCGTTGGAAGCTCACCGGAAGAAGACTTGACTTGCGAACTTTGTAATAGCTTAGGAATGTCTTTAAATTCGTAGTTAGCATATTAATTTGGGTTCAGATTAGGTGTTAATCCTATAAACCCAAAGTAGGGGCTATTGGACCTTGATTTGGACGAGTTTGGACCAAAGTTTTTAGCCCAAACCAAACTAGCACAGCTGGGCGGTAGCACCGCCCAGTGCTTGGAAAGCCAAGCGGTAGCACCGCCGACTAGTATCGCCGTGGTGGTCACCGCTTGCTGTGTCTTACGCCGCGGGCGGTAGCGTCGATGACCGCTTCTACAAATTTGGAGCCCAAATTTGAACCCTCTTTGAGTCTATAAATACCCCTCCTTTCTCAACTGAAAGGGTAACCTTTTAGAGTTAGATTTTGAGCAAAAGTCTTGGGAAAGTCTTATTCTTCAATTGCTTAAGTGTTCACCTCCTTCTCTTTGTGAAAATTTGTAAGAGTGTGAACCTCTTGTAAAAGGGTTGTAAGAGGGGTATTTGGTCCTTCCCCTTCAAAAGGATTTGCTAGTGGAAGAGGGGAGCCTCATCGGTGAAGGCTTCAAGAGTGGATGTAGGTTATTTGACCGAACCACTATACATCGTGGTGTCCTTGAATGTGTGAGTGTTTAAATTTAAAAATTATTTCTTTACATTGCTACAAGCCTTTACTTTACTTGCTCCACTTCCTTTTCATCTTCTTACGTATGCTTTAAAGTTAGAACGTAATCAAATTAGTTTCAAACGAAACGTTACTTTCATCGTACGAAGTTTTCGAAGCTTGTTTTAAATCGTCGAAAAGTTATTGTTTTATCCGCTACACTAATTCACCCCCCCCCTCTTAGTGCCACTCGATCCCTAACAAAATCAAATCTAAATTATGGATAACACGATTTGCGATCTAATATGAATCACCAAAAAGAGTAGAGATTATTATTTTAGAGGTCAATGGGATTTAGACTCAATAGGAGTAACCTACTTTGAGGCTTTATGGACCTTTTTAAAAATCCTAACCTAGCCATAGTCCCTAAAAGCTGTGAGCATTTGCTGCCTTTTAGCTCTAAGATTCTTTATCACATCATTATTATTATTTTTATTCCTAAATAATATCACCATGATGAAGTTAATCAAAATAGAATTAGGAACAATGTACTGGATAATGGCTAGGCAAGAAAATTATTTTGGATACTTAATCCGACAAAACATGATTGATGTATCTAAGAAGGATCTAATGCTTCCATATGGTGGTTTAATCACAAGACTATTACATGCTTACAATATTAGGATACCACCCAACGAAGAAAGAATAAACATAGATAGATATAATGCCATAAAAGAAATCTACTTAAGTGATTAAGGTGCATGTTTAGGAATGAAATCTGGACTAAGCGACCTAGAAGGATCGATTCTACTAGTTATAAATGCCCTACAAGTCAATCACGTGAGCGATGACACTTGTAACATGTTACGTCAATTTCTTTACTTATGATTATTGATATTTTCTCACATTATCTGGATGTATATTGTGATGTTCTTGGATTTGTGCAATAGGAATCAGATCGTGATAAGATCATGATAATGAGACTGATTCACCTTTAAATATAGATCCTAAATAATCCCGATCATAGGTTACTCGAGAGGGACATCGAGATAATTGGACAGACTGGTGTGCTATATACTTGTCCATATGATGTAGGTGGCTAGTCTCATAGCTACTCATGTGGGGACACTAAGGGTACAGTACAGGTGCTCATTGGAGAATGAGTTCACTGATTGATCTAGATACGAAATGTTAGATGGCTATTGATACCTCATGTCAAACAGCGATTCTATAATCTCAGTAGTGTATCTGGTCCTTAGACTTAAGACACCAAGGATGTCCTGTTTAAGTACTTCACTCTTTGATACTAGACTTATAGGATTGGAAGTTTCAGATCTAGTACAGCTGATTATTGAGAGTGGTAGCCAACCTTATGAGGGCTATTGAGTGTTAATAGAGGATTATCCACTCTTAATATCATGAGAGAAATATCTCATGTGTTCTTGCTTAGGCAAATACCTAACCAGGGTCATTCGGATTAAGAGGGAAAGAGTTCTCTAGGAGACTCTGATTATAGCAAGACTCAATTGGAAACCGTATGGGCCTGATAGAACCATATCCAATATATGGTTTCTGGGATATTAGATGGATGAGGGACTATAGGTACATGATAACTAAGTGCAGATAGGTCCAAATGATTGGATTCCCCTATATCATCTGGGGACTACGACGTAGTGGCTTAGTATATTCGTAGTCGATGAGTTGAGTGAATTATTATGGAGATAATAATTCACTGAGTCAGAAGGAGTTTTGATAGGTATGACTCACAGCCAGCTCGATATTGGGCCTAGAAGGTCACACATATATGGTAGGTGTTGCGATAAGTAGAGGTTCGGATATGAGATATCCATCGAAGCTCCTATCTTATTAGATATCCAATAAGCCCCTATATTATTGGATCCCATGAATGAAATCCAATAAGAGCTAGATTATTGGGTAGAGACCCATTGATCTAAGAGGCTTGGGTAATTGGATAGAGATCCAATACCCAATAGGGCTAGATCCATTAGGGTTGACAGGGAGCCTCTATAAATATGAGAAAACCAAAGGCCCATAGGCTGAGGTTTTTTCTTGGTAGCCACCTTCTATTCTCCTCTCCCTAAGAGAGGAGTATCGTTGTAGTCCCTACCGTATGGATACTGCTAAAGAGGAGGATGCTTGACCTCCTTCATCCTCCCCTATGGATCTACAGGAACTCAAGGATATACGATCTCCCTAGGTACTATCGTTTTTCTTACACAGTTTTTAGATTCGTGGATTTGTTTTGATGCACCGATCTTTGCACGACGATAGAACCTTTTGTAAAAATCTAGGGTGTTTTGTTTTTATGTTCTTTCGTTGCGCATGTGATGTCACCTCCTGGATTTTCCAACAGGTTCTCCCCCTCTAGTAGAAGAACCCGAAACAACTATATTTAGGGGTAATGAATCTCCTCTTCCTAGTCCCTTTAGTGCTGCATCGACAAATCCAACTCCTGCTCTATCTTCTGATGATCCGATCATAACTGAAATAAATCAACTCAAATCACAACAAGTTGAGATCCTAAATGAAGTGTGTCAAATGAATCACAAGTTGGATAGTTTATATAGACGTTCTGGTATTCCACCCGAGGAATAGTTGTAAAAACTCTATGTTGACCGTTGAATCTCGGATTTTGATGATGAAACTAATTGAGTATGTTTTATTGTTTAATTGCGTGTTGAGTTACGCAGGTCTACTATCGATCAGGATTAGATAATTGACGCTGGAGGAATTAATGTTGTGCCGGAGGTGATCACGTCAGGATATTGGATGTCGAGCCAGAAGTTTGGTCGACTATCGGCAGGAGGCTTCAGACGTCGGGCATCGGGCCAAGAAGTGCGGAGTTGTGCCATGGATATCGGGGTTGCGGAAGTCAACCGTCAATTGGGCAACAAGCCGCAAGAGAGGGCGATGTGCCGAAGGATCGGATGAAGCACCGACCAATGACGTGCCGGGCAACTGAATGTCAATTCGTGTTGTAGTAACTGTCTAGATCAAAGTAGGGTGTTTGGTGTTTGTTTGTGCAGGAGTAACTACGATAAGGATGAAGACGTAAAGCAAAACAAAGGGCCGAAGTCAAGTGCGATGGATCGTTGGGAGTTCGAGTATTCGATGGAAGTCCGAAGATTCGTTGGGAGTACTGTCGGAACCAGCCGAGAATGAGTAGGGAGCTTGCCGAAGGGTTTTCGGAAGTTCACCGGAAGGTTCGGCGGAAGTTCGTGGAGCTTGCCAAGAAAGATCGGAGCTTGTCAAAGAAACTCGGGGGAACTCGCCAAAATCATCGTGGAGTCCGAGAGCTTGTCGGGAGTCTGCAGGATGGTTTCCGAGGGATCATCGGAAGACCGTCGAAAGTTCACCGGAAGCTTGCCGGAAGAAGACTTGAATTGCGGACTTTGTAATAGCTTAGGAATGTCTTTAATTTCGTACTTAGCACATTAATTTGGGTTAGGATTAGGTATTAATCCTATAAACCCAAAGTAAGGGCCATTGGGCCTTGATTTGGATAAGGTTGGGCCAAAAGTTTTTGGCCCAAACCGAACCAGCAGTTGAGCGGTAGCACTACCCAGCAGCCACATACTGGGCGATAGCACCGCCCAGTGCTTGAAAAGCCAAGTGGTAGCACCGCCTGGCTAGGGTGGTAGCACCGCCTGGCTGGGGCGGTAGTACCGCCCCTGTTGTGTCTGTCGGACACTGTGCGGGCGGTAGCACCGCCTGACACCGGGAAACTCAAAATAAATTTAAATTTGGAGCCCAAATTTGAATCACTTTGAAGCCTATAAATACCTCTCACATTCTTGGATGAAAGGGGTCGAGAACTGAAAAAAAGAAGGGGGAAACTCTCTTGAAAGTGTGTCAAATCTTCCCTCTAAGTCTTACGAGTGTTCTAATCCAAGAGAGGGGTAAGAGTGTTTGTAAGGGTTATCTCCTAAGCCCATCAAAAGGAGAAGTGCTGTAAGGGAGTTCATCCTCGCCCGTTGGAAGGAGGATAGCTAGTGGAGAAGCCGGTGGCCTCAAGTGAAGAGGAATCGGGAGTGGACGTAGGTCGGATGACTGAACCACTATAAAAATCTGGTTTGCATTTACGTTCTTGCTATTTACTTTGCTGTAAACCCTTTCCACTTGCTTCCTTATTTACTCAACTTCATCTTCATCTTATTACGTATGCTTTAAAGTTAAAATACAATCTTTTCGGGTTCAAATGAAACACTGCATTCATTCGTACGAAGTTTCCAAACTTGTTTTAATCGCTAAAAATTTCTCATTCCTTACCGCTGCACTAATTCACCCCTCCCCCCCCCTCTTAGTGTCACTCAATCCCTAACAATTGATATCAGAGCCATGTTCTTTCTCTTTCGGATTTACACCCATGAGAAATGGCTCTAAATGGTTTTCAAGAGGGCTTCTCGGTTTTTCGTCCACCGTTCTTTAACGGATCGGACTATACATATTGGAATACTCGAATGAGAGTTTTCATGCTTTCAATGGATTTGGATTTGTGAAACATCATCGAAAATGGCTTTCAACCTTCTTCTAAACCGACGAACGAATGGTCGGATTTGGAGAAAAGGTCTTTTTCTTTGAATGCAAAGGCAATGAATGCCTTATTTTGCGCTTTGGACAAGAATGAGTTCAATCGGATTTCAATGTGCGAAACGGCTTTCGATATTTGGTGAACACTTGAAATCACGCACGAGAGAACTAGTAGAGTTAAAGACTCGAAAGTAAACCTCTTATTGCATGATTTTGAGCTCTTCCGAATGACACCAAGCGAAACTATCGGTGATATGTACACTCGCTTCACGGATGTCATCAATAGCTTGAAAAGTCTTGGTAAATGTTTTTTCGAACTTTGAACTCACTAACAAGATTTTAAGATCCCTCCCAAAGAGTTGGGATCCAAAAGTAATCGTAATACAAGAGACTAAAAATTTAAATGATTTTTCATTGGAAGAACTAATCGGTTCACTAATGACATATGAAATGAGTTTCTTCGAACATTTGGAACATGATGAACATATGAACCACCTTCTAAAGAACAAGAAGGATTTGGAACATCGGACAAATGAATGCCACTTGAGTGATGACTCAAGTGATGAGGACAATGAGGACATTGAACTTTTAATGAATCTTAATAAGTTCATTAAACAAAAATCTAAAATAAATAATGAACTTGAACGGAGGAAGAGGCCAAAGAAGAAGAAGAAGGCTTGCAAAGAAGAATCAAGTAAAGAAGAGGCACAATGGGCTTTGACGGTTTTTGACAATGAGGTAAGAAACTCACCCAAGTTGCTTTTACCTTATTTTGAAATTACATGATGCTTTCCATGAATGCTTAACTTAGTTAGTAGGAATTTTTTTTCATGCTTTTCTTGTGTTTTTAGAAATTAAAAAAATATTTTAAAAATTATACTATGCTTTTCTTTATAGTATTTTTGAAAAGTAAAAATTTGAATGTTGCTTGATGATTTTATTTCATGCATGAGTTGTTGAAGTAATGTTGATTTAAAAACTTCTATCTTGGATTAATGGGTCTTGACCCTTTTTATGATGAAATTTTTAGATGATACATGTCTTCATGAAATCAATTATAAAGACCTAACCCATAAATTTTTCAAATGAAAGAAATGTGATTTTAATATTGCCTTGTATTACATTTGGACTTGATGATTCTCTTGACAAAAATTATTTTTCAGAATTATAAAATGATGCATGATTTTACCAAAAATTTGAGCATTGATCATCTTGTTATAACTAATGTAAGAAAGAATTAAAATGATTTTGATGATATTTTCGTTTTTGAATATGATGCATGACATTTTCATATGAAAAATTTGAACATTCTTATGAAAGATCAAATCACTTAAATTGAAACTCATAAAGATGAGAAACTGTACTATCATGATGTTTGATGCATATGATCTTGATGGATTTAATGACAAACTTATGTTTTGAATTTCTACAATGATTGGTTCCATATAAATGTTTGAACATATATTATGAAATCATCATTGAAATGAAAATACTAAAAGTTTGTTATCATGCTTAATGACTTTGTGATATCATATCTTCATGACAAACTCATGTTTTGATCTTAAATTTGACACTCATCTTTTGAAACATGAGCACACTTGTTTGAAACAAAATGAAACACATTATCATGATAAATTAAATCTCATGTCTTGAAACAATGTGTTGTTTTGACAATGTTTATAATGAAGTTTGTCTTTTGGTTTTGAATATTTTGATTTGGCATATAAAGGCAAAAGACATAATTATATGATGAAACATAAAGAAATTATATTTACTATCTTATCAAGATTAATGATTTCATGATATCTTAAGAATCTCATAAATTATAGAAGTGATTTCGATGAATTGATTATGATTTGATAATTTGAACTTTTCTCTCATGTTTCAATACTACTTTGCTTCATGACTTGTTGATGAAGCAAGTCATGAATTATAGATATGACTTTTCTCTCATATCTTAAGAATCTCCTCTTTGCTTCATGACTTGTTGATTGAAATAATGATGTAGACTTTTGATGTATCACTTGTCATGATTAATGCAAATTGCTAGGATTTTGAATCTCGAAAATGATTGCTTCTTTTTATCATTTACCAAAGAGGAGAACCATTCAAGTTTATGTTTTTTTTTGTGAATCTCATAAACTATGTTAATGATTTTGATGATTCAAACTTGAGTAAGCTTTATCACAATCCAAGTCTTGATATCTTAATACTTGATACTTTGAATTCTTATGCATGAATCGAGTTACTCTTTGTGCTATATCTTTTTAAATGAATCATGAGCCTTGATGTCATATATTTCATGACCCTAAAAGTGACATGATTTCTTTGCCTTGTGTGGTAAATTGAACATTTGACATAAATGAAATTTGCTTTATGATGAATCATGAATGATGTCTTTTGGTGTTGATCCTTGTTGATATTTCATATTGATATCTTTCATGAATTCTTTGCATCTATGTTTTGTATGCATCATGAAAAAAATTGAAATATTGATTGGTGCTAAATTATTTCATTGAAATATTATTCATCCCTTCTTTTCGATAGTGACAAAGGGGGAGTTAGCTTGCTAGCTTATGTATCATAAGTGAAAGTGACAAACATAGCTAGGTAGAATTTGCAAAAGGCAAAATTTGCACTTTTCAAAATGAGAAGAAAGAAATTGCAAAGTTATATTATTTTTTAAACTCATGAGCTTGCATGTTTAAAATGTTATAAATTTTACAAAAATTACTAGCTCATTGCAAATAAAAAGTTGATGGCTTTCAAAAGGAAAACTTAGTTGCAAAAGAGAAAAATTGAAAGGGAGCTAGTTTATGACGCAAAGTATGCTAGCTTATCATTATTGCTTGCTTGCTTGTTATAAATTTTCCTCATACCATGATTTGTTTATGACTTCTTTGAATTCATGACTTGATATGTTAAAAATTCATGATGGAAATTTGTTATTTTGTCATGATGGAAGCATTCATGTAAAGGGAAAAGAATTGTATTCTTCCCTTTTTTTTGATAAAATCAAAGGGGGAGAAGATTTATTACTAGCTTGCATGATTAATTTGCTAGCTCATTCAAGAGGAAGAAAATTGCTAGCTTGCGCATCAAAAGAGAAAATTTTGCTAGCTTAAGTATTGAGAAGCAAAAAGTTGCTATCTCAAGAGAGGCAAAAATCTTGCTCAATTTTACTTCTTCAAAATTGCTTGCATTTTTGTTACAAATTATTGTTGAATCTCATGCAAGATTATTTGAAGTATTTGATCCTCCCTTTCTTTTTGATGCTAACAAAGGGGGAGAAAGTTTTTAGCTCGAACATTGTAAAAATTTGCCATCTTGATTCCTATTTTGCAACTTCATGAGAAGCTAAGAATTGTTATATCAAAGGATGTAAATATTGCTATCGTAAGAAACAAGGTGCCAACTTGCACATCTCAAGAAGCAAGTGAAAATTACCATCATTGCCCATCCTTGAAACTTGCTATGATTGAATGGTATTATTTGGTGTTGTACTGCAAAATGTTGTATGATGTGATAAATAGCTAGTGTGTTGTAAAAATTTACATATCTTTTAAAATGGCTATGATGCTACTTCTCCTTTTTGTTGATGACATAGGGGAAGAAGTCGATTGATGACTTCATGCAATGTAATGATGCTTGAATATTTTATATATTTGCATGATGGATTTATATTTCTCACTACATGAATGATACATGTTACTTGGATTTGGGATAATCCAAGGGTTCTATCAATGGCATATTGATAGGGGAAGTTTGTGTTAAACTCCGGGGAGTTATGGTTAACTTCGTCAGTCATCAATTAGTTGTCATCATCAAAAAGGGAGAGATTGTTGAATCTCGGATTTTGATGATGAAACTAATTGAGTGTGTTTTGTTGTTTAACTGCGTGTTGAGTTACGCAGGTCTACTATCAATCGATTAGGCAGCTTGACGGAGGAATTGACGTTGCGCCGGAGGTGATCACGTCAGGATATTGGATGTCGAGCCGGAGGTTCGGTCGACTATCGGTAGGAGGCTTCAGACGTCGGGCATCGAGCCAAGAAGTGCGAAGTTGCGCCATGGATATCGGGGTTGCGGAGGTCAACCGTCGATTGGGCAACAAGCCACAAGAGAGCGCGATGTGCCGAAGGATCGGACGAAGTGCCGACCAATGACGTGCTGGGCAACTGAATGTCAATTCGTGTTATAGTAACTGTCTAGATCAAAGTAGGGTGTTTGGTGTTTGTTTGTGCAGGAGTAATTATGATAAAGATGAAGACATAAAGCAAAATAAAGGGCCGAAGTCAAGTGCGATGGATTATTGGGAGTTCGAGTGTTCGATGGAAGTCCAAGGATTCGTTGGGAGTGCTACCAGAACCGGCCGAGAATGAGTAGGGAGCTTGCCGAAGGGTTTTCGGAAGTTCGCCGGAAGGTTCGTCAGAAGTTCACGGAGCTTGCCAAGAAAGATCGGAGCTTGTCAAAGAAACTCGGGGGAACTCGCCAAAATCATCATAGAGTCCGAGAGCTTGCCGGGAGTCCGCAGGATGGTTTCCGAGGGATCGTCGGAAGACCGTCGGAAGTTCGCCGGAAGCTCGCTGGAAGAAGACTTGACTTGCAGACTTTGTAATAGCTTAGGAATGTCTTTAATTTCATAGTTAGCACATTAATTTGGGTTAGGATTAGGTGTTAATCCTATAAACCCAAAGTAGGGGCCATTGGGCCTTGATTTGGACAAGGTTGGGCCAAAAGTTTTTGGCCCAAATCGAACCAAAGAATGGGCGGTAGCACCGCCTGCTTGAAAGCCAGCGTAGCACCGCTTAGAGCGGTAGTACCTCCTGTTGTGTAAGTCCGACACTATGCGGTGGTAGCACCGCCGACAGCGTGAGCAACGCTCGGCCAGCGTAGCACCGCCTGACACTGGGAAACTCAAAATGAATTCAAATTTGGAGCCCAAATTTGAATCACTTTGAGGCCTATAAATACCCCTCACATTCTTGGATGAAAGGGGTCGAGAACTAAAAAAAAGAAGGGGGAAACTCTCTTGAAAGTGTGTCAAATCTTCCCTCTAAGTCTTAAGAGTGTTCTAGTCCAAGAGAGGGGTAAGATTGCTTGTAAGGGTTATCTACTAAGCCCATCAAAAGGAGAAGTGCTGTAAGGGAGTTCATCCTCGCCCGTTGGAAGGAGGATAGCTAGTGGAGAAGCCGGTGGCCTCAAATGAAGTGGAATCGGGAGTGGACGTAGGTCGGATGACCGAACCACTATAAAAATCTGGTTTGCATTTACGTTCTTGCTATTTACTTTGCTGCAAACCCTTTCCACTTGCTTCCTTATTTACTCAACTTCATCTTCATCTTATTACGTATGCTTTAAAGTTAAAATGTAATCTTTCCGGGTTCAAACGAAACACTGCATTCATTCGTACGAAGTTTCCAAACTTGTTTTAATCGCTGAAAATTTCTCGTTCCTTACCGCTGCACTAATTCACCCCCCCCCCCTCTTAGTACCGCTCGATCCCTAACATTGACTTCCTGAGTTGTAATGGAGCTCATAACTCTCATTTTGTACTCTTAATATTATTTTGATACACTTTAAGTTTCATATATGTTAAACTTAATACATTAGGTTGTTGTATGTTTCTTTTCCGAAATTTTTCAACTTTGTATCATCTCTTCGATTTTCATGAACTCACCCATCTTAATATTATCTTTTCGGATTTCGTATTATCTTATGTCATCTTTTCAATGGAGATTTCATCTTTTGCCAATCTTCGATTGATACTATTGTTTCATCTATTAATGATTTTTAGTATCATATACATGACTCACGGTTGATGATTTTGGAATTGATAACATGACTTTGATTCTATCATTTTTATCCTCCCTCTACTTCCATTGGCATGAATGAATGGTTTTCATTATTTACTTTTCACACTTTCATATCATGAAATTTGAAGTTTGATAAACTTTTGATAACCTAAACAAATTATCTTCATGACACTCGAAAATTTTTATATATCTTCTTGTCATGAATTCTATATAAAAAGAAGCTCTCATAATTTAGCTTGAATGCCCTCTTGAAATCAATTTGGATTTCATGCAAATTTGAAGATTTCTTAACTTTTGTAACTCTTGTAAATTTCATGGGCATTTATGAATTCTTGATGACTTGAATGATTGTTTTCCACTTCATAGAATTTTTCATGAAAATGCCAAGTTAGCTCTCATGAATTCTTCTTTATGTTATGAGCCCTTTATTAATTTTTGGATGCTCTTTTCATAAGTTTTTAAGTATACATCATAAGCTTTGTGCTAAAATGATCTCTCCTTTCTCACGAATTTTATTTGGTGAAAACGATTCTTGTATGAATTTTTTTACTTGAATGATTCATTTTTCCACTTCACGGATTATTCTTGCTGAATTAACTCTTAATGCTAAATTATATCTATGATATGAATTTTTGATGAATTATAAGTGTTCTTGATGGAATTGTAAATTTATCCTTTTGACACCTTCATAAAAATTCTATCACAACAATTGGTATCAATAGCCCACTTTCTTTTTGTTGATGACAAAAGGGGAGAAAAATATGACAAATTGGATTGGTGACTTGATAGCATGATTTGTATTGATAAATGTTTTGTACGTATCATATTGCAATGTATCACAATTGCCATGCTTTGTATCATAAAATGATTGCTATCATTAAAAGCATCACAATGTATCATAATTATATGTAGTGTATCGCAAATGATTATAATGTATCGTAATTGTATGGAATGTATCGTATGCATCACAAATGTTTCATGAATGCTTAAAATAAAAACATTTTTATGATCATTATTGTATCATGCAACTTAAATTTGATATCTTGCCTTGATACGATTAGCTCTCATTTGTGTATCATTGAATGATATATCATCAATTGATATCATGTCTTAAATTCTTAAACTATTTGATATCACTTGATTCTTGCTACATTTCAAAATTATAGTTGGTATCATTTATTGAAATAATGATTGTATATCATCATTCGACATTGAACTTGAAAATGGATGTCATGCCTTGACATCATTTTTGAATTGTGAAAAATATGATGTTTCGTATTTAGGGATGAAAAAACATGCTAGTTGTGTATGACGATAAGTTTAAACGTATGTAACTTATCAGGTTGGGCTTGAATTCAAGGGGTTTGAATTGAAGTGTTTCCTTTCTCAAAATATGGCATATAGATAGGTGGAGTTAAGATTAACTCTATCATCAATTGATTGTCATCATCAAAAAGGGAGAGATTATAAAATCTCGGATTTTGATGATGAAGTCAATTGATAGGTTATTTGATCTAATCTATATTATTGAGAAAAGTGTGCAGGATTAACTATGATAGTGATGAAGACGTAAAGCAAAACGATGTGCTAGAGTCAAATGTGATCAAATCCTTAGAAGCTCAAGAGTCCACTAGAAGTCCGAAGATTCATTAGAAGTGCTGCCGGAACTGGCCGAGAATGAATTGGGGGCTTGCCGATGGGTTATCAAAAGTTTACCGGAAGGTTCGTCGAAAGTTCACAAAGTCCACCAAGAAAGATCGGAGCTTGCCGAAGGAGACTCATCGAAACTCACTAAGGTTGTCGTAAAGTCCGGGAGCTTACTGGGAGTCCATTGGAAGTTGTCCGAGGGTTCGTCGGAAGACCACTGGAAGTTCACCGGAAGCTCGTCGGAAGAAGACTTGATGTGTCATTTTAGGTTTTTGCTTTTGTGTATGTCTTTAATATCATAATTAGCACATAATTAGGATTAAGATTATGTGTTAATCCTTCAAACCCTAGGCTAACTGGGCCCATAATTTAACTGGATTGGGTTGGATTGAAGGCTCATCTAGAATTACTGGACTTGTTTAGTGGTGGCACTACCCTAGGGACAGGTTCCCAGGTGCTTTGGGCGGTGGTACCGCCCTAGGTCAACAATGGTACCATTGACATTTATTACCTATCTGTAATGGTACTGTAGACAGTTATTACCTGTCAGTGATGGTACCGCCTAACAGGTAGTGGTACCGCCCCTCCATAGAGCCTGAGACTCTGTCAAGTGGTAGTACCACCAAACTATGTGGTGGTACCACCAGCACTTGAAAATCTAGGATGTGACCTCTTTTGGCTTTAATTCTGAAGCCAATTGAGTCTATAAATACCCCTTACTTCTAAGCTAACTAAGCATATTGAGAAGTGATAAAAATTAAGCCAAAACTCTAGTGAAATAGCCTTGGAAAGCTTGAGTGTTCACCTCCCAAAGTCTCACTTGTAAAAGTTCTATAAAAGAGTGTGAACCACTTGTAAAAGTTTATAAGAGGGGTGTTTGATCCTTCCCCTTCAAGAAGAATTGATAGTGAAAGTCGGGAATCTCATTAGAGGAGATTTCGGAAGTGGACGTAAGTCATTTGACCAAACCACTATAAATCGCTACATACTTCTCTTGGTGTAAGTTTTAAATTGATGCATTTCAATTTTTACTTGGCTACAATCTTTCAATCTCCTTCTCTCAACTCTCTTATGTATTCACTCGAATAATCCTCCTTACCGAAATCATTTTTTGTCGGACAAACTTTTCAACGCATAACGTTTTACCAGAATTAGTTTAACTTATCAATTTTTATCTGCTACACTAATTCACCCCCCCCCCCCTCTTAGTGCTGTTAGGATCTGATTGGCACTAAGAGGGACGGTGAATTAGTATAACGGATTAAAATTCGTAAAACGTGAAATCGATTTCGGAGATAGATGATTCATATGGAAATTTTGATCCAACGAAATAAGGATTTAGCTAAAATAGTTCGAGTGAATGCAATTGAGAGTAGGAAGAAGAAAATTGAGCAATTTTTAGCTAGTAAAGATAAGATGTAGAATATTTAACAACTCATAACCAAAGTATGCAGCGATGCATAGTGGTTCGGTCGAAAGACCTACGTCCACTTCCAAAGCCTCCTCCGATGAGGCTTCCAACTTCTACTATCAAATCTCTTGAAGGGGAAGGACCAAATACCTCTCTTACAAACTTTTACATGTGGTTCACTCTCTTATAGATTTTTCACAAAGAAAGAGGGAGGTGAACACTTAAGCTATTGAAACAAGACATTATTATATCTTTGACTTAGTTTTCAACTTCTCAAAAAGGTGCTTTCTCAGCTGAGAAAATAGGGGTATTTATAGACTTAATTAGCTTTCAAAAATAGAGCCAAAAAGAGTTACATCTCGGGTTTACCAAGTACTGGTGGTACCACCGCCTAGCACTAGCGGTACCATTGCCTGACAGAGTCCTCGGGTTTTGTGGTCTGGTGGTACCACCGTTGGCAGGTAATAACTATCAACAGTACTATAGCTGACTTGGGGCGGTACCATCGCCTGCCAAGTATTAAAGTTGGTGGTACCACCGCTGACCTGGGGCAGTACTACCGCTTGGGTCTAGCGGTGCCATCGCCAGACTATTCCCATAAGGCTGAATGGGCTCTTAACTTCGGCCCAAATCAGCCCAAATAAGGCCTAGTTGGCTCATACAAGGTTTAAATAGGATTATTACCTAATCCTTACCCTAATTATATGCTAACTACTGAATTGAAACATAATTCTAAGCAAATTAACAACCGACAATGTCGAGTCTTCTTTCGACGAGCTTTCCGACGAACTTCCGATGGACTTCCAATGCACCCTCGGATTTCTTCCGACGAACTCCTAGTAGGCTCCCGGAATTGTGGCGAGTTGATGAATCTTTGACAAGCTTCCAAATCTTCTTGGTGATCTCCACGAACCTCCGACGATCTTTCCAGCAAACTTCAAAAACCTTCGATAAGTCCTCGATTCTTTCTCGGTTGGTTCCGGCAACACTACCGATGACCTTTCAGACTTCCGGTGGACTCTCGAACTCCCAACTACTTGACTCCGATAATTGTCTTTATGTCTTCGAGCTATCATAGTTAATCCTGTATACTTATCTCAATAATATGAATTAAATCAAATAACCCATCAATTGACTTTATCATCAAAATCTGAGATTCAACAATCTCCCCCTTTTTGATGATGATAATCAATTGCTGACAGAGTTAATTTTAACTCCCCCTATCTATATGCCATATTATAAGAAAGAAATCACTTGAATTTAATCTCTTTGAATTCAAACCGAAATCGATAAGTTTTATCCGTTGAACTTATCATCATGCTCAACAAGCATGATTTTTCATCCACAAATACAAAACTTCATATTTTTCAAGTCGAATGATAGACATTTATCATTTCCACAAAAGATACCATTTAAAATTTAAAATATAACAAGGATCAAATGATATCAATAAAGTGCACAAAATCAAGACACAATATCAAATGAAATATTAGCTTATCATATCAATAAAAAGAACCCAATTTTTAAATATGATATGATATCGATCTCTCAAAAATTTATATTTCAAGCATTTGAGATATATTGTGATACATTGCGATGCTTTTAAGGATAGCAATCAATTTTTTATTATAAAGCATGACACAAGCAAATAAATAAAAATAATATCAATTCATTTTGGTAATATTTTACTCAATGCGATCAAGTCATCAATTCATTTGCTACATTCTTCTCCCCCTTTGTCATCAACAAAAAGGAGGTGAATCGTAATAACATGATAAAAGTAGTCACATATAGTGTCATGATGCTGGTCATTTATAATATATCAAAATAAGAATGAAGCTATCATATGTTATCAAGGATGGATAAGCCCAAAAAGTCAATCTTCATTTAACAAGCTATGACAGATTTATACATGAAAGAGGATGAAAGGATTCAGATATAAAAATGATCAATCCATGAGAATGAAATATCAAAATTCATCAAGCTTCAACTTGGCATTTATGAATTTATGAAATGAAACATGCTTAAAGGAGGTGGAGGGAGTATAAAATCAATTTTATATCATTAAGATCCATCATTCGAAGAAAACACCTAAATCATTCAAAATATTACAACATCATGAAAGTGTCATCAAGAAAAAATATTACTATCGGAAAAAAAGAGCTCCATTCAAAAGATGTCATTCAAAATCTGAATAAATGATATCATTAAGATACCTAAAGTTGAAAATTTTTGAAAAGAAACATACAACAGTATATATTAGGACAATTTTAAAAGTATGTCAAAGTAGCATAGAGGTTTACAAGAGTCAAAAGGTTCAATACAATAGCTATTCGTCAGGTGGAATACCAAAATGCCTATATAAGTGATCTAGCTTTCGATTCATCTATCATATTCACTCAAAATTTTAGCTTGCTGTGATTTGATTTGATTTATTTCTATCATGATTGGATCTTCAGAGGATGGAGCAAGAGCTGGTTCTAATGGTGCTGCACCAAAGTGACTAGGAGGAGGAGATTCATATTCACTTCCCCTAAAGATTGGTGTTTCAGGATGTTCTACTAGAGGGGGAGCTGGATTGATCCTTCTAGGCTACCTAGTCCATATTTCATTTTTAAAAATGCACCTAAGTCTCTTGAGCAGGTTTTTGTTAATAGTGTTATATCTATCTACTTTTATCACTTCTTCATCGGGTGATATTCTAATATTATGTGCATGTAACAATCTAGTGATTAATCCCTCATATGATAACATCAAGTCTTTAGATATTATTTCCATCATATGTTGCCAGATCAGGTATCCAAAATAGTTATTTTGTCCGGTCATTATCCAATACATGGTACCTAACTCTATTTGACTAATCTCATCATGGTGATATTGTTTAGGAATAAGGATGCTTATGATGATGTGATGAATAATTTTAGAATTGAAAGGTAACAAGTGCTCATAGCTTTTAGGGACTATGGCTAGGTTAGGATTGGCAAAAATAGTCCCTAAAGCCTCGGAGTAGGTTACTCCGATTGCATCAATATCCCACTGTCCTCTGAAATAACAACTCCTATCCTTTTCGGAGATTCCAATTAGCTCATATATTATACTATCAAAAATTCGAATTCGAGTTCCTAAAAGGTAGGTTGCATGTTATCATCATCCAAACTTAAATTTGCATAAAACAACATAACTAACCTAGGATAAATTGGTTCATCGATTTGTAAGATGGGCAAGACATCCAAATCGGCAAACCACCTAATGGGTTCTAGGTTTTCTAGTTCAGCTAAATCAACATGTTTTCCCTTATGCACGGTTCTTTTTTCGAAACTAAGGTACCTAATGACTACTTCATTAGATCTAAAAAGGGATGGGTCATATGAATCTCCTACCATCCTTTTTCCTTTGTCCCTTGATGATCTCCTAGGAGCCATATCTAATCATGATGATAGAGCAGGAGAAATTTTAAAGAATAGGCCATATATTGAGACGAAGAAAAATAATTTCAAATGTTACCTTATATGAGATTTCTTGGGAAGTAGAAGTCTTGATCCAAGGTGGAACCCTCTCTTAGTCTTCTAAAGGGAGAAGATGAGGTTTAGAGATGATGAGAAGAGAGTTTGGGAGCGATTCCATAGGTTGGGGATGGTTCCACCATTGACCCTAACTCCCCTTTATATAAGGGGGCTCTTGGGTGGTGACACCACCATCCAAGTGGTGCCACCGCCTAGGAACAGAATGCCCAGGCAGTGTTACCGCCAGCCAGTCCTGGCGGTGCCACCGCTAGCACCCTTAGGTGATTTAGGAGGGCTGTAACAACACTTTTTTTTAATCAATTTTTTTTTTTTTAAATCCTTTTTTATCCTTTGTTTCATAGAAGTTTAATGTGTTTGATTAAAATAGAATGATGTCTTGTATCATTCTTTAAGATATGAAATCAAAAAGGATAAAGTCAAATCCATGAAAATCGAAGAGATGATGAAAATTTTTCGAAAAAGGCATAAAATAAACTCATTCATGAGGATAATTTAACATGCCTAATTCCCTTCTAATAAAGTCAAATTGGTCTTCATTTAAGGGTTTTATGAAAATATCCACTAATTGATATTTTGTTTCAATAAATTCTAGAATGACATCGTTATAAAGTGATGCCTAATGTCAATATGCTTAGTTCTAGAGTGTTGAATGAAATTTTTGGTTAAACAAATAGCACTTGTGTTATCACATTTTATGAAAATATTTTTAAATGAATTCCATAGTCTTCTAAATTATTTTTCATTCAAACAACTTATGCACAACATGCACTTGCGGCTATGTATTCGACCTTTGCCGTGGATAGTGCAACCGAATTTTGTTTCTTGGAAGTCCAAAAAACAAGTGCATATCCTAAAAATTGGCATGTTCCGGATGTGCTTTTTCTATCAATTCTTCATTCGCCAAAATCCGCATCCGCATAGGCTTTTAAATCAAAGTCATCGGATTTTGGATACCATAATCCTACGTTAGGAGTTCCTTTAAGATATCTAAGGATTCTTTTAACAGCTTTAAGGTGAGATAACTTAGGATTAGCTTGGAATCTGGCACATAGACCTATACTAAACATGATATTCGATCTAGTTGCGGTGAGGTAAAGTAAGCTACCTATCATTCCCCTATATGTTTTTTGATTAAAATTTTCACCACTTTTATCCAAATCTAACTTAGTGGAAGTGCTCATAGGAGTGCTTATAGCTTTTGAACCATCCATGTTAAATCATTTTAACAATTCTAATATATACTTTGTTTAATTAAGAAATATACCATCACTAAGTTGTTTAATTTGTAATCCTAAAAAGAAGGTTAATCCACCCATTAGGCTCATTTCAAATTCATGACTCATACACTTGGCAAATGATTTATATAGTGATTCATTCGAAGAACCAAAAATGATATCATCAACATAGATTTGAATAATAAGAAAATTATTTTCAAAATATTTAAAAAATAATGTAGTATCAACTTTGCCTTTAGTAAAATTATTTGAAATAAGAAAGGAACTAAACCTCTCATACCAAGCTCTAGGGGCTTGTTTTAATTCATAGAGAGCCTTAGTTAATTTAAACACATGATTAGGAAGAAAAGAGTTTTCAAATTCGGGTGGTTGTTCAACATACACTTCTTCTGAAATAAAGCCATTTAAGAAAGTACTTTTGACATCCATTTGAAAAAGCTTAAAATTATTACTACTAGCATAGGCAAGGAGTATCCTAATGGCTTCTAATCTTGCCACAGGAGTGAAGGTTTCTTCGTAATCGATACCTTCGTCTTAGTTGAAACCTTTGGCTACTAATCTAGCCTTGTTTCTAACCACGATACCACATTCATTTTGCTTATTTCTAAAGACCCATTTAGTACCAATAACTAAATAGTCACTAGGTCTAGGAACAAGCTTCCATACCTCATTCCTCTCAAATTGATTCAATTCTACTTGCATTGCGATAACCCAAAAATCATCTTTCAAGGCACCGTCAATGCACTTAGGTTCAATTTAAGAAAGAAAAGCGGCATGAGCATAAAATTTTTTAAAAGAGGAACGAGTTTGAACCCCTTTTAATATGTCTCCTATAATTAGCTCCTTAGGATGAGCATCTACATACTTCCATACCTTAGATAGGAAAATTCGGAAGAAGATGCATCCAAGTTGCTATTTTAAGGAGAGGGTTCATTCAAATTTAAACCATCAAAACTAAGATCATCATCAAAATTATTTTTCTTAAATTCGAAAACTTCATTAAAAACTACATGAATAGACTCTTCTATAACTAAAGTTCTTTTGTTAAAAACATGAAAAGCTTTAGAAATAGAAGAGTAACCAAGAAAGATGCCTTCATCGGATTTAGCATCAAATTTTCCTAAAGCATCGTTTTCATTCAAGATAAAGCATTTGCAACCGAAAACTTTAAAGTAAGAAACATTAGGTTTTTTGTTATTCCACAATTCATATAGAGTCTTAGATAGAGATGGTCTTACTAGAACCCTATTCATGACATAGCAAACCATATTAACAGCTTCAACCCAAAAGTATTTAGGTAAACTATGTTCATTTAACATGATTCTTATCATTTCTTGTAAATTTATATTTTTTCTTTTCACTACTTCATTTTGTTAAGGATTCCTCAGAGTAGAGAAGTTGTGGTTATATCCATTAGATTCACAAAAATTTTGGAAGTCACGAGTTTGGAATTCACCACCATGGTCACTCCGAATTGATAAAATCATGAAACCCTTTTTGTTTTGAGTAAGTTTACAAAATTTAGAAAAATATTTGAAACAATCACTTTTGTGAGCCAAGAAATAGGTCCAAGTGTATCTACTATAGTCATCTACAATTACAAAGGCATATTTACTACCTCCAAGGCTCGTTGTATTAATTGGTCTAAATAAGTCCATATGGATCAATTGCAATGGTTTAGAGGTGCTAATTTGATTTTTGGTTTGAAACTACTTTTTATTTGTTTTCCTAGTTGAGAAGCATCACAAACTTTGTCCTTGACAAACTTGATATTAGGAATTTCTCATACTAGTTCTCTAGATGAAATTTTAGATATTAGTTTTATGCTTGTATGGCTTGATCTCCAATGCCAAAGCCAAGCATCATCATTTAAAATGGAAAAGCACATTTTATTACTAAGTTCATCAATGTTAATGGTGTAGACATTATTTTGTTTTAACGTAATCATGGATATGTTGTTGTTTGGTTTTTTAATAATGCAAGCATTAGATTTAAATCTAACGATGTAACCTTTATCGCATAATTGACTAATGCTTAGTAGATTATGTTTAAATCCATCAACTAGTAACACATCATCAATTGAAAAACTTGATTTGTTACCTATGGTTCCTTTACCAATAATTTTACCCTTGTTGTTGTCTCCGAAGGTGACATACCCTTCTTCTTTGCTAGGGAGCATAGAGAATTGAGATGGATCTCCGGTTATGTGCCTTGAGTATCCACTATCAAGATACCATCTCTTGCTCCTAACTTGTGATGGTGAGTGTGTCTACAAAAATGGATGTTTTTTAGGTATCCATTTGATTTTGGGTGCCTTAAAAATTGATCTACTAACTTTGTCATTTAGCATTGAATTATTTATGGTTCCTTTAGGAACCTATATCAATTTATGTGGACTAATTTTCTTAAATGGACATTTGTAAATAACATGTCCGGATTTACAACAAAAATTGCATTTCAAATGAGGTGATATATGTAATGTGAATCTTTTAATGAAGGTGGTAGGATTTTGGTGAGATCTACTCACAAATCCAATACCACTTCTATTTGCAACGTGACCCTTGTTTGCAAGGATCATGTCCAAGCCCTTGCTACTGACCTTAAACTTGTTTAAGGTCTCCTTAAGTATCAAATTCTCATTTTTTATTACTTCTAAATGTTCACACTTAGAGCATGGAGGTGAAGAGAGAGTTTGAAGACTATCAAGTTTATCTAATAATAAAGCATGCTCCTTCTTTAATATATTTAACTTCTTGCTAATAGTTCTACACTCATCAAATAATTCATGAAAAACTATTGAAAGTTCGTCAAAAGATAAATCTTCATTAATAAACCCACATACCTCATCTCCTAAAGCCATTAGCGTGAAGTTGGCCTCCTCTTTGTTGCTTGCTTCTTCATTCTCGGAGTCACTTGAGTCATCCCATATCGCCTTTAAAGCTTTCTTCATCTTCGAAAGCTTCTTCTTGGCTTGGGGGCATTCATTTTTGAAGTGCCCCGGCTTCTTGCATTTGTAACATATGACTTGGTCTTTTTTTTGTTCAAGTTTATTTTTAGTGTCATTTTTAAATTTATTCCTTCTTATAAATTTTTTAAATTTTTGAGTCAATAGTGTAATGTCATCGTCACTGTTCTCATCACTTGATTTTCCTTTCAAGTGATCTTCTTATGTTCTTAATGTCATATCCTTCCTATTCTTTGGAAGGGGGTTCTTGAGCTCTTCATGAGCATGGATGTCATTTCGTAGGTCATTAGAGATCTAATGAGTTCTTCGAGAAGAAAAGTTTTAAGGTCCTTGGCCTCTTGAATGACCGTAACTTTTGGATCCCAACTCTTTGGAAGGGATTTTAAAATTTTAGTTACAAGTTTAAAATTAGAAAAATCTTTGCTAAGTGCTTTGAGTCCATTAATGATATCTATGAAGTGGGTGTACATGTCTCCGATGGACTCACTTGGTTTCATTCAAAAAAGTTCATAAGAATGCACAAGAATGTTGATTTTGGACTCTTTCACTCAACTAGTGCCTTCATAAGTGATCTCAAGAGTACGCCAAATATCAAAAGTCGATTCACAAATTGAAACATGATTAAACTCATTTTTATCAAGTGCATAAAATAAGGCATTCATAGCCTTTGCATTTAAAGCAAAAACCTTCTTCTCCGATTCATTCCATTTGCTCATCAGAAGAGAAGATTTTTGAAATCTATTTTCAATAATATTCTAAAGTTCAAAGTCCATGGAAATAAGAAAGATCCTCATACGAGTCTTCCAATACGTGTAATCTGACCCATTGAACATGGGTGGACGTGTAATTGAATGACCCTCTTGCATGCCAAAATAAGCCATCTCTCTTGGGTTTTAAACCAGATGAGAGTGACCAAGCTTTGATACCAATTGTTAGGATCTGAGCGGCACTAAGAGAGGAGGGGGGTGAATTAGTGTAGCGGATTAAAACTCATAAACTTGAAACCGATTTTGGAGATAGTTGATTCGTATGGAAATTTCGATCTGATGAAATAAGGATTTAGCTAAAATAGTTCGAGTGAATGCAATTGAGAGTAGGAAGAAGAAAATTGAGTGATTTGCAGCTAGTAAAGATAAGATGTAGAATATTTAACAACACATAACCAAAGTACTCAGCGATGTATAGTGGTTCGGTTGAAAGACCTATGTCCACTTCCGAAGCCTCCTCCGATGAGACTCCCAACTTCCACTATCAAATCTCTTGAAGGAAAAGGACCAAATACCCCTCTTACAAACTTTTACAAGTGGTTCACTCTCTTACAAATTTTTCACAAAGAAAGAGAGAGGTGAACACTTAAGCTATTGAAACAAGACTTTGCTATAGCTTTAACTTAGTTTTCAACTTCTCAAAAAGGTACTTTCTCAACTGAGAAAAGAGGGATATTTATAGACTCAATTAGCTTTTAAAAATGAAACCAAAAAAAGTCATATCTCGGGTTTACCAAGTACTAGCGGTACCATCGCTTGATAAAGTCCTCGAGCTCTATGGTCTGATAGTACCACCGCTTGCCAAGCGGTACCACCGTTGGCAGGTCATAACTGCCAATGGTACTACCATTGACCTGGGGTGGTACCACCACCTGCCAGGTATTAAAGTTGGTAGTACCATCGCTGACTTGGGGCGGTACCACCGCTTGGGTCTGGCAGTGCCACCGCCAGACTATTCCAGCAAGGCTGAATGGGCTCTTAACTTCGGCCCAAATCAGCCTAAATAAGGCCCAATTGGCCCCTACAAGGTTTAAATATGATTATTACCTAATTCTTACCCTAATTATGTGTTAACTACTAAATTGAAACATAATTCTAAGAAAATTAATAACCGATAATGTCGAGTCTTCTTCTAGCGAGTTTTTCGACGAACTTCTGGTAGACGTCCAACGCACCCTCGGATTTCTTCCGATGGACTTCTAGTAGGCTCCTAGATTTGTGGTGAGTTGACGAATCTTTGGCAAGCTTCCAAATCTTCTCGGTGATCTCCACGAACCTCCGACGATCTTTCTAGCGAACTTTCGAAACCTTTGGCAAGTCCTCAATTCTTTCTCGGTTGGTTCTGGCAACACTACCAACGATCTTTCGGACTTCCGGTGGACTCTCGAACTCCCAACTACTTGACTCCGGTAATTTGCTTTATGTCTTCAAGCTATCGTAGTTAATCCTGCATACTTATCTCAATAATATAGATTAGATTAAATAACCCATCAATTGACTTCATCATCAAAATCCGAGATTCAACAAGTGCCACTCTAGATCCTAACAAATCCAAAAGAGAAATAATATGGCTCTAATACCAACTATTAGGATCTAGATCAGCACTAAGAGGGGGGGTGAATTAGTGTAGCTGTTAAGAATGATAAATTTTGGTGATTTAAAATGATTTCGAAAACTTCGTACGATAAAAATCATGTTTTGACTAAAACCAATTTCGATTAAAGCATATCAAAAACATAATTAACTTGAGAGCATTTAGAGATGAAGAAAGGCAGTAAGCAAGTAGAGCAACGAAGTGAAGATGGTTTGTAGTAAAGTAAATTTGCAAGAAGTAAATGCAAACCGATTTTTATAGTGGCTTGGTCATCCGACCTATATCCACTCCCGATTCCACTTCACTTGAGGCCATTGGTTTTTCCACTAGTTGTCTTCCTTCCAACGGGTGAAGACTAACTCCCTTACACAATGCTCTCTCCTTTTAACAGGCTTAAGAGGTAACTCTTACAAGCACTCTCCTCTCTTTAGGCTGAAATCTATCTAAGCTAGATGAGAGAAGTTTTGAAGAGGTTTTCACAGCGTTCTCTTTCTTTTTAAATTCTCTATGCTTGTATATTCAATCCAGGGATGGGAGGGGTATTTATAGGCTCCAATTTAATTCAAACTTAGAGCCAAAAATCTTCTCATCCTAGGTTTTTCGAGTATTGACGGTACCACCGTTTGTTAGTGGCGGTACCACCGTTAGTTTGACCCTAACACTAGACGATACTATCATCAGTTTAGTTGTACCACCTCATGGGTACACTGATATTGTCAATGTACTGGGCAATACCACAGCCCAAGTACTCTAACACTGGGCGGTACCATCGCCCTATACAACCTGGGGAGCTGAACCCAAGCGGTTCCACCACCCCAGTTTGGTGGTGCCACCACCCTAGTCTGATAGTGCCACCACTAAACAAGGTCCAGCACTTTTGGTTGGGCCTTGAATCTAACCGAAACTAATCCATAATGGGCCCAATTGGCCCCTAGCAGGGTTTAAAGGATTACCTCCCAAATCTAACCCTAATTACTGCTAGTTATAGATGCCCTACAAGCCAATCACGTGAGTGATGACACTTGTAACATATTGTGTCAATCTCTTTGCTTATGCTTATTGGTATTTTCTCACATTATCTAGATGTATATTATGATGTCCTTAGATCTATGTAATGGGAATCGGATCATGATGATATCACGATAATGAGACCGATTCACCTTTAAACATAGACCCTAAATAATCCTGGTCATAAGTTACTCGAGTGAGACATCGAGATAACCGGATAGACTATTGTGCTGTATACCTATCCATATAATGGAGGTGACTGGTCTCATAGCTACTCATGTGGAGACACTAAGGATACAGTACAAGTGCTCAATGGAGAATGAGTTCACTAATTGATTCGCTTATGGAATGCTGGATGGTTATTGATACCTCACATCAGACAATGATTCCGTAGTCCGAGTAGTGTATATGATCCTTAGACTTGAGACATCAAGGATGTCCTGTATAAGTACTCCACTCTTTGATACTAGACTTATAGGTTTGGAAGTTTCAGATCTAGTACAACCGATTATTGGGAGTGGCAACCAACCTTACGAGGTAATTGAGTATCAATAAAGGATCATCCACTCTCGGTTTCATGAGAGGAATATCCCATGTGTTCTTACTAAACCAATTCCCTAGCTAGGGTCATTCGGATTGAGAGAGAAAGAGTTCTCCGGGAGAATCCGATTAGAGCGAGACTCGATTAGAAGTCATGTGGGCCTGATAGCACTATACCCGATATACGGTCTCTAGGATAATAGATGGATGAGGGATTATAGGTACATGGTAATTGAGGATAGATAGATCCAAAGGATTGAATTTTCCTGTATCGACTAGGGACTATGGCATAGTGGCCTAGTATGTCCACAATCGATGAGTCGAGTGAATTATTATAGAGATAATAATTTATTAAGTCAGAAGGAGTTTTGACAGGTATGACTCACAACTAGCTCGATATTGGGCCTAGAGGGTCACACAAATATGGTAGGTATTGCAATAAGTAGAGGTTCGGATATGAGATATCCACTAGAGCCCCTATATTATTGGATATCCAATAAGGCCATATATTATTGGATCCCATGGATGAGATCTAATAAGAGTTAGATTATTGGGTAGAGACCCATTAATCTAAGAGGCTTAGGTAATTAGATGGAGATCCAATACCTAATAGGGCAGGATCCATTAGGGTTTACAGGGGACCTCTATAAATAGGAGGGAACCAAAGGTCCATAGGCTACGATTTTATGGTAGCCACCTTCTATTCTACTCTCCCCAAGAGAGGAGCATCGCTGTAGTCTCTACCATGTGGATATTGCTAGAGAGGAGGATGCTTGATCTCCTTCATCCACCCTACGGATTTGCAAGAATCTCAGGGTATACGATCTCCCTAGGTATTATTCTTTTCATACACATAGTTTTCAGATTCGTGGATTTATTTTTTAAGCACCGATCTTCGCATGACGACGGAACCTTTCATAGAAATCCAAGATTTTTGTTTTCTGTTCTTCCGCTACGCATGAGATGTCACCCACTGGATTTCCAACAGTGGTATTAGAGCTAGGTTGTTCATGTGAAGATTAAATTTTGACAGCAAGCGTTGTGAATTAGAGAGGCTTTTGACGTCAAAATCATTAATGCAAAAGCGAAAAAAGGGCAACAACTGTTGTTGCCCTCGTTGCCATTGTAGATGGAAGCTTTGGCTGCACGTAGGCAGCCGTAGTGCCAGTGGTCTACGGGCTACTAGCAGGCGCCTTCTTGCAGTTGGCCTGCCTACAAGGGCCGACGCTGCCTCCGATCGTTACACCCGCGGGCAAAAGCGCCCGCGGGAGTAGTGCCACCTGCGGGCACTGCCCCACAAGGGCGGCGCCCGCTGGGGCAGCGCCACTTGCAAGCATTGCCCTGCAAGGGCGACGGCCTGTGGGCACTATGCCTACGAGCAGAAGAGCTTGCAGGGGTGGCGTGCGCCAGCTGTGGCGGCCTCGCTCGCTGAGGCAACTGCCGCAACGGGCATAAAGCTGCCAAGGGTGCCCGCCTGTGGGCGAGCAGCCTACAGCGGTACCTGTAGGGGCATGCACCCATAAGGGCGGCACCAGCAGGGGATGGCAATCGCCCACAAGGGGCAACACCGCTTGTGGGCAAGGGCCGGAGCACTCGCCGCACAATGGCCGTCGCTAGCAAGGTGGTGGTGGCCGCAACACAGTAGCAAGAAGTGAGAGGGAATTAGGGTTTCTGATAAAAGATAGTTTTTCCCTTGGAAATTTTAGAAGTTTCTATTTTGTCCATTCTGTCGAATGATCAAAATGCCCTTCAGAATTTAGAAAATTCCCTACATGTCCCTGATTTCAGAAAAACTATTAGTTAATTAAAAGGTTTAATTAACTATTATTATTATTTATCTAGTAGTCCTATATAATAATATATACATGTGATGTATGATGTGGACAGATGATCATGGACCGTGTGATGTGATGTGTGTACATGTGATTATTATTATTGGAGCCTACAAGCCTCTATTTTTCTCATTTATTATCGGGCCTGTATGCCTATAATTATATTATAATTACACGAGAGGCGCAGTGGGAGCGGAACCCATGAGGTCGAGACGGACAATCCGACGTATGGAGATACATTAAGATATTGACGGAGTCGATGAAGCGAGATGGACGATCACAAGGCATGGAGATACGCCGAAGCACACATAGATCATGATGTGAGTGATTGAGCCTACTAGCTCGGGCTTGATCACAGTAGGATATGGTCCATGATCATCTGGTGTGATTACTCATGTGATGTGTAATTGGTTATACACCTACTAGATATGTATATATATATTTGCATGCGATGTAGATATATATTAAATATGTATGTGTGTGATACATTATATTAGGAGACCAAATCAAAATCTCCTCTATTAATAATATTAAATCAATAAACGTGGAGCAATTAGATTGACCCACATGGCCTTCCATCGTTATAGGTAGGAACTGATTTCCAGTAGGTTGAGTTGGTCAAGTCCCTCAAGACTTACCTATATCGCGATTTGCTATCTTATCTACGATATAGTGATGTCGCTAGTGACCTGAGGACATAGTATGCTTGGTCGAGTCCTTTAAGGGTATATCGTCGAATCAAATTCATCTTGTAACGATGGTGATGACTTAACCGAACATCATGGTTGATCGAGTTCCTCGAGACCACAGTGGTTCGAAGGCCGAACAAGATGGGATTCATATGGAGTTGTGATCGGTAAGAGTTGCCTATCTTTTTGGGCTTAGTGTGATTGGTCGAGTCCCTCGAGGTTACACTAAGATGTTGATTGGATCTTGATCCCCACTAGAAGTCTGTCGGAGACTTCTGTTTCATATGCTGCAGGTATCGCATGACTCGCTAGAAAAATAATAGGAGTACATCAAGATAGAAGTCCATATTTTGATTATTTATATTTATGTAAAATCTATATGTTATTTATTTATGCTATATCTTTATTTTTTTGAAAATGTCGCTATTAGACTCTCTATGTGGCATACTTGATGCCAACCGCCTCACTGGTCAAAACTATATAGACTGACTCTGTAACCTGAGAATAGTTCTCACAATAGAGAAAATCGTATATGTCCTTGAAATAGTGATGCCTATGCCTAAGGAAGAGGCAAGTGAGGATGAGATCACTCGCTACGTGACGTATACAGGTGACTCCACTCTTGCTCAGTATTACATGTTGGGCTCCATGACTCCCGAGTTATAGAGATAATATGAAAAGATGGATGTCAAATCCATACTCCTACATCTCCTCAAATTGTTTGAAGAATAGAGAAGAACTCAATGATATGAGATATCGAAGAGTCTCTTCCGTGCTAGGATAATTGAGAGGATACCGATTCAGAATAGTATCCTTAAGATGATTGAGTTGATAGAGATACTCACAGGTCTAGGAATGGTCCTAAAAGATAATCTATGTGTGGATCTTATGCTTCAGTCCCTACTCGATTCCTTTTCACAGTTCTCTATGCTAGTAAGACTAGAAAGAAAAGAAAGACGACGAAGTTCCTTAAGAAGGGCAAAGGGCAAGGGCAAATTAAGTAAAGCAAAAGTTGCTAAGAAGACCCAAAAGAGAATAAAAGTTAGTGCTTCCAATATGGCAAAGACGAGCATTAGAAGAGGAACTATAAAGAGTACATTATAGAGAAGGTGAAACAAAAGCTTCGAGAAGCTTCAAATATACATTCGTGATTAGTCTCTATCTATCAAACTCATATGATAACACATAGGTATTTGATACCGATAGTGTTTATTATATCTGTAATTCGTTGTAGGTTTTGGCAGGACCTAGGAGATTAATGCGAGGCAAGATGGACCTCAAGATGGACAATAAAACAAGAGTTGCTATTATTGCTATTGGCGAGATCACCCTACATCTGCCTAGTGGAGCAACTATTGCATTATATGCATATTATTTTGTTCCCTCTATTATCAAAACTATTATTTTCATTTCATGTTTGACATTGAATGGTTATAAAGTAGTTTTTTAGAACAATAGTTGTTCAATTCTTAAGGATGATGAGATCATCACGAGAGGAACATTGCATAATAGCCTGATTATGCTAGACACTACTCCATATATCATAAATGTAAGTGAGTCTAAGAGAAAACGAGATGAGGTGAACAGTGCAAACCTATGGCATTGTAGGCTGAGTCATATTTGTGAGGGAATGATTTAAAAGTTGCTATTAGATGGATACCTAGATCCATTTGATTGTGAGTCATATGTGACTTGCGAACCTTGTCTTCAAAGAAAGATGGCCAACTCTCCATTTAGTGGGATTGGAGAGAGAAACTCTGAGTTGTTGGTACTCATACATAGTGATGTATATGGTCCCTGTTAGGGATCGAGCGACACTAAGAGGGGGGGTGAATTAGTGCAGCGGATAAAACGATGGATTTTTCAGCGATTTAAAACAAGCTTCGGAAACTTCGTACGATGAAACCAACGTTTCATTTGAAACCGATTTTTGCGTTTTAACTTTAAAGCATGCGTACAAAGATAAAAAGGAAGTGGAGCAAGTAAAATAAAGGCTTGCAGCAAAGTAAAACAGAAATTTAAACACTCACACAATCAAGATGCAGCGATGTATAGTGGTTCGGTCAAAGTGACCTACATCCACTTCCGAAGCCTTCTCCGATGAGGCTCCCTTCTTCCACTATCAAATCCTTTGAAGGGGAAGGATCAAATACCCCTCTTACAACCCTTTACAAGTGGTTCACACTCTTACAAGATTTCTCAAGGAGAAGAAGGAGGTGAATACTTAGCAAGAACAAGACTTTTCAAGACTTTTCAAAAGCTCAAAACCAAGATTCTAACTTTCAAAAGGGTTCTATTTTTCAGCTGAAAAGGAAGGGGTATTTATAAGCCTCAAAGTGATTCAAATTTGGAGCCCAAACTTGGAGCAAAAAATTTGAATCTTTTTTTTTTTTGCTGTCTCTTGGTAGATCGACACACCCAGCGGTTCTACCGCTTCAGCTGCATGCTACCACTGGCTTTCCACGCACCAGCGGTTACCACTGCTGATGGGGCGGTGCTACGCACTGCGACTAAAGATCGGCTACAGTAACTAGCTACAATGCCATGCTATAGTACCATGCACGTAGCATGCATGTAGCATGCGTTGGTGCTGTTTGGGCCAAAAACTTTAGCCCAAACTAAGGCCCAATGGCCCATACTTCGGGTTAAAGGATTAACCTCTAATCCTAACCCAAATTAATGTGCTAACTACGAAATTAAAGACATTCCTAAGCTATTACAAAGTTCGCAAGTCAAGTCTTCTTCCGTTGAGCTTCCGGCGAACTTCCGGCGGTCTTCCGACGATCCCTCGGAAACCATCCTACGGACTCCCGGCAAGCTCTCGGACTCCACGATGATCTTGGCGAGTTCCCCCGAGCTTCTTTGGCAAGCTTTGATCTTTCTTGGCAAGCTCCGCGAACTTCCGACGAACCTCCCGGCGAACTTCCGAAAATCCTTCGGCAAGCTCCCTACTCGTTCTCGACCAGTTCCGGCAGCACTCCCAATGAATCTTCAGACTTCCGTCAAACTCTCGAACTCCCAACGATCCATCACACTTGACTTCGGCCCTTGATTTCGCTTTACGTCTTCATCCCTTTCGTAGTTACTCTTGCACAAACAAACACCAAATACTCACTTCGATCTAGACAGTTATTACAACGCGAATTGACATTCAGTTGCCCGACACATCATTGGTTGGCGCTTCGTCCGATCCTTCGGCACATCGCCCTCTCTAGCGGTTTGTTGCCCAATCGACGGTTGACCTCCGCAACCTCGATATCCATGGCGCAACTCTGCACTTCTTGGCCTGATGCCCGACGTATGATGTCTCCTGCCGATAGTCGACCGAACCTCCGGCTCGACATCCAATATACTGACGTGATCACCTCCGGCGCAACGTCAATTCCTCCAGCGTCAACTGTCTAATCCTGATCGATAGTAGACCTGCGTAACTCAAAACGCAATTAAACAACAAATCACACTCAATTAGTTTCATCATCAAAATCTGAGATTCAACAATCTCCCCCTTTTTGATGATGACAACTAATTGATGACTAACGGAGTTAACTAAAACTCCCCAGAGTTTAACACAAACTCCCCCTATCAATATGCAATTGATAGAACCCTTGGATTATCCCAAATCCAAGCAACATTCATCACAATATTATGAGAATAAATCAAACCATCATGCAAATATATAAAATATTCAATCAATGCATGAAGTCATCAATCTACTTCTCCCCCTATGTCATCAACAAAAAGGAGAAGTAGCATCATAGCTAGTTTAAAAGATATACAAATCTTTACAACATACTAGCTATTTATCACATCATACAATACTACATCAAATAATACCATTCAATCATAGCAAGTTTCAAACATGGGCAATGATGGTAATTTTCACTTGCTTCTTGAGATGTGCAAGTAGGCACCTTATTTCTCATGATAGCAATATTTGCATCCTTTGATATAACAATTCTTAGCTTCTCATGAAGTTGCAAAATAGGAATCAAGATGGCAAATTTTTGCAGTGTTCGAGCTAAAAACTTTCTCCCCCTTTGTTAGCATCAAAAAGAAAGGGAGGATCAAATATTTCAAATAATCTTGCATGAGATTCAATAATAATTTGCAACAAAAAAAAATGTAAGCAATTTTGAAGAAGTGAAATTGAGCAAGATTTTTGCCTCTCTTGAGATAGCAACTTTTTGCTTCTTTTGCATGTTTCTAGTTAGCAAAATTTTTCTTTGCGATACATAAGCTAGCAATAAATCTTCTCCCTCTTTGTTTTTGTCAAAAATAGAGTACAAATAGTCATGACAAAATAACAAATTTCCATCATGAATTTTTAACATATCAAGTCATGAATTCAAGGGAGTCATAAACAAATCATGGTATGAGGGAAATTTATGACAAGCAAGCAAGCAATAATGATAAGCTAGTATACTTTGCAATACGCAAACTAGCTCCCTTTCAATTTTTTTCTTTTGCACCTAAGTTTCCCTTTTGCAAGTCATCAACTTCTTGTTTGCACTAGTAATTTTTGTAAAATTTATAACATTTTAAACATGCAAACTCATGAGTTAAAAAATAATGCAACTTTATAATTTCTCATTTTGAGAAGTGCAAGTTTTACCTTTTGCAAGTTCTAGCTAGCTATGTTTGTCATTTTCACTTGTGATACATAAGCTAGTAAGCTAACTCCCCCTTTGTCACTATCGAAAAGAAGGGATGAATAATATTTCAATGCAATAATTTTGCATCAATCAATATTTCAATTTTTTTTTCATGATGCAAGACGGTATTGAAACATGAGAAATCATGTCATGAAGGATATCAATATGTAAATTCAACAAGAATCAAAACCAAAAGATATCATCCATGATTCATAACTTTTCATTTTAGCAAGATCTAGATTCATATTTATCAATTTTTAATTCAAGATAAATGTCATACAACCAAGAATCATGATATATAAAAGCATATCAATATTAAGGATCAAATCATGATTACAAGTGCCAAGATATTTTCTTTTCATTCATTTTTAAGCCATGATAAAAGAATAAATCAATGATTCAAATATTAAGCACAATTTTTTTTATCAAATTTTCAATCATTACATAAGGCATTAGAGGAAGTATTGAAAAAAAAAATCAATTTTAGCATATAATGTTTCAATCTTCAATCTTGAGTCATGAATCCAAAAGTTATAAATCAAAAGGTTCATGAATCATTTTGACAAATCTCCTTTTTAGGAAATAACAAGTGGAAGTCTTAGGAGATCAAACACAAGATCTTGATTCATGTATAAGAATTTTTTACCATGATCATATTTCATAAGAATCACGACACGAATTCATAAAAATTCAAGTATTAAATTCCGAGAAATCAAAAGACAAGTTATATTTCATTTAAAGAATTTTCTGTTGATAAGATGGAAGGAGCATGGTAAAAGATCTTGATTTATAAAGAGTTTCAAGTCATAGTTGTCAAGATCATGATTTCAATAAAATTTCTTTATAGCAAAATGAAATCTTTTAGAACTTGATTCAAGCATTAAATATGTCTTAACAAGTCATAATTCTAGAAGATTCAAGAATCATTAAAAGAAAAATCATTCAAGCTCAATTTATCAACTCAAGACTCATAATTAAATTATTATTTTTGAGATTAATAACATGAATAAAGTCATTACTGTATCATCAAAATCTCATTCATAATTCTAATGATTTATAAAATATCATAAATGAATTTATCACTTGCCTTTCATCAAAAATTGAAAATCAAACTTTATCATAAAAATTGTCAAGGCATAAATGCAACATATTATTCTAAGACATGAGATTCAATTTATCATGATAATATGTTTCATGTTTCAAAAGATGAGTATCAAATTTTAAAATCGAAACATGAGTTTGTCATCATGATATAATATCACAAAGTCATTAAGCATGATAACAAACTTCTAATATTTTCATTTCAATGATGATTTCATAATGTATGTTCAAATATTTATACGGAAGCCATCATTGTATAAATTTGAAATACAAGTTGTCATTTAGCCCATTAAGATCAAAAGCATTATACGTAAAGCATCATGATAGTGTAATTTCTCATTTTTTTATGTGTTCCATTTCAAGTGATTTGACGTTCATATGAGTATACTCATGATTTTCATATAGGTCCAAAGAGCATGTTTCAAGAGAAGCCATTAAGACCGAAAACATGAGGCACATTTTTTAAAATATTCATCATGTTTATTTTTATGAGATTCACAAGACTCATAACATAAATTCATTCATCTCAATAGAATGAGAAAAAAAATACATTTTCATTTTAAGCAATTTGATGTGAGCATATTCAAAATTTTTATGAAAACATGTATCAAAATAAAACACAAGCTTAGTCATAAAATCGTCAAGATCAAATATGTAAAAATGATAGCACACTTTCAATTTTTATGTTAAAAGGCCATGTTCAAATTTTTGCCAAAATCATGCATCTATTTATAAATTTGAAAAATGTGTTTCATCATCACAATATGACACTTTATTACTTCAAAAGCTCATGCATGATATAAAATCATCAAGCATCATATTTGGAGACAATGTAAACCATCAAGATACACATGCATGGATTAATCCTAAGCATTATCACAAATCTTGCATCATTCATATGTTTACTTTTCAAAAATACTATAAAGAAAAGCATAGTATAATTTCAAAAAAAATTTTAATTTCTAAAAGCACAAGAAAAGCATAAAAAAAATTCCTACTAACTAAGATAAGTATTCATGGAAATCATCATGTAATTTCAAAATAATTCAAGGAAGTTGAGTTACTTACTCATATCGAAGCCCATTAAAGCATAGTTTGCTTCTTCTTTCCTTTATTCTTCTTGGTGAGCCTTCTTCTTCTTCATTGGTCTCTTCCTCCGCTCAAGTTCATTGTTGATTTTAGATTTTGTTTAATGAACTTATTAAAATCGATTAAAGGTTCAAAGTCCTCTTCATTGTCCTCATCACTTGAGTCATCACTCAAGTGGTATTCTCTTGTTCTAAGTTCAAAACCTTCTTGTTCTTTAGAAGGTGGTTCAAATGTTCATCATGTTCATCATGTTCCAAGAGTGTCATTTCATAGGTCATTAATGACCCGATTAATTCTTCAAGTGAATAATCATTCAAGTTTTTAGATTCTTGAATAGCCGTAATTTTTGGATCCCAACTCTTTGGGAGGGATCTTAAAATCTTATTTACTAAATCAAAACTTTAAAATGATTTACCAAGACTTTTCAAGCTATTGACGACATCCATAAAGCGGGTGTACATATCGCCAATAGTTTCGCTTAGTGTCATTCGGAAGAGCTCAAAATCATGCAACAAGATATTAACTTTCGAGTCTTTGACTCTACTCGTTCCTTCGTGCGTGATTTCAAGAGTTCGCCAAATGTCAAAAGCCGTTTCGCATGTAGAAATCCGGTTGAACTCATTTTTGTCTAAAGCGCAAAATAAGGCATTCATAGCCTTTGTGTTTAAAGAAAATAACCTTTTCTCCAAATCCGACCAATCGTTCATCGGTTTAGAGGAAGGTTGAAAGCCATTTTCGATGATGTTCCACAAATCTAAGTTCATTGAAAGCATGAAAACTCTCATTCGAGTTTTCCAATATGTGTAGTCCGAACCATTAAAAAATGGTGGACGAAAAACCGAAAAGCCCTCTTGAAAACCATTTAGAGCCATTTCTCACGGGTGTGAATCCGAAAGAGAAAGAACGTGGCTCTGATACCAATTGTTAGGGATCGAGCGGCACTAAGAGGGGGGGTGAATTAGTGCAGCGGATAAAATGATGGATTTTTCAGCGATTTAAAACAAGCTTCGAAAACTTCGTACGATGAAACCAACGTTTCATTTGAAACCGATTTTTGCGTTTTAACTTTAAAGCATGCGTACAAAGATAAAAAGGAAGTGGAGCAAGTAAAGTAAAGGCTTGCAGCAAAGTAAAACAGAAATTTAAATACTCACACAATCAAGACGCAGCGATGTATAGTGGTTCGGTCAAAGTGACCTACATCCACTTCCGAAGCCTTCTCCGATGAGGCTCCCTTCTTCCACTATCAAATCCTTTGAAGGGGAAGGATCAAATACCCTCTTACAACCCTTTACAAGTGGTTCACACTCTTACAAGATTTCTCAAGGAGAAGAAGGAGGTGAACACTTAGCAAGAATAAGACTTTTCAAGACTTTCTAAAAGCTCAAAACCAAGATTCTAACTCTCAAAAGGGTTCTATTTTTTAGCTGAAAAGGAAGGGGTATTTATAAGCCTCAAAGTGATTCAAATTTGGAGCCCAAACTTGGAGCCAAAAATTTGAATCTTTTGAGTTTTTCGGTGCTGTCAGTCTTGGCAGACTGACACACCCAGGCGGTGCTACCGCCTGGCTTTCCACGCACCAGGCGGTGCTACCGCCTGGCTACAGTAGCCGGGGCGGTGCTACCGCCTGCTACAGTAGCCGGCTACAGTAACCGGCTACAGTGCCATGCTACAGTAGCATGCACGTAGCATGCGTTGGTGCTGTTTGGGCCAAAAACTTTGGCCCAAACTAAGGCCCAATGGCCCCTACTTCGGGTTAAAGGATTAACCTCTAATCCTAACCCAAATTAATGTGCTAACTATGAAATTAAAGACATTCCTAAGCTATTACAAAGTCCGCAAGTCAAGTCTTCTTCCGTCGAGCTTCCAGCGAACTTCCGGCGGTCTTCCGACGATCCCTCGGAAACCATCCTATGGACTCCCGGCAAGCTCTCGGACTCCACGATGATCTTGGCGAGTTCCCCCGAGCTTCTTTGGCAAGTTTCGATCTTTCTTGGCAAGCTCCGCGAACTTTCGACGAACCTCCCAGTGAACTTCCGAAAACCCTTCGGCAAGCTCCCTACTCGTTCTCGCCGCCCGACAAAGACTCCCAATGAATCTTGAGACTCACAAACTCTCGAACTCCCAACGATCCATCGTGACTTGACTTGGCCCTTGATTTTGCTTAACATCTCTATTCCTTACGTAGTTACTTCTGCACAAACAAACACCAAATACTCTACTTCGATCTAGTTATTACAACGCGAATTGACATTCGGTTGCGACACATCATTAGTTGGCGCTTTGTCCGATCCTTCGGCACATCGCCCTCTCTAGCGGCTTATTGCCCAATCGACGGTTGACCTTCGCAACCTCGATATCCATGACGCAACTCCACACTTCTTGGCCTGATGCCCGACGTACGAAGTCTCCTGCCGATAGTCGACCGAACCTCCGGCTCGACATCCAATATACTTACGTGATCACCTCCGGCGCAACGTCAATTCCTCCAGCGTCAACTGTCTAATCCTGATCGATAGTAGACCTGCGTAACTCAAAACGCAGTTAAACAACAAATCACACTCAATTAGTTTCATCATCAAAATCTGAGATTCAATAGTCCCATGTCAACTCAGGCCATCAGTGGTTATTTCTACTTCATTATTTTCACTAACGATTTCTCTAGGTATGGACATGTTTACTTGATGAAGTATAAGTCCAAAGCCTTCGAGAAATTCAGAGAGTATAAAAATGAAGTAGAGGTTCAGACTGAAAAGAGTATCAAGACTCTTCGATTAGATCGAGGAGGTGAGTACTTGAGCATAGAGTTCACCCAGTTCCTCAAGGACTAGGGGATTCTATCCCAATGTACACCTCCTTATACACCCTAGCTCAATGGTGTATCCAAAAGGAGGAATCATACACTATTAGACATAGTGTAATTCATGATGAGTTTCATTGACCTACCCATCTCATTCTGGGGATATGTCCTAGAGTCCGCAACTTACCTTCTGAACAGAGTTTCAACTAAGTCAGTAGTGTCTACACCATATGAGTTATGGAAAGGGAAGCCCGATCTTAAGGTTATTAATATTCGGGGCTGCCTTGCCCACATTAAGAGACACATACTTGATAAGTTGGAATCCAGGACGGAATGGTGCAAGTTCGTGGGATACCCCAAGAAAACTTATGGGTATTATTTCTATTACCCTAAAGAGCAAAAGGTCTTTATAGCCAAGAGAGTAGTGTTCGTTGAGAAGGAACACATTTTTGGTGGAGATAGTGGGAGCGTGTTAAAGTTGAGCGAGGTTGGAGAACCTAGCTCAAGCACCATTCCATAGTTAGAATCTATTCAGGTACCTAGCACACAAGTTCTAACTTTATGTAGGTTCAAAAGTGTATCCCATCCTCCTGAGAGATATGTGGGACATATTAGAGGAGAGGATGTTGAGGATATTGATTCTCAAACCTACGAGAAGCCTATTACGAGTATAGACTCTAGGAAGTGGCAAGAAGCCATGAATTCAAAGATGGATTCCATGTACTCCAACTAGGTTTGGAACATAATTGATGCACCCGAGGGTATCGTACCCATTAATTGTAAGTGGATCTTTAAGAAGAAGATCGGAGTAGATGGAAAGGTAGAGACCTATAAAGCAAGGCTAGTGGCTAAGGGGTATCGTCAAAGGCAATGTGTTGACTATGATGAAACTTTCTCACCCGTAGCCATGCTAAAATCCATTCAAATTCTATTAGCTATTGTAGCACACTATGATTATGAGATCTGGTAGATGGATGTAAAAACTATATTCCTCAATGGTAACCTTGAGGAAGAGGTATATATGATACAACCTGAGGGATTCGTGTCCAAGGATGGCCCAGATAAGGTGTGCAAGTTACTTAGGTCCATCTATGGACTGAAGTAAGCTTCTCAAAGTTGGAACATAAGATTTGATGAGGTGATCAAATCTTATAATTTCATTAAGAACGAAGATGAGTCTTGTGTGCACAGGAAGGTAATAGGGAGCGCTATCATCTTCTTGGTGTTGTATGTGGATGACATCTTAGTCATTGGGAATGATATAGGAATGCTCTA
Organism: Musa troglodytarum; assembly: GCA_023547065.1. Taxonomy (NCBI): domain Eukaryota; kingdom Viridiplantae; phylum Streptophyta; class Magnoliopsida; order Zingiberales; family Musaceae; genus Musa; species Musa troglodytarum. The sequence goes on from CP097503.1 coordinate 6,564,712, forward strand.
CATACTAAAGGTTTAGCTATCTATACACTTTTCCATGAAGGACTTAGGGGAAGCATCCTACTTATTGGAGATTTTGATCTATAGAGATAGATCCAAGTAGATGCTTAGCTTGTCTCAGTCTAGGTACATAGACACCATTATCAAAATGTTTAACATAGAAAATTTCAAGAGAGGTCTCATACCAATGAGATATAGGCTATCACATTTTAGGAGTATGTCCCCAAAGACTTCTGAAGAAAGGACAGACATGGATAGGATACCCTATGCCTTAGTGATAGGGTCTATTATGTATGTTATGCTATGTATCCGGCCTGATATAGTGTATGCTCTGAGTGTCACAAGCAGGTATCAAGCGGATCTAGACTTGGAGTACTGGAAAGTAGTAAAGTATATCCTTAAGTACTTGAGAAGGACTAAGGATCTTTTACTAGTATATGGAGAATGTAGCCTCAGGATTGAGGATTACACTAACTCGAGCTTCTAGTCCGATGTCGATGATGGCAAGTCTAATTCAGGGTATGTATTCATTTTGAATAGAGGAGCAGTATGTTGGAAGTGTTCTAAGCAAGACACTACTGCTAACTCGACCATAGAGATGCGGAATATACTATTATGATAGAGGCAGTAAATAAGGGAGTCTGGTTGAAGCAGTTCATCACAGATTTAGGAGTCGTGCCATGCAACGAGGATCTAATTCCCTTATATTACGATAACTATCGGGCGATCACTTAAATAAGGGAACCCGGTTCTTATCAGAAGTGTTCTGAGGAGGTTCTAACTTATTAGAGAGAATGACCTGAAGAAATATAGCAGTGGAAAGAGTTTCATCTAAAGATAATATTATATATACACTAACAAAGCCATTGACATAGATTGTCTTTCAGCATCATAGAGGTCTGATGGGGATCAGACACATAGGTGATTGGCTTTAGGTCAAGTGGGAGATTACTAGTTATAGGTGCCCTATAGCCAATCACATAAGTGATGATACCTGTAACATGCGTCAATCTCTTTGCTTATACTTACTGGTATTTTCTCACATTATCTGGATGTATATTGTGATGTTCTTGGATCTGTACAATGGGAATTGGATTGTGATGAGATCATGATAATGAGACCGATTCACTTTAAAACACAGACCCTAAATAATCCCGATCATAGGTTATTCGAGAGGGACATCGAGATAACCGGATAGACTAGTGTGTTGTATACCCATCCATATGATGGAGGTAGCTGGTCTTATAGCTACTCATGTGGAGACACTAAGGATATAATACAAGTGCTCATTGGAGAATGAGTTCACTGATTGATTCACTTACGGAATACTGGATGGTTATTGATACCTCACGTCAAACAATAATTCCGTAGTCCCAATAGTATATCTAGTTTTTAAACTTGAGACACCAAGGATGTCCTATATGAGTACTCCACTCTTTGATACCATACTTATAGGTTTGGAAGTTCCAGATCTAGTACAACCGATTATTGGGAGTGGCCGCCAACCTTATGAGGGCAATTGAGTGTCAATAAAGGATCATCTACTCTCGGTATCATAAGAGAAATATCCTATATATTCTTGCTCAAGCAAATCCCTAGCTAGGGTCAATCGGATTAAGAGAGAAAAAGTTCTTTAGGAGAATCCGATTAGAGCGAGACTCGATTAGAAATCGTATGGGCCCGATAGCACTATACTTGATATACGGTCTTTGGGATAATAGATGGATGAGGAACTATAGGTACATGATAACTACGGACAGATAGGTCAAAAGGATTGGATTTCCCTGTATCATCTAGGGATTGTGGCGTAGTGGCCTAGTATGTCCGTAGTCGATGAGTCGAGTGAATTATTACAGAGATAATAATTCATTAAGTCAGAAAGAGTTCTGACAGGTATAACTCATAGCCAGCTCGATATTGGACCTAGAGTGTCACACATATATGGCAGGTGTTGTGATGAGTAGAGGTTCGGATATGAGATATCCACCGGAGCCCCTATCTTATAGGATATCCAATAAGCCCCTATATTATTAGATCCCATGGATGACATCTAATAAGAGTTAGATTATTAGGTCGAGACTCATTAATCTAAGAGGCATAGGTAATTGGATGGAGATCCAATACCTAATAGGGTAGGATCCATTAGGGTTTATAAGGGACCTCTATAAATATGAGGGAACCAAAGGTCCACAGACTAGGATTTTTTGGTAGCCACCTTCTATTCTCCTCTCCCTAAGAGAGGAGCATCGTTGTAGTCTCTATCATGTGGATATAGCTAGAGAGGAGGATGCTTGACCTCCTTTATCCACCCCACGGATCTACAGGAATCTCAGGGATATATGATCTCCCTATATATCGTTCTTTTCATACACATAGTTTTCATATTCGTAAATTTATTTTAATGCACCGATCTTCGCACGACGATGGAACCTTTCGTGAAAATCCAAAATTTTTGTTTTCTGTTCTTTCGCTGTGCATGAGATGTTGCCCCTTGGATTTCCCAACAATTACATGCTAACTACGAAATTAAAGATATTTCCTAATACCAAACATAATACAACAAGTCAAGTCTTCTTTCGGTGAGCTTCCAGCGAACTTCTAGTGGTCTTCCGATAAACCCTTGGACACCATTCTATGGACTCCCGGCAAGCTCTTGGACTTCTCGACGATCTTAGCAAGTTCCGATGAGTCTTCTTTGGTAAGTTTTGATCTTTCTTGGCGAGCTCTATGAACTTCCAATAAACCTTCTGGTGAACTTCCGAAAATCCTTCGGTAAGCTCCCTACTCATTCTCGGCCAGTTCCGACAGCACTCCAATGAATCTTCGAACTTTTGTCGAACTCTTAAACTCTCAACGATTCCATCGTACTTGACTCTGGCACTTTGTTTTGCTTTATATCTTCATCGTTATCGTAGTTAATCCTACACACATAAACCTTAACTCTACTTCAATCTAGTCAGTTACACGAATCAACCTCTTATTGCCCGACACATCATTAGTTGGTGCTTCATCCGGTTCTTCAGCTCATCGTCCTCTCTTATGACCTATTGCCTAATCAACAGTTGACCTCCATAACCCCAATCTCCTTGGTGTAACTCTGCTCTTCTTGGCCCAATGCTCAATATCTTTGTTCGAAGCCTTCTGCCGATTGTCAACCGACCTCCGGCTCGATGTCCAATCTCCTGACATGATTTCCTCCGGCATAATGTTAATTCTTTATGTGTCAACTGTCTAATCCTAATCAATAGTAGACCTACGTGACTTAAAACGTAATTAGATAACCAAAACATAATCAATTAGTTTCATGATCAAAATCTGAGATTCAACAATATACATATCTAATAGGTGTATAAGCAATCACATATCACATGAGCAATCACACCAGATGATCATGGACACATCCTAATGTGATCAAGCCCGAGCCAGTGGGCCCAATCACTCACATCAAGATCTATGTGTGTAATGGCGCATCTCCATACCCTATGATCATTCATCTCGTCCTCGTCAATTTCGTCGGTATCTCAACGCATCTCCATGCATCGCGATCATCCGTCTCAGCCTCATGGGTCTCGCTATCACTTCCACACTGTTACTATGCCTCCTCGTGTAATTATAAATGAGAAAAATATAGGCTCATAGACCCTAATAATAATAATGATCACATCACACATATACATCATATCACAAGGTCCATGATCATCTATCTGTTAGGATTAAGAATGGCACTAAGGGGGGTGAATTAGTACAGTGGATAAAAATTATGATTTAAGCGATTTCGAAAAACTTCATACGATGAAAATATTTCGTTCGACAAAAATCATTTTAGAAAGACGTTTGATTCGAATAAGTTTGTAAGTGAATAGAGAGGAGGAGATTGGACAATTATAATGAAGTAAAATAGAATATAGTAAAAGAAAAGTATGCACTAAGAAGAGAACACACCAATTTTATAGTGGTTCGGTCGTCCGACCTATGTTCACTCCCGATACCACTTCCGATGAGGTTATCAGCTTCCACTATTGATCTTTCTTGAAGGGCAAAGATCAATCACCTCTTTACAAAACTTTTACAAGTGGCTCACTCTCCTTTTACAAACTTTTACACTTAGAAATGATGGATGTGAACTCTCAACTTTTTACAAGATACTTTACTATATTTTTGGTTCTATCTTATTCACTTCTTTGTACATAACCAGCTGAGAAGTAAGGGGTATTTATAGGCCTTAATTAGCTTTAAAAATAGAGCCAAAAAAGGTCCCATCCCAGATTTTTAGGGTTCTAGCGATACCACCAACAATTCTGGTGGTACCATTGCCAATGGGCTTTGACATTGGGTGGTACCACCATCCAGTCTAGCGGTACTACCACCAAATAGAGTCCTGGCTATTGGAACTGGGTAGTACCACTGCCTAGTCTGACGGTACCATCGCTTACTAGTTAATAACTACTTGGCGGTACCACTGCCCAGGCTTCTGGGAGACTAAGCCCTGGGTGGTTCTACCACCCCAGTCATCACCAGACTGGGTTTAGCAACTTATTTAAGCCTTGAGTCCGGCCCAAACCAATCCAATTACAGGCCCAATTGGCCCATAACAAGGTTAGTGGGATTACCTCCCAAACCTAACCCTAATTATGTGCTAACTATGATATTTAAGGCATATACTAAAGAAAAACAAGTCTGGTAAGTCTAAGCTTCTTCCGATGAGCTTCCAATGATCTTCCGGTGGACTTTCGATGAACTCTTGGCAATCTTCCAGCGGACCCCTGACAAGCTCCTGGACTTCACAATGATCTACTTGGCGAGTTTCGATGAGCTTCATTGGCAAGATCCAATCTTCTTGGTGAGCTCCGACGAACTTTCGACAAACTTCCCGGCGAACTTCCGATGAACACTTTGGACTCCTGATGAACTCTCGAACTCCCAACGAATCGATCGAATTTTACTCTAGCACTTTATTTTGCTTTATGCCTTGATCGCTATCATAGTTAATCCTGCACACTTTTTTCAACATATAGATTAGATCAAACAATTTATCAATTGATTTTATCATCAAAATCTGAGATTCAATAATCTCTTCCTTTTTGATGATGACAACTAATTAATGATGGAGTGAACCTTAACTCCCCCTATCTACATGCTATACTTGAGAAAAGACATATTTGAATTCAAAACCTTTGAATTCAAGTACCAAACCGATAAGTTACATGCATTTAAACTTACCGACATGCACAACTTACTAATCATGATTTTTCATCTCAAAGTACGATACCACGTATTTATCACAATACAAAAATGATGTCAAAGCATGACATCTATTTTCAAGTCCAATATCAAATGATGATAGACAACCATCATTTCAAAATATGATACAAACTTCAAATATGAAATTTAGCAAGATTCAAATTTCAAGTTTGATACAATATGACAATTCATCATTCTGAGGCATGATACCAATTGCAAGTATGAAATTAACCATGATAAGTTTGATATGAAATCAAAATGATAAACATTCATTATTTTGATATGATAATGAGTATGATAAAAAGAATTATCATTTTAATGCATACATGTTACATTTCAATCATTTACGATGAGTTTCAAGCATTCATGATACATTTCAAGTATTTACGATGCATATGATACTTTTTGTGCTTTGACAATACAAACGATACATTTTACACACCTATGATACAAAGCGTATTTCAAACATTCATAATGCCAAGTTTTCATCAATTTGTCACTTTTCTCCCCCCTTGTCATCAACAAAAAGGCAATGGGTAATCATTTTGCACAAACAAATTTTACACAAGCAAATGAGATTGGATTCTTCTTGAAAGGGAAAAGGGAGAAGGAAAAAAATCCATTTATAGTGCATTTATCAAGAAGAATCGAGATATTACAAAAATTTGTTCAAGTGATTGAAAAGTCTATGAATAATACAAGGAAAACAATCCGTTTGAGTGATTGAAAATTCATTTCATCAAGAGAGATTCACAATAAGAGCTAAAGATGTGAATGAAATATGTATTTCTATCAAATAAAATTCATGAAGTAGAAGGAAAATAAATCATTCAAGCTATTAAAGATTCATAAAACTTCTTTTCATAAAGAACTCATGACATAAAGATGTGATTAAAGAGAAGAAAGTCCGTGACATAAAAATTCATACAAGAGTCTAGTGTATGACGTATATAATATTTCCATAAAATCCATGAATGTCACTTTTATCAAATAAAATTCGTTGGCATTGCAAAAATCTACACAAGAATCATGTATCATCTGTAAACAATATTTCCATCAAATAAGATCTGTGAATGACATTTTCATTAAGTAAAGTTCATGAATAAAATTTGTGAATGTCGTTTCTATCAAATTTATGAATGCTGTTTTTATCAAATAAATTCATAATCTTTGCAAGAATTCGCAAGTCAATAAAATCTGTTTCTTATAAAAAATTCACAAGAGTGAAAACCGTGAAAGATACATTAGTCAATAAAATCTATGAGTGAGGGTTTTAAGAGTATCAAATGATAGAGCAAGGGTATCATGAGTTTATGAAATAAATTTGAAACCAAAATAAGAGGAAGATGCTAGTCATATGTGACCTGCAAGTCAATCACATAGGTAATGGTACTTATGACTTGATATGCACCTTTTCTCTTTGCTTAATATTAGGTATTTTATCACTTTATCTTACATATTGCATATATTGTAATGTCCTTGGATCTGTGCAATGGGAATCAGATCATGATAAGATCACGATAATGAGACCGATTCACCTTTAAACACAGACTCTAAATTATCCTGATCATAAGTTACTCGAGAAAGACATCGAGATAACCGGATAGACTGGTGTGTTGTATACCCATCCATATGATAGAGGTGGCTGGTCTCATAGCTACTCATGTGGGGACACTAAGGGTACAATGCAGGTGCTCATTGGGGAATGAGTTCACTGATTGATCTGCCTATGGAATGCTGGATGGTTATTGATACATCATGTCAGACAACGATTCCGTAGTCCCAATAATGTACCTGGTCCTTAGACTTGAGACACCAAGGATGTCCTGTATGAGTACTCCACTCTTTGATATCGGACTTATAGGTTTAGAAAGTTCTAGATCTAGTATAACTAGTTATTGGGAGTGGTAGTCAACCTTATGAGGACTATTGAGTGTTAATAGAGGATCATCCGCTCTCGGTATCATGAGAGGAATATCCCATGTATTCTTGCTCGAACAAATCCTTGGCCAAGGTTATTCGGATTGAGAGAGAAAGAGTTCTTCGGGAGAATCTGACAAGAGCAAGACTCGAGAAGAGACCGTATGGGCCTAACAGCACCATGCCCAGTATAGGGTCTCTGGGATATTAGATGGATAAGAGACTATAGATATATGGTAACTAAGGATAGATAGGTCCAAAAGATTAGATTCCCCTGTATCATCTTGGGGCTACGGCATAGTGGCCTAGTACGTCCGTAGTCGATGAGTTGGGTGAATTATTATAGAGATAATAATTCACTAAGTCAGAAGGAGTTCTGACAAGTATGACTCACGGCCAGCTCGATATTGAGCCTAGAGGGTCACACACATATGGTAGGTGTTGTGACGAGTAGAGGTTTGGATATGAGATATCTACTAGACCCTTTACTTATTGGATATTCATTAAGCCCCTAAATTATTGGATCCTAAGATGAGATTCAATAATTTCTAATAAGAGATTATTGGGTAGAGACCCACTAATCCAAGAGGCTTGGATAGTTGGATGGAGATCCAATAACCAATAGGGCAAGATCCATTAGTGTTTACAGGGGACCTCCATAAATAGAAGGGAACCAAACCTCTATAGGTTGAGAGTTCTCTTGATAGCCACCTCCTGTTCTCTTCTCCCGAGAGAAGTACATCTTCACAGTCCTTGGCATGTGGATACTGCTAGAGAGGAGGACGCTTGACCTCCTTCATCCTCTCTTACAAATCTGCAGGGATTCAGGGATATACGATCTCCCTAGATACTTTCTTTTACACATGTAATTTTCACGGATTTGTTTTGATGCACCGATCCTCGTACGATGACGAAAACTTTCTATGAGAAATCTAGGGTGTTTTATTTTTATTCTTTCGCTACACATGAGATGTCGCTCCCCCTATAGATTTTCTAACAGTGGTATTAGAGCCAAGTTGTTCGTGCGAAGATCGGATCTTAAACTGCGTGTGTTGTGTTTTAGATCTGCTTTTGACGCCAAAATCGTTGGCGCGGTGAGAGAGGGCAGCAACTGTTGCTGCCCGCTCGTGCAGCAACCGCAAGGTTGCTTGCAGCCTTGCTGCCTGCACAGGCAACAGCCGACCGGCGGGCTGTGGGCCACCAGCAGGCAACACCTGCAGGCTGCCTGCGCTGGCGGCCTGCCCGCAGGAATTAGATTGACCCATGTGGCCTTCCATTGTTATAGCTAGGAACCGATTCCCGGTGTAGGTTGAGTTGGTTAAGTCCCTCGAGACTCACCTACATCGCGTTTCGCTATCTTATCTAAGACATAGAGATGTCACCGGTGACCTGAGGACATGGTATGCTTAGTCGAGTTCCTCGAGAGTATCTCACCAAATTAGACTCATCTTGTAACGATGGTGATGACTTAACTAAATATTATGGTTTGTCGAGTCCCTCGAGGCCATGATGGTTCGGTGGTCGAACAAGACGGGAATCACAAGGAGTTGTGATTGGCAAGAGTTGCCTACCTTTACGAGCTTAACGTGTTCACCTCCTTCTTTCTCTTTGAAAAATTTATAAGAGTGTGAACTTCTTGTAAAAGGGTTGTAAGAGGGGTATTTGGTCCTTCCTCTTCAAAAGGATTTGCTAGTGGAAGTTGGGAGCCTCATCGGAGAAGACTTCAGAAGTAGATGTAGGTCGGATGACCGAACCACTATAAATTGATTTGCATTTACTTTCTCGCAACTTACTTTGCTGCAGACCATTTTCATTTGCTACTTTATTTACTCAACTTCATCTTCATCTTCTTACGTATGCTTTAAAGTTAAAACGTAATCTTTCTGGGTTCAAACGAAACGCTGCATTCATTCATACGAAGTTTTCAAACTTGTGTTAATCATTGAAAAATCTATCGTTCTTTACCGCTGCACTAATTCACCCCCCCCCCTCTTAGTGCCACTCGATCCCTAACAATTGGTATCAGAGCCATGTTCTTTCTCTTTCAGATTTACACCCATGAGAAATGGCTCTAAATGGTTTTCAAGATGGCTTTTCAGTTTTTCGTCCACCGTTCTTTAACGGATCGGACTACACTTATTGGAAAACTCAAATGAGAGATTTCATACTTTCAATGGATTTAGATTTATGGAACATTATTCAAAATGATTTTCAACTTCCCTCTAAACCGACGAACGAATGGTCGGACTTAGAGAGAAAATCTTTTTCTTTGAATGCAAAGGCTATGAATGCCTTATGTTGCACCTTAGACAAGAACAAATTTAATCGGATTTCTATGTGTGAAACGGCTTTTGACATTTGGCGAACTCTTGAAATCATGCATGAAGAAACTAGTAGAGTTAAAGACTCGAAAGTAAACCTCTTATTGCATGATTTTGAGCTCTTCCAAATGACACCAAGCGAATCTATCGATGACATGTACACTCGGTTCACGGATGTCGTCAATAGTCTAAGAAGTCTTGGTAAATCTTTTTCAAGTTTTGATTTAGTAAACAAGATTTTAAGATCCCTTCCAAAAGAGTGGGATCCAAAAGTAACGGCAATACAAGAAGCTAAAAATTTATATGACTTATCTCTTGAAAAACTCATTGAGTCTTTAATGACCTATGAAATGGTTTTCTTGGAACACAATGAACTCGATAAACATATGGACCACCTTCCAAAGAACAGGAAGGATTTGGCACTTCGGACTATGAAATGCCACTTGAGTGATGACTCAAGTGATGAGGACAATGAAGATGACATTGAACTTTTAATGAATCTTAATAAGTTCATTAAACAAAAATCTAAAATGAACAATGAACTTGAACGGAGGAAGAGGCCAAAGATGAAGAAGAAGCGCAAAGAAGAATCAAATGACGAAACGACGAATTGGGCTTTAACGGGCTTCGACTATAAGGTAAGTAACTTAACTCCCTTGAATTATTTTGAAATTACATAATGCTTTCCATGAATGCTTAACTTAGTTAGTAGGAGTTTTTTTATACTTTTCTTGTATTTTTAGAAATTTAAATTATTTTAAAATTATACTATGCTTTTCTTTCTAGTATTTTTGAAAAGTAAAAATTATGAATGATACTTGCATGATTTGTGATATTGCCTAGGATTAATCCATGCATGTGTATCTTGATGTTTTATATTTCGTTTCTAAACATGATGTTTGATCTTTAAATTTTTGTATCATGCTTAATGAGGAATTGAAATGATGAAGATTAAAATCCTACATTTTGGAATAATGTATATTTGGACTTGATGGTTTTCATGACGAAATTATTTTTCACATTTTCATAAAATGATGCATGATTTTAGCAAAAATTTGAGCATTGATCATATTGTTATTACAAATGAAAGAAAGAATTAAAATGATTTTGATGATGCATTATGAAAATATGCTTAATGATTGTATCATACTTGATGACTTGAAATCTCATATTTTGAAATAATATATTCATAATGAATCCATGAATCTTGATGATTTTCCTATCACTTTTTGGCTTTAAACTTGATACATATCTTTCATGCAAAAAGTTTTTGGGCATGCTTATGTGAAATCTTACTTGATAAATGAAAATGCTCCATACGTATGATCATGACAAATTCATGAATCTTGATGATTTTACATTGCTTTTGATTTCAAACAAGATGCATGATTTTTGACATAAAAAATTAATAGCATGTTTCAAGATAATGCTTGCACACCAAATATGATTAAAAGATAAAAGCAAGCATATTGATGATTTCATTTTTTACATGAAAGTTTTGAATATGCTTATATAAGATCAACCACATAAAATAAAACACAAAAGTTAAAAATATTTTAATCACGATGTTTTATTTTTGATGTATTTGGTCTTAACGATTTTTATAGCGAAACTTATGTCTTGCTTTGAATTGTTGATACATGCTCACATGTAATCAATTTATGTTACTCTTATTAAAATTTTCGAATGAAAGATTTTGATACATTTAATCTTGATGGGTTTAATGACAAACTTATATTTTGAATTTATACAATGATGGCTTCCGTATAAATATTTAAACATACATTATGAAATCATCATTGAAATGAAATTATAAAAAGTTTGTTATCATGCTTAATGACTTTGTGATATCATATCTTGATGACAAATTCATGTTTTGATCTTAAATTTGACACTCATCTTTTGAAATATGAGCACACTTGTTTGAAATAAAATGAAATACATTATCATGATAAATTAAATCTCATGTCTTGAAATGATGTGTTATATTTTTGTCTTAACGATTTTTATAATGAAGTTTGTCTTTCGGTTTTGAATATTTTGATTTGGCATATAAAGGCAAAAGACATACTTATATGATGAAACATAAAGAAATTATATTTACTATCTTATCAAGATTAATGATTTCATGATATCTTAAGAATCTCGTAAATTATAGAAGTGATTTTGATGAATTGATTATAATTTGATAATTTGAACTTTTCTCTCATGTTTCAATACTACTTTGTATGCTTCATGAATTGTTATAATGATGTAGACTTTTGATGTATCACTTGTCATGATTAATGCAAATTGCTAGCATTTTGAATCTCGAAAATGATTGCTTCTTTTTATCATTTACCAAAGAGGAAAACAATTCAAGTTTATGTCATTTGTGAATCTCACAAACTATGTCAATGATTTTGATGATTCGAACTTGAATGAGCTTTATCATAATCCAAGTCTTGATATTTTGATATTTGATACTTATGCATGAATCAAGTTACTCTTTGTGCTATATCTTTTTAAATGAATCATGAGTCTTGGTGTCATATATTTCATGATATAGAAATGATGCTTTGTGTGGTAAATTGAACATTTGACATAAATGAAATTTGCTTTATGATGAATCATGAATGATGTCTTTTGGTGTTGATCCTTATTGATATTTCATATTGATATCTTTCATGAATTCTTTGCATCTATGTTTTGTATGCATCATGAAAAAAAAATTGAAATATTGATTGATGCAAAATTATTTCATTGAAATATTATTCATCCCTTCTTCTCGATAGTGACAAAGGGGGAGTTAGCTTGCTAGCTTATGTATCATAAATAAAAGCGACAAACATAGCTAGCTAGAACATACAAAAGGCAAAACTTACACTTCTCAAAATGAGGAGAAAGAAATTGCAAAGTTGCATTATTTTTTAACTCATGAGCTTGCATGTTTAAAATGTTATAAATTTTACAAAAATTACTAGCTCATTGCAAACAAAAAGTTGATGGCTTGCAAAAGGGAAACTTAGTTATAAAAGAAAAAATTTGAAAGGAAGCTAACTTGCATGTCGCAAAGTATGTTAGCTTGCTTATCATTATTGATTGCTTGCTTATCATCTTTTTCTCTCATATCATGATTTTTGACTCCCTTGAATTCATGACTTAATATGCTGAAAATTCATGTTGTAAATTTGTTATTTTATCATGATCAAAGCATTGACTATTTGTACTCCACTTTTTTGACAAAAACAAAGGGGGAGAAGATTTATTACTAGCTTATGCATCGCAAAGAAAAATTTTGGTAGCTAGAATATGCAAAGGAAGCAAAGAATGTGTAAACTTGCCATGATGAATTGCAAGAAGCAAGTGATGGATTGCTATGCTTGGACATCCTTGAAAAACTTGCCATGATTGAATGTTGAATGATGTGATAAATAGCTAGTGTGTTGTAAAAATTTGCATATCTTTTAAACTAGCTATGATACTACTTCTCCTTTTTGTTGATGACATAAGGGGAGAAGTAGATTGATGACTTCATGCAATGTAATGATGCTTGAATATTTTATATATTTGCATGATCGATTTATATTTCTCACTACATAAATGATACATGTTACTTGGATTTGGGATAATCCAAGGGTTCTATCAATTGCATATTGATAGGGAGAGTTTAATTAAACTCCGGGGAGTTAAGGTTAACTCCATTAGTCATCAATTAGTTGTCATCATCAAAAAGGGGGAGATTGTTGAATCTCGGATTTTGATGATGAAACTAATTGATTGTGTTTTGCTGTTTAACTGCATGTTGAGTTATGCAGGTCTACTATCGATCAGGATTAGACAGTTAACACTGGAGGAATTGACGTTGCGCCGGAGGTGATCACGTCAGGATAATGGATGTCGAGCTGGAGGTTCGGTTGACTATTGGCAGGAGGGTTCGGACGTTGGGCATCGGGCCAAGAAGTGCAGAGTTGTGCCATGGATATCAGGGTTGCGAAGGTCCACCACCGATTGGGCAACAAGCCATAAGAGAGGGCGATGTGCCGAAGAATCAGAGGAAGCGCCGACCAATGACGTGCTAGGCAACTGGATGTCAATTGGCATTGTAATAATTATCTAGATCGAAGTAGGGTGTTTGTTTGTGCAGGAGTAACTACGATAAGGATGAAGAAGTAAAGCAAAACAAAGGGCCGAAGTCAAGTGCGATGAATCGTTGGGAGTTCGAGTGTTCAATGGAAGTCCGAAGATTCGTTGGGAGTGCTGTCGGAACCGGTCGAGAACGAGTAGGGAGCTTGCCGAAGGGTTTTCGGAAGTTCACCAGAAGGTTCGTCGGAAGTTCATGGAGCTTGCCAAGAAAGATCGGAGCTTGCCAAAGAAGCTCCGGAGAACTCACCAAAATCATCGTGGAGTCCGAGAGCTTGTTGGGAGTCCGCAGAATGGTTTCTGAGGGATCGTCGGAAGACCGCCGGAAGTTCGCCAGAAGCTCGTCGGAAGAAGACTTGACTTGTGAACTTTGTAATAGCTTAGGAATGTCTTTAAATTTGTAGTTAGCATATTAATTTGGGTTAGGATTAGGTGTTAATATTTTAACCCAAGTATGGGCCCATTAGGCCTTGTTTGGGACCGGTTTGGGCCAAGTTTTCAGCCCAAACTAGAAGTTGATTTGTGCTGGGCGGTGGCACCGCCCAGCAGCCTATGTGCTGGGTGGTGGCACCGCCCAGCAGCCAAAAGGCCAGGCGGTGGGACCGCCTGGCAGCCCAGCTTGGGGTGGTAGCACCATCTAGCCTGGGGCGATAGCATCGCCTGGCTAGGGTGGTAGTACCGCCCTTCTGGCAATGTCGCGCCGTGGTGTGTCGGTAACACTACCTGCAGCGCATGAGTACTGCATTGAGTTTAAATTTGGAGCCCAAATTTGAACCTCTTTGAGTCTATAAATATCCCTCCTTTCTCAGCTGAAAGGGTAACCCTTTTGAGAGTTAGAAATTGAGGAAAAGGCTTAGGAAAGTCTAGTTTTCAATAGCTTGTGTTCACCTCCTTCTTTCTCTTTGAAAAATTTGTAAGAGTGTAAACTTCTTGTAAAAGGGTTGTAAGAGAGGTATTTGGTCCTTCCCCTTCAAAATGATTTGCTAGTGGAAGTTGGAAGCCTCATCGGAGAAGGCTTCGGAAGTGGATGTAGGTCGGATGACCGAACCACTATAAATCGGTTTGCATTTACTTTCTCACAACTTACTTTGCTGCAAACCATTTTCATTTGCTGCCTTATTTACTCAACTTCATCTTCATCTTCTTACGTATGCTTTAAAGTTAAAACGTAATCTTTTCGAGTTCAAACGAAATATTGTATTCATTCGTATGAAGTTTTCAAACTTGTGTTATTCGTTGAAAAATCTATCGTTCTTTACCGTTGCACTAATTCACCCCCCCTCTTAATGCCACTCGATCCCTAATAGTTTGAACTTAGAAAAAGTGTGAAGTGGAGTGAGCAGCCAAATCAGTAATCAATATAAAGAAAAAAGCAAAGAAGAGAAGACACACCAATTTTATAGTGGTTCGATCACAGTGACCTATGTCCACTCCTGATTCCTCCTCCATTGAGGTCACCGGCTTCCACTATTGATCTTCTTTCAATGTGTGAAGATTAACTACCCTCTTATAGCTCTATTCTCCTTTTCACATGTTTAGGAGATAATCTTTATAGTTCTCTCAGCTCTCCCTTAAATAGAAACCAAACTTAGAGAAGAGGAGGGGAATTCTCAAGGAATTACAACAATGTTTTCACAAGTTTTCATTCTAGTTCATATGTATGCTGAGCAAGGATGAGAGAGGTATTTATAGGTCCCAAATGACTTCATAAATGGAGTCAAAAAAAGTATCATCCTGGGTTCTCGGAGTACTAGTGATACCATCGCTAATACTAGATGGTACTACCGCTTGACACACTCTACACTAGCGATACTATTGCTAGTCTGAGCAGTATTACTGCTTGACAAAATCTCAGAAATTGAGCTATGATGGTATCACTACTAATCATATATGCCCTGCAAGCCAATCACATGAGTGATGGCACTTGTGACTTAATATGCACTTTTTCTCCTTGCGTATTATTAGGCATTTTATCACTTTATCTTGCGTGTTGCATATATTGTGATGTCCTTGGATCTATGCAATGGGAATCAGATCGTAATGATATCATGATAATAAGGCCGATTCACCTTTAAACACAAACCCTAAATTATCCTGGTCATAGGTTACTCGAGAAGGACATCGAGATAACCGGATAGACTAGTGTGCTATATACCCGTCCATATAATGGTGGTGGTTGGTCTCATAGCTACTCATGTGGGGACACTAAGGGTACAGTGGAGGTGCTCATTGGGGAATGAGTTCACTGATTGATCCGTCTACGGGATCAGGGATATACAATCTCTCTAGGTATTTTCTTTTACACATGCAGTTTTCGCGGATTTGTTTTGACGCACCGATCTTCGCACGATGATGGAACCTTTCTATGAGAAATCTGGGGTGTTTTGTTTTTGTTCTTCCACTGTGCATGAGATGTCACTCCCCAGAAGGATTTCCCAACAGTGGTATCAGAGCCAGGTTGTTTATGTGAAGATCGGATCTTAAACTACGTGTGTTGTGATTTAGAATAGTTTTTATCGTAAAAAATTATTGATGCAAAAAGCGAGGAAGGGCAGCAACTGTTATTTCCCTTACTACACTCACACAGCGGCGTAGAGGCTGCTTGCATAGCCTTTCTACTTGCACCGGCGATGACGGTGGCTGCGGGCACAGGGCCTACAGGCCAGTGGCCGTCGGCACACCCGTAGCAACAGCCCCTGTGGGGCGGTCTGTCCGCAAGGGTGGGCGGTGCCCACTAGGGCAACGCTACCTGCGGCTGCTTGCGGGCACTGCCCCATGGGCAGAAGAGCCCGCAGGGGTGGCGCACGCCCGCTATGGTCGCCTCGCCTACAAGGGCGATCGCCGCCCAGGCCACAAAGCCCGTAGGGGCGCCCGCTTGAGGGCGACCAGCCCGCAGCCGTGCGCGCCCACAAGGGCGGTGCCATCGAGAGGCGACGCTCGCCTGCAAGGGGTAGTGCTGCCCGTGAGTGAGCCACCTACGGGCAGAGGCCGGCACATTCGCTAGGTCGTGGCTGCCGCCGGTAGGGTGGCGGCGACCACATCGTAGCAAAGCAGTGAGAGGGGTTAGGGTTTTGGGCAAAAGATAGTTTTGCCCTTAAGAATTTATGAAATTCTAGTCTTATCCCCTATAGCCGAATGACCAAAATACCCTTGGTAATTCTAAAAATTTTCTCTATCTCTGATTTCAGAAAAATATATATGTTAATTAAATAGTTTAATTAACTATTATTTTTATCTAGTAGTCCTATAAAATAATATATACATGTGATGTATGATGTGGATAGATGATCATGGACCTATGATGTGATGTGTGTATATGTGATTATTATTATTGGGGCCTGCGAGCCTCTATTTTTCTCGTTTATTATCAAGCCTGCATGCCTGTAATTATGTTATAATTACATGAGGAGGCGCAACGGTAACAGGACCCACGAGGTCGAGATAGACGATTCGACGCATGAAGATGCGTTGAGATACTGACGGAATCAACGAAGCGAGAAGGACGATCACAGGGCATGGAGATGCACCTAAGCACATATAGAACTTGATGTGAGTGATTGGGCCCACTGGCTTGGGCCTAATCATATTAGGATATGGTCCATGATCATCTGGTGTAATTGCTCATATGATGTGTGATTGGTTATACACCTGTTATATATATATATATATATATATATATATATATATATTAAATATGTATGTGTGTGACACATTTTGTTAGGAGACTAAATCAAAAATCCTCTCTATTAATAATATTAAGTCGGTAAACATGATGCAATTAGATTGACCCACGTGGCCTTCCATCGTTATAGGTATGAACTAATTCCCGGTGTAGGTTGAGTTGGTCGAGTCCCTCGAGACTCACCTATATCGCATTCCATTATCTTGTCTATGACATAGAGATGTCACCGGTGACCTGAGGACATGGTATGCTTGGTCGAGTCCCTGAGAGTATATCACCGAATCAGACTTATCTTGTAACGATGGTGATGACTTAACCGAACATCATGGTTGGTCGAGTCCCTCGAGGCCATGGTGGTTTAGAGGCCGAACAGGACGAGAATCATAAGGAGTTGTGATTGGCAAGAGTTGCCTACTTTTATAGGTTTAACATGATTGGTCGAGTCCCTCGAGGTTACGTTAAGACGTCGATTGGATCCCGATCCCCACTGGAGATCCACCGGGGAACTCCAATTCACATACCGGAGGGTGTTGTGTGTCTCGTGAAAAATTAGTGGGAATATATTAAGATAGAAGTCCTTATCTTAACTGTTTAATTTTTGCAAAGTCTGCATGTTATTTATTTCTGCTACATCTTTAATTTCAAAAAAATGTCACTTTTAAATCCTTTATGTGGTATACTTGATGCCAACCACCTCACTAGTCCAAATTATACGGATTGGCTTCGCAATCTGAGAATCGTTCTCATAGCGAAGAAAATCATGTATGTCCTTGATACAGTGATCCCTACACCCGACGAAGGGGCAAGCGAGGATGAGATCGCTCGTTATGTGAAGTATATAGATGATTCCGCTCTTGCTCAGTGTTATATGTTGGCCTCTATGACTACTGAGTTACAAAGACAACATAAAAATATGGATGCTAATTCCATACTCCTGCATCTCTGTAAACTGTTTGAGGAACAGGAAAGAACTCAACGATATGAGATATCAAAGAGTCTTTTCCGTGCCAAGATAACTGAGGGGACACCGGTTCAGAACCATGTCCTTAAGATAATTGAGTGGATCGAGAAACTCATAGGTCTAGGAATGGTCCTAGAAGATAACTTGTGTGTAGATCTTATGTTTCAATCCCTATCAGATTTCTTTTCTCAGTTCATAATGAATTTTAATATGAACAAACTTGAGGTGACCCTCCCAAAGCTCCTCAATATGTTGAGAGAAGCAAAGAGCACCATCAAGAAAGAGAAGCTGGTTCTCTATACCGGTGAGACCAGAAAAAAAAGGAAGACTGAGAAGGCCCTTAAGAAGGGTAAGAGCGAGGGCAAAATGGGTAAGGCAAAGGTTGCTAAGAAAGACCCAATAAAGGACAAAGGCCAGTGCTTCCACTACAGTAAAGATAGGCACTAGAAGAGGAACTATAAAGAGTACCTTGCAAAGAGGGCGAAACAGAAGCTTAGAGAAACTTCAGGAACATTCATGATCAGTCTCCATTTGTTAGAATCTTATGTTAACACATGGGTATTAGATACCGGGAGTGCCTATAATATTTGTAATTCGTTACAGGTTCTCGCAGGACCTAGGAGATTGAACAGAGGCAAGATAGATCTTAAGATGGGCAATAGAGCAAAGGTTACTGCAATGGCTGTTGGCAAGGTCACCTTACATCTGCCTGGTGGAGCTATTATTGTATTAGATACATGCTATTATGTTCCTTCTATTATTAAAAATATTATTTCCATTTCATATTTGACAGTTAGTAGATATAAATTAGTTTTTGAAAACAATGGTTGTTCAATAATATTAGATGATGAGATCATCATGAGAGGAATATTGCATAATAGTTTATTTATGCTAGATACAGCTTCACATATCATGAGTGTAAGTGAGTCTAAAAGGAAACGAGAAGAGGTGAACAATGCATATCTGTGGCATTGTAGGCTAGGTCACATCCACGAAGGAAGGATTCAAAAGTTGCTGAAGAATGGATATCTAGATCCATTTGGCTATGAGTCATATGCGACATATGAACCTTGCCTTCGGGGAAAGATGACCAACTCTTCATTTAGTGGAACTAGAGAGAGAGCCACTGAATTACTGGAACTCATACATAGTGATATATGTGGACCCATGTCGACTCATGTCATAGGTGGTTACTCCTACTTCATCACTTTCACTAATGATTTCTCAAGATACGGACATGTGTACTTGATGAAGTACAAGTCTGAGGCTTTTAAGAAATTTAAAAAATATAAAAATAAGGTGGAAAACCAGACAAGAAAGAGTATTAAAACCCTTCGATCAGATCGAGGAGGTGAGTACTTGAGTACAGAGTTCACCCAGTTCCTTAAAGACCATGGGATTTTATCCCAATGGACACCTCCTTATACACCACAGCTCAATAGTGTATTACAAAGGAGAAATCACACACTATTAGACATGGTGCATTCCATTATGTGTTTTATCGACCTACCCATCTCATTATGGGGATATGCCCTAGAGATCGCAGCTTACCTTCTGAACAGAATTCCAACTAAGTCAGTGATGTCTACTCCATATGAGATATGGAATGGGAAGAAGTCTGATCTTAAGGTTGCTAAGATTTGGGGCTACCTTGCCCACATCAAGAGACACAACTCCAACAAGTTGGAATCCAGGATGGAACATTGCAAGTTCATAGGATACCCCAAGGAAACTTGTGGATATTATTTCTATCATCCTAAAGACCAAAAGGTCTTTGTAGCCAAGAGAGCAGTGTTCCTTGAGAAGGAACAAATTCTTAGTGGAGACAGTGGGAGCATGATAAAGTTGAGTGAGATTGGAGAACCAAGCTCAAGCACCATTCCACAGCCAGAGTCTGTTCAGGTACCTAGCACACGTGTTCCAACTTTACGTAGGTCCGATAGAGTATCTCGTCCTCTTGAGAGATATGTGGGACATATCAGAGGAGAGGATATTGAAGATATTGATACTCAGACCTACGAGGAGGCTATTATGAGCATAGACTCCGGGAAATGACAAGAAGCCATGAATTCAGAAATGGATTCCATGTACTCCAATAAGGTTTGGAACATAGTTGATGCACCTGAGGGTATTGTACCCATTGGCTGCAAGTGGATCTTCAAAAAGAAGATTGGAGTAGATGGAAAGGTAGAGACCTATAAAGCAAGGCTATTGGCTAAGGGGTATCGTCAAAGGCAATATGTTGACTATAACGAAACTTTCTCACCTGTAGCCATGCTAAAATTCATTCGAATTCTATTGGCTATTGCAACACACTATGATTATGAGATCTGGCAGATGGACGTCAAAATCGTATTCTCAATGGCAACCTCGAGGAGGAGGTGTATATGATATAGCCTGAGGGATTCGTGTCCAGGGATAACCCAAATAAGTTGTGCAGATTGCTTAGGTCCATTTATGGACTGAAGCAAGCTTTCCGAAGTTGGAATATAAGATTTGATGAGGCGATCAGATCTTATGACTTCGTTAAGAACAAAGATGAACCTTGTATGTACAAGAAAGTAAGTGAGAGCACTATCACCTTTTTGGTATTATATGTGGATGACATCCTGATCATTGAGAATGATATAGGAATGCTCCCCATGTTAGGGATCGAGCGGCACTAAGAGGGGGGGTGAATTAGTGCAGCGGATAAAACGATGGATTTTTCAGCGATTTAAAACAAGCTTCGGAAACTTCGTACGATGAAACCAACGTTTCATTTGAAACCAATTTTTGCGTTTTAACTTTAAAGCATGCGTACAAAGATAAAAAGGAAGTGGAGCAAGTAAAGTAAAGGCTTGCAGCAAAGTAAAACAGAAATTTAAACATTCACACAATCAAGACGCAGCGATGTATAGTGGTTCGGTCAAAGTGACCTACATCCACTTTCAAGCCTTCTCCGATGAGGCTCCTTCTTCCACTATCAAATCCTTTGAAGGAAGGATCAAATACCCCTCTTACAACCCTTTACAAGTGGTTCACACTCTTACAAGATTTCTCAAGGAGAAGAAGGAGGTGAACACTTAGCAAGAACAAGACTTTTCAAGACTTTTCAAAAGCTCAAAACCAAGATTCTAACTCTCAAAAGGGTTATATTTTTCAGCTAAAAAGGAAGGGGTATTTATAAGCCTCAAAGTGATTTAAATTTGGAGCCTAAACTTGGAGCCAAAAATTTGAATCTTTTGAGTTTTTCGGTGCTGTCAGTTTTGGCAGACTGACACACCCAGGCGGTTCTACCACCCCAGCAAGGCGGTGCTACCGCTTGGCTACAATAGCCGGGGCGGTGCTACGCTGCTACGATCGACTCGATGCCTACATGCCATGCTACGATTACCATGCACGTAGCATGCGTTGGTCTTATTTGGGCCAAAAACTTTGGCCCAAGACTAATAGCCCCTACTTGGGTTAAAGTTAACCTCTAATCCTAACCCAAATTAATGTGCTAACTACGAAATTAAAGACATTCCTAAGCTATTACAAAGTCCGCAAGTCAAGTCTTCTTAGTCGAGCTTCCAGCGAACTTCCGACGGTCTTCCGACGATCCCTCGGAAACCATCCTACGGACTCCCGGCAAGCTCTCGGACTCCACGATGATCTTGGCGAGTTCCCCCGAGCTTCTTTGGCAAGCTCCGATCTTTCTTGGCAAGCTCCGCGAACTTCCGACGAACCTCCCAGCGAACTTCCGAAAACCCTTCGGCAAGCTCCCTACTCGTTCTCGGCCAGTTCCGACAGCACTCCCAATGAATCTTCAGACTTTCATGAAACTCTCGAACTCCCAACGATCTATCGCACTTGACTTCGGCCCTTGATTTCACTTTACGTCTTCATCCCTTTCGTAGTTACTCCTGCACAAACAAACACCAAATACTCTACTTCGATCTAAACAGTTATTACAACGCGAATTGACATTCAGTTGCCCGACACATCATTGGATGGCGCTTCGTCCGATCCTTCGGCACATCGCCCTCTCTAGCGGCTTATTGTCCAATCGATGGTTGACCTCCGTAACCTCAATATCCATGGCGCAACTACGCACTTCTTGGCTTGATGCCCGACGTACGAAGTCTCCTGCCGATAGTCGATCGAACCTCCGGCTCGACATCCAATATACTAACGTGATCACCTCCGGCGCAACGTCAATTCCTCCAGCGTCAACTGTCTAATCCTGATCGATAGTAGACTTGCGTAACTCAAAACATAGTTAAACAACAAATCACACTCAATTAGTTTCATCATCAAAATCTGAGATTCAACACCCCACAGTAAAGACTTGGTTATCTAGGCACTTCTCCATGAAGGACTTAGGGGAAGCATCCTGTATATTGGGGATCTGGATCTATAGAGATAGATCCAAGAGGATGCTTGGTTTGTCCCAGTCCAGGTACACAGACACCATTGTCAAAAGGTTTGGTATAGAAAATTTCAAGAGATGTCTCATACCAATAAGATATGGAATATCACTTTCTAGGAGTATGTCCCTAAAGACTCCTGAAGAAAGGGCACACATGGATATGATACCATATGCCTTAGCGATAAGACCTAAATTATCCTGGTCATAGGTTACTCGAGAAGGACATCGAGATAACCGGATAGACTGGTGTGCTGTATACCCGTCCATATGATGGAGGTGGCTGGTCTCATAGCTACTCGTGTGGGGACACTAAGGGTACAGTGCAGGTGCTCATTGGGGAATGAGTTCACTGATTGATCCACCTATGAAATACTGGATGGTTATTGATACCTTACGTCAGACAACGATTCCGTAGTCCCAGTAGTGTATCTAGTCCTTAGACTTGAGACACCAAGGATGTCTTGTATGAGTACTCCACTCTTTGATACCGGACTTATAGGTTTAGAAAGTTCCACATCTAGTACAGCTAGTTATTAGGAGTGATTGCCAACCTTACGAGGGCTACTGAGTGTCAATAGAGGATCATCTGCTCTCGGTATCATGAGAGAAATATCCCATGTATTCTTGCTCGAACAAATCCTTGGCCAAGGTTATTCGGATTGAGAGAGAAAGAGTTCTCCGGGAGAATCCAACAACAGCAAGACTCGATGAGAAACCGTATGGGCCTGATAGCACTATGCCCGGTATAGGGTCTCTAGGATATTAGATGGATGAGGGACTATAGATACATGGTAACTAAGGATAGATAGATCCAAAGGATTGGATTCCCCTGTATCGTCTAGGGGTTACGGCGTAGTGGCCTAGTACGTCCGCAATCTATGAGTTGGGTGAATTATTATAAATATAATAATTCACTAAGTCAGAAGAAGTTCTGACAAGTATGACTCACGGCCAGCTCGATATTGGACGTAGAGAGTCACACACATATGGTAGGTGTTGCGACGAGTAGAGGTTCGGGTATGAGATATCCATTGGAGCCCCTAACATATTAGATATCCATTGAGCCCCTGAATTATTGGATCCTCAGATGAGATCCAATAATTGCTAATAAGAGATTATTGGGTAGAGACCCATTAATCTAAGAGGCTTGGGTAATTAGATGGAGATCCAATACCTAACAGGGTAAGATCCATTAGGGTTTACAGGGGGCCTCTATAAATAGGAGGGAACCAAAGCTCTATAGGCTGAGGGTTTCTTTTGGTAGCCACCTTCTATTCTCCTCTCCCTAAAGAGGAGCATCATCATAGTCCCTGCTGTGTAGATACCGCTAGAGAGGAGGACGCTTGACCGCCTTCATCCTTCCTACAGATCTGCAGGGATTCAGGGATATACGATCTCCCTAGGTATTTTCTTTTACACATGTAGTTTTCGCGGATTTATTTTGATGCACCGATCTTCACCCAACGGCGGAACCTTTCTATGAAAAATCTGGGGTGTTTTGTTTTTGTTCTTCCACTACGCATGAGATGTCGCTCCCCAAAAGGATTTCCCAACAATCACTGCCAGTCTAGACGGTACCACTGCCTAGCAACATTAATTATCAGTGGTACCACCACCCAAACTCAACCAGGGAGGTCGATCCTCATGTAGTTCTACTGCCAGCCCTGGCAGTGCCACCTCTTGACGTGGCTCTAGGTCACTGAATGGGCCATCCAATCGGCCCAATTCAATCCTAGTTAGGGCCGAATTGGCTCCTAATTAAGTTAGTAGAATTTCACCCAAAACTAACTTAAATTGAAACCTTAACTATGATAATTAAGGCTAAAATAATTATAATGCAAGCAATCATAGTTGTCTGGCACATCAATTGTTCATTTGAACTTTTGGTGAACTTCTGGCAAACTCTCGACAAACTTCCAATGAACTCCCAGCAATCTTTTGGGGAATTGCTAGTGAGCTTCTGCTACATCATCTGAACTTTCGGCATATCTCCTGATTATTTCGGCCCGATGTCTAATCTTTGACTCTGACCCACATTCAATTCTTTTTTAATTGTTTTGCCTTTTCACGATCGTAGTTAGTCTTGCATCACTTTTCTCAATACATAAATTAGATTGTAAATTCATTAATTGATTTCATCATCAAAATCTGTGATTTAATAAAGTGCATGCTGTACACAAGTAATATGGATGAAAAACACCTTAGAAAATTATGGACTTCATCACTTAAAAAATATCCCTATAAAATGTAATAATACTAGTGCAATTTATTTAACAAAAAATCTCATTCAACACTCTAGGACTAAACATATTGACATTAAATATCATTGTATTATAGATCATATTAATAATCATGATATATCTTTAGATTTTATTGACACAAAATATCAAGTAGTAGATATTTTTACTAAACCATTGAATAAGGAACAATTGATTTTATTATAAGAGAGTTAGGCATATTGAATCTTCTAAAAGTATAAATTTTTCTTATATATTTTATCTCGATTTTTTGATTTTTATGACTTTGTTAGGATCTAGAGCAGCACTAAGAGCGAGGGTGAATTAGTGCAGTGAAAAAAAGACCATAAATTTAAAACAATTACAGAAAAGAGTTGTGTTGAGAAATTTTGGTTCGATGAAAATAATTTCAGCAAAGTGATTCGAGTGAATACGATAGAAAGTAGAGAGGAAGAGATCAAGAGATTGCAGCTTAGCAAAGATTGAAATGCAGTAATTTAAAACTCACACATCAAGAGAAGTATGCAGCTATGTATAGTGATTCGATCAAATAACCTACGTCCACTTTCGAAACCTCCTCCGATGAGGTTTCCAACTTTTACTATCAATTCTTCTTGAAGGAGGACCAAAAACCCCTCTTACAAACTTTTACAAGCGGTCCACACTATCTTACATAACTTTGACAAATGAGACTTGAGAGGTGAACACTCAAGTTATCGAATGTAATTTTGCTAGAGTTTTGACTCAGTTTTTATCACTTCTCAAAGTTCTTAACCAACTGAGAAGATGTATTTATAGGCTCAATTGGCTTCAGAATTGGAGCCAAACAGAGTCATATCCTAGATTTTCGAGTACTAGCAATACCATCGCCTGGCACTAGCGGTACCACCGCTTGGCACTAACGGTACCACCGCCACTTAACCCTGCTCTGTCAGTGTACTAGGCGATACCACTGCCTAGGCTAGTGGCACTTCCGCCTGACAGGGTCCTCGTGTTAGGATCTGAGCAGCACTAAGAGGGGGGGTGAATTAGTGCAGCAGATAAAACCCGTAAATTAGAAATTGATTTCAGAATTAGTTGTTAGAAGAGAAATTTCGATCCAACGAAAATGATTCCAGCAGAATGATTCAAGTGAATGCTATCGGAAGTAGAGAGAAGAAGATTGATAGATTTACAGCTAAGTAAAGAATAATATGCAATAATTAAAACTCACACATTCAGAGTAGTACACAGCGATGTATAGTGGTTCAGTCAAATGACCTATGTCCACTTTCGAAACCTCCTCTGATGAGGTTCCCAACTTCCACTATCAAATCTTCTTGAAGGGAAAGGACCAAGCACCCCTCTTACAAACTTTTTACAAGTGGTTCATACTCTTACAGAATTTTGGCAAAGTAAAAATGTGGGAGGTGAACATTCAAGCTATCGAACTCGATTTTGCTAAGTCTTAGACTCGGTTTATATCACTTCTCAAAGGTACTCAACTAGTTGAGAAGAGAGAGGTATTTATAGACTTAAATGGCTTCAAAAATAGAGCAAAAAAGAGTCACATCCTAGATTTTCAGGTACTGGCGGTACCACCGCTTGGCACTGACGGTACCACTACTTGTTGACCCTGTTCTGTTAGTGTACTGGGCAATACCACCGTCTAGTCTAGCGGTACCATCGCTTCACAGGGTCCTTGGACTCTATGGATTGGTGGTACTACTTCCTATCAAGCGGTACCACCACTGATATGTAATAACTGTCAACAGTACCACCATTGACCTAGGGCGGTGCCACGGCCCAGACTACTTGGAGACCTATTCCTAAGGTAGTGCCACCGCCAGACCTAGTCCAGCACTACTGAATGGGCATTGAATCCCACCAAATTTAATCGAATTAAGGCCCAACTGACCCCTACTAGGATTAATCAAGATTATCACCTAATCCTAACCCTAATTACATGCTAACTATAAAATTGAAAACATATTCTAAGCAAAAACTAAACTGGCATGTCGAGTTTTCTTACGACGAACCTGATGGACTTCCGACACACCCTCAGATTTCTTCCGACGGACTCCTAGCAGGCTCCCGGACTTTATGGCAAGTTCCTTAAATCTTTGGTAAGCTTCTGAACCTTGTCGATGAGCTCCACGAACCTCCGACGATCTTTCCGATGAACTTCTGATGCCTTCAGCAGGTCCCCGATTCATTCTTGGCTAGTTCCTGCAGCACTTCTGATGATCCTTCGGACTTCTAGCAGACTCTTAAACTCCCAACATACTTGACTTTGACAATTCGCTTTATGTCTTCATTGCTATCATAGTTAATCCTACACACTTATCTCAATAATATGGATTAGATCAAATAACCTATCAATTGACTTCATCATCAAAATCCGAGATTCAACAATCTCCCCCTTTTTTATAATAACAATCAATTGATGACGAAATTAATCTTAACTCTCCCTATCTACATGCCATATTATTAGAAGGAAAGCACTTGAATTTAATCTCCTTGAATTCAAGCCGAACCTGCTAAGTTTCATCTGTTGAACTTATCATCATGCTTAGCATGATTTTTCATAAATATGAAACTTTATATTTTTCACAATGTCAAGGCATGACATCTATTTTTAAGTCGAATGATAGACATTTATCACTTCGATAAATGATACCAATCATAATTTGAAATATAACAAAGATTACATGATATCAATATAAAGTGCACAAATGCAAGGCATGATATCATTTTTCAATACATCATCAAATGAGATGATATCTTATCATATCAATGAAAGATATCAAATTTTAAACATGATATGATAAACAATCTTTTAAAAAAAATTTACATGTTAAGCAAGTATGAACCATTTGCTATACATTTGATACATTGCGATATGCTACAAATTATATTGCGATGCTTTTAAGGATAGCAAAAAATTTTTGATACAAAGCATGGCAAAGGCGATCATATTGCAATACAAAAGATATAAGACATTTATCATTCCATGAAGTCATTGCGATACGATACGATACATATAAGTCATTTATCAAGTCATCAATTTTGTCATATTCTTCTCAATACAATGCATGTATTTATCAAGTCATCAATTTATTTTGTCACATTCTTCTTCCCATTTGTCATCAACAAAAAGGTAGTGAAATTTGATTATGAATAAAGGTAGTCATCAAACACATATGATACATGAGCTTAAAATTTGCTTAGAAAACGAGTTGAGCATCGTACAAAATATGTCATCCGAGATGGATAAACCCGAAGAATGATTTGATCATTTTTATTCATGTCTATGAAATCCGGAAAATGATCATTGAGGCCAAAAAGCATAAGAATTTCTAAGTGCTCATGAAAGATTCATACACAAAAAAATTCAAGACTCAACTTTGAGAAAAAATTCAAGCATAAAATTGTAAAGCAAAAAGATACATCATTGAAGCCAAATCATTTATCAAACATAGTATCAAGAGCTTCATGTCATTTATTCAAAAAATATGTGAGAGAGAGAGAGATATCAAAATTCATGAAGAAGTTCATCTTAGCATTTATGAAGCACATGAGCATCAATAGTTTTATAAAGAAGGATTCAACATGGCATTCTTATAAGAATTCATAAGATGGAAGATAAATAATCAAATCATAAAAGCTCAAGACTTAGAGATTAGCACATGAATAAAGTCCGAAGAGAGTATAATAAACACTTGAGAGCCTAATCTTTAAGTAAGGTTCATAACATTAAGTTGCATATGTCAAGCTTCAAATGATACGAAAGTCATGAAATCTATTTAATCATCCAAATAGAGGTAGAGGGAGTATAAAACCAAGTTTACCATATCATTAAAAGGCATGATATTCATCAATCGAAGAAGGAGGAGAATCAAAATATTACGATCAAAGGAAGATAAAAATGAGAGCTCCATTCAAAATATGATATTGTAAAGATGTCATCCAAAATCCAAAAAGATAATATCAATGTGAGACTATGAAAACTAAAGTTGAAAAATTTTGGAAAAGAAACATACGACATCATGTATTAGGACAATCTCATATGAGATTTCAAAGGTGTGCCAAAATAGCATAGAGGTTTACAAAACAAGAGTTAAAAGCTTTATTACAATAACTATTCCTCAAGTGGAATACCAAAGTGCTTATATAAGTAATCTAACTTCTGATTCATCTATCGTACATCACTCAAAATTTTATTTTGCTGTGATTTGATTTGATTTATCTCTACCATGATCGGATCTTCAAAAGATGGAACAGGAGTTGGTTCTGAAGGTGCTGCACTAAAGGGACTAGGAGGAGGAGATGCATTACCCCTAAAAACTGGTGTTTCAGGTTCTTCTATTGGAGGGGGAACTAGATCGGTCCTTCTAGGCTGCCTAGTCCATATTCCATTTCTAAATGTTCACCTTAGTCTCTTAAGTAGATTTTTGTTAATGGTGTTGTATCTATCCACTTTTATTACCTCTTCCTCAGGTGGTATTCTAATATTATATGCATGTAGCATTATAGTGATTAACCCCCCATATAGTAATATTAAGTCTTTAAATGCTATTTCCAATATATTTTGTCGAATCAGGTATCCAAAATAATTATTTTATCTGGTCATTATCCAAAACATGGTACCTAACTCCATTTGACTAATCTCATCATGGTGATACTATTTAGGAATTAGGATACTTATGATGATATGATGGAGGATCTTAGAACTGAATGGTAACAAATGCTCACAGCTTTTAGGGACTATGGCTAGGTTAGGATTTCCAAAAGTGGCCCCTAAAGCCTCAAAGTAAGTTACTCTGATTACATCCAAATCCCACTATCCTCTAAAGTAGCAACTCCTATCTTTTTCAAAGATTCCAATTAGGTTACAAATTATGTTGTCCATAATTGGAATTTGGTTTCCTAAAAGATAGGTTGACATGTTATCATTATTATCTAAGCTCAAATTAGCGTAAAACAACCTAACTAATCTAGGATAAATTGGTTCGTTGATTTGTAAGATAGGCAAGACATCCAAATCGACAAACCACCTAATGGGTTCTAGGTTTTCTAGTTCAACTAAATCAACATATTTTCTCTTATGTATGATTCTTGCTTCAAAACTAGGGTACCTAAGGGCTATTTCATTATAGCTAAAAAAGGATGGGTCATGTGAATCTCCTTCCCTCCTTTTCTCTTTGTCCCTAGATGATCTCCTAGAAGCCATTTATCTAAACATAATGATAGAATAAGGAAATTTTAAAGAACCAGCCATGTATTGAGAAATCAAAGAATAAGTGTCAAATGTTACCTTAGATGAGGTTTCTTAAGAAATAGAGGTCTTGATCTAAGATGGAACCCTCTCTTAGTCTGAGTGAGAAGATGAAGTTTAGAGAGGAGGGGAAGAGTTTTTGAGAGTGATTCTAAAAGTTGGGGGCGGTTCCACCACCGACCCTAAGCCCTCTTTATAATAGGGGCTCTCGGGCGATGCCACCACTAGCACCCTAACTTAGACATTTTTAGGAGGGCCGAAACACCTTGTTTTTCATCAATTTGCTTTGTTATTAAATTTTTTTTAAGAACAATGACTCATCAAACTACAAAATGTTGTAATCAAGAGACATCGAAAACTTTCTTTTCGAGTGGATCGAGGGAATGATAACATAAATATAGAAAATTTCAAATGATAAATGAAGGAAGATATACGAATGTTACGACTTGTGTATCAAAATCGACAATGATTAATCATGAAGAAGGTAACACTCAATCAAAAGATGTCTTCAATCAAATTAAACGTCCAAGATGTTTAAGATCAAATGAGGAATTTTTTTTTTAAGTTTTAAGTCATGAAGTATCGATCCATTGCATTATTCATTATATATTATTTCAAAATAAGTAACGGATCGTCAAACACGATTCAAAGCATAAATCACTCAAATTATATATGAAAGATATGTCAAAGAAAATGTATTGTAATCATAATTATCGATCATCAAACGAGAACATGATTTATGCGTTAGGAGAATCAAGTGTCTTCAAACAAGTTATGAATTTAATGAAGTTGTGATTCCAAGAGTCATGAATCATTTTGAGGAATTTTAAATCTATTATTAAAATTATATACAGGATTGTCCAAAATGAGTTAATTTGTAGATTTCGAGTAGAAAATGGGACTATTGTGATGTTCAAGAAAGATATAAAAACATAGTATCACAAAGGATTTCAAATTGTAAGGTGACACAAATGTTTTTAGCAAAATCAATTTTCAAGAGATTTAATGGAAATTATGGTGCATAACCAAACAATGTATAACATTCAAAGATCTTTTATTATCCGAGCTAATGAGCTTGATAATAATCAAGTGTTATATTACTACCCGCTCCTAGCTTGTGTGGGTGAATATGTCTACAAAAAAGGATGGTTTTTAGGTACCCATTTGAACTTGGGTGCCTCAACTATTGATCTACTAAACTTATCATTGTTTATTGAGTTCCTTATCATTCCTTTAGGAACCCATATTAACCTATGTGAGCTAAGTTTTTTATATAGACATTTGTAAGCCACATGTCTGGGTTTGCAACAAAAGTTACACTTTGAGTGAGATGAAACATATAGTGTAGGTCCTTTAATGAAAGTGGTAGGATTTCGGTGAGATTCACTCACAAATCCAATTCCACTTCTATTTTCGATGTGACCTTTGTTTGCAAGGATCATATCCAAGCCCTTGCTACCGACCTTAAACTTGTTTAGGGTCTCTTTAAATTGTAAGTTCTCATTTTTTATTACCTCTAAGTGTTCACACTTAAAGCATGGGGGTAAAGAGGGAGTATCGAGTTCAAGACTTTCAAGTTTATCTAGTAAGATAGCATGCTCATTTTTCAATAAATTAAATTTCTTTCTAATAGCTCTACACTCATCAAATAATTTATGAAAAGCAATTGAAAGTTCATTAAAAGATAAATCTTTATTAAATAACTCATATACCTCTTCTCCTAAAGCCATCAATGCAAAGTTAGCCTCCTCTTTATTGCTTGCTTCTTCATCTTCGGAGCTACTTGAGTCATCCCATGTCGCCTTTAGAGCTTTCTTCCTCTTTGGTTGCTTCTTCTTGGCTTGGGGGCATTCACTTTTGTAGTGCCCCGGCTTCTTGCATTCATAACATATAACTTGGTCTTTTTTAGGTTCAAGTATGTTTTTAATATCAATTTTAAATTTATTCTTTCTTATATTTTTTTGAATTTCTAAGTTAAGAGTGTAAGTTCATCATCAAGGTCCTCATCACTTGAAGATTCCTTCAAGTGGTCTTCATATGTTCTCAATGTCATATCCTTTCTATTCTTTCAATGGGGGTTTTCTAGCTTATCATGAGCATGGTATGTCATTTCGTAGGTCATTAAAGACCCAATAAGTTCTTCGAGAGGAAAATTTTTAAGGTCCTTGGCCTCTTGAATGGTCTGTGTTTAAAGGTGAATCGGTCTCATTATCATGATCTCATCACGATCTGATTCCCATTGCACAGATCTAAGGACATCACAATATATGCAACACGTAAGATAAAGTGATAAAACGCCTAATAATAAGCAAAGAGAAAAGGTGCATATCAAGTCACAAGTATCATCACTCATGTGAATGGCTTACAGGGCACATATGACTAGCAGCCACTGCCAGACATGGTCCAACACTACTGAATAAGCCCTGAATCCAGTCCAATTCAATCGAATTAAGGCCTAATTGACCCCTACTAGGTTTAATCAAGATTATCACCTAATCCTAACCCTAATTACATGCTAACTACGAAATTGAAAATATATTCTAAGCAAAAACTAAACCAGCATGTCAAGTTTTCTTCAGATGAGCTTCTGGCGAACTTCCGATGGACTTTTGACACACCCTTGGATTTCTTTCGGTGGACTCCCAATAGGCTCTCAGACTTTATGGCAAGTTCCTTGAATCTTTGGCAAGCTTTCAAACCTTCTTAGTGAGCTCCGCGGACCTCTGACAATCTTTTCGGTGAACTTTCGATGCCTTTGGCAAGTCCTCGATTCATTCTCGGCTGGTTCTAGCAGCACTTCCGATGATCCTTCGGACTTCTGGCGGACTCTTGAACTCCTAACGTACTTGACTCTAACAATTCACTTTATGTCTTCATTGCTATCGTAGTTAATCTTACACACTTATCTCAATAATATAGATTAGATCAAATAACCAATCAATTGACTTCATCATCAAAATCTGAGATTCAACACCTCGGACTCTGTGGAGAACTTAGATCAAATAACCACCGCTGACCTGGGGCGGTACTACCACCTTGACCACTTGAGAACTTATTTCCAGGGCGGTGCCACCATCGAACATGGTCCAGTACTACTGAATGAGCCTTGAATCTGGCCCAATTCAACCCAATTAAGGCCCAGTTAGCTCTTACTAGGGTTAATTAATATTATCATCAAATCCTAACCCTAATTGCGTGCTCACTTTGAAATTGAAATATATTTCTAAGTAAATTCTAATTTGGCAATATCGAGTCTTCTTTCAGCAAGCTTCCGACGAACTTCCGGTGGACTTTCGACACACCCTCGGATATCTTCCAACGGACTCCCGATAGCCTCTCGGACTTTATGGTGAGTTAGATAAACTTTTGGCAAGCTTATGAACTTTTCTCGGTAAGCTTCGCGAATCTCTGATGATTTTTTTGGTGAACTTCCAAAACCTTCGGCAAGTCCTTGATTCATTCTCAGCCAGTTCCGATAGCACTTCTAATGATCCTTCGAACTTCCAGTGAACTCTTAAACTCCCAAAGTACTTGACTCCGATAATTTACTATGTCTTCGTTTGCTATCATAGTTAATCCTGCACACTTTTCTTAATAATATGGATTAGATCAAATAACCTATCAATTGACTTCATCATCAAAATTCGAGATTCAACAATCTCCCCCTTTTTTATGATGATAATCAATTGATGATGGAGTTAACCTTAACTCCTCCTTTCTATATGCCATATTTTGAGAAAGGAAACACTTGAATTCAATCTCCTTGAATTCAAGCCGAAATCGATAAGTTGCATCCATTGAACTTATCATGATGCTCAACAAGCATGAACTTCCATCCATAAATATGAAATTTTATATTTTTCTCAATTGAAAATGATGTCAAGGTATGACACCCATTTTCATGTTCAATATCGAATGATGATAGACATTTATCACTTCGACAAATGATACCAATTATAATTTTGAAATGTAACAAAAAATCAAATGATATCAATATAAAATACACAAATGCAAGGCATGATATCATTTTACGATACATCATCAAATGAAATGATAACTTATTATATCAAAGAAAGAAACCAAATTTAAATGATAACGATCTTTCAAAAATTTATATTTTAAGCATGTATAAACCATTTACGATGCATGTGATACATTCCAATATAATTGCGATACGTTACATATTATCGTGATATATTGTGATGATTTTAAGGATAGTAATCAATTTTTGATATAAAGCATGGCAAATGCAATTACATTGCAATACGATACATATAAGACATTTATCATTTCATCAAGTCATTGCGATTCAATACGATACAATACATATAAGACATTTATCAAGTCATCAATTCATTTTGCCACATTCTTCTCAATACGATACATACAAGGCATTTATCAAGTCATCAATTTATTTTGCCACATTCTTCTCCCCCTTTGTCATCAACAAAAAGGAAGTGGGCCTTGATGCCAAATATTATGATTGGAGTTTTTGAAAAATGACAAAAAGAGAAGAATAAATCCATCAAGAAGAATAACAAAAAGCGATTCATTCATTCTAATTAAAAATTCATGTGTATAAAATCATCGAGGCCAAAATTCATAAGAATTTCTAAGAGCTCATGAAAGTTTCATACATGAAAGAAAAATTAAGAGTAAATTCTACATAATAATTCTTGAAGCATAAAGGTGAATCATTCAAGTCGTTAAAAAGCTTCCAAGAATTGTTTCTACCAAATGAAATTAGTGAGGTAGAAAAGAGATCATTTGAATATAAAATTCATAAAACTCATGATAAGAATTATGAGTGTTCATTCAAGAAAGATTGAGATGAAAAGTTCAAGAGGCAATTTGATTGAAAATTCAAGCATAAAATCATAAAGTGAAACGATTGATCATTGAAGCCAAGTCATTCATCAAATATTTCATCAAGAGCTCATGACATTTATTCAAAAATTCATGATGATGTTTTCACACTTTAAAAGTTCAACTTGGAATTCTCATAAGAATTCATGAGATGGAAGATAAACAATCAAGTCATAAAAGCTCAAGACAGAGAAATTTAGCACAAGAGTTAAGAATTCATCAAATTCACATAAATGAAGTCCGAAGAGAATATTCAAGTAATAAATACTTGAGAGCTTCTTCTTTATGTAATATTCATGACATAAAGATATGTATAGTTGCATGTGTCATGAAGACAAAATCAACAAACTTCAAATGATACGAAAGTGTGGGAAAAACATGAAATCCATTTATTCATGCCAATAGGAATAGAGGGAGTATAAAATCATTAAGAGAGAATGATATTAATTTAAAGATCATCAATGAAGAATCATGTACATGATGATAAAAATCATTAAACGAAGAAGGAGAAGTATCAATTGCACGATCGAAGGAAGATAAAAATGAGAGCTCTATTCAAATTATGATATTGAAAAGATGTCTTCTGAAATCCAAAAAGATAATATCAAGATGAGTTCATGAAAACTGAAGATGAAAAATTTTGAAAAGAAACATACAACAACTTCATGTATCAGCACATATGGAACTTTAAAGTGTGCCAAAATAGCATAGAGATTTATAAAATGAGAGTCAAAAGCTCCATTACAACTTATTAAGTTAATATAGAGTTTTTACAACTATTCCTCATGTGGAATACCAAAGTGCCTATATAGATGATCTAACTTCTGATTCATTTGACACACTTCATTCAGGATTTCAGCTTACTGTGATTTGATTTGATTTATCTTTGTTATGATTAGATCTTCAGAAGATGATGTTAGGGATCAAGCGGCACTAAGAGGGGGGGTGAATTAGTGCAGCGGATAAAACGATGAATTTTTTAGCGATTTAAAACAAGCTTCGAAAACTTCATACGATGAAACCAACATTTCATTTGAAACCGATTTTTGCATTTTAACTTTAAAGCATGCGTACAAAGATAAAAAGGAAGTGGAGTAAGTAAAGTAAAGGCTTGCAGCAAAATAAAACAGAAATTTAAACACTCACACAATCAAGACGCAGCGATGTATAGTGGTTCGGTCAAAGTGACCTACATCCACTTCCGTAGCCTTCTCCGATGAGGCTCCCTTCTTCCACTATCAAATCCTTTGAAGGGAAGGATCAAATACCCTCTTACAACCCTTTACAAGTGGTTCACACTCTTACAAGATTTCTCAAGGAGAAGAAGGAGGTGAACACTTAGCAAGAACAAGACTTTTCAAGACTTTTCAAAAGCTCAAAACCAAGATTCTAACTCTCAAAAGGGTTCTTTTTTTCAGCTGAAAAGGAAGGGGTATTTATAAGCCTCAAAGTGATTCAAATTTGGAGCCCAAACTTAGAGCCAAAAATTTGAATCTTTTTCAGTGCTCTGCTACCGCTGCTGACCACACGGTGCGTTGTTCTACCGCCCCAGCCAGGCGGTACTACCGCCTGGCTACAGTAGCCGGGGCGGTGCTACCGCCCCAGGCAGGCGGTGCTACCGCCTGCTACAGTAGCCGGCTACAGTAACCGCTACAGTGCCATGCACGTAGCATGCATTGGTGCTGTTTGGGCCAAAAACTTTGGCCCAAACTAAGGCTCAATGGCCCCTACTTCGGGTTAAAGGATTAACCTCTAATCCTAACCCAAATTAATGTGCTAACTACAAAATTAAAGACATTCCTAAGCTATTACAAAGTCCACAAGTCAAGTCTTCTTCCGTCGAGCTTCCGGCGAACTTCCGGCGGTCTTCCGACGATCCCTCGGAAACCATCCTGCGGACTCCCGGCAAGCTCTCGGACTCCATGATGATCTTGGCGAGTTCCCCCAAGCTTCTTTGGCAAGCTCCGATCTTTCTTGGCAAGCTCCGCGAACTTCCGACAAACCTCCCGGCGAACTTCCGAAAACCCTTCGGCAAGCTCCCTACTCGTTCTCGGCCAGTTTCGGCAGCACTCCCAATGAATCTTCAGACTTTCGTCAAACTCTCGAACTCCCAACGATCCATCGCACTTGACTTCGGCCCTTGATTTCGCTTTACGTCTTCATCCCTTTCGTAGTTACTCCTGCACAAACAAACACCAAATACTCTACTTCGATCTAGATAGTTATTACAACGCGAATTGACATTCAGTTGCCCGACACATCATTGGTTGGCGCTTCGTCCGATCCTTCGGCACATCGCCCTCTCTAGCGGCTTGTTGTCCAATCGACGGTTGACCTCCGCAACCTCGATATCCATGGCGCAACTCCGCACTTCTTGGCCTGATGCCCGACGTACGAAGTCTCATGCCGATAGTCGACCGAACCTCCGGCTCGACATCCAATATACTAACGTGATCACCTCCGGCGCAACGTCAATTCCTCCAGCGTCAACTGTCTAATCCTGATCGATAGTAGACCTGCGTAACTCAAAACGTAATTAAACAATAAATCACACTCAATTAGTTTCATCATCAAAATCTAAGATTCAACAGATGGAACAGGAGTTGGTTCTGATGGTGCTACACCAAAGGGACTAGGAAGACAAGATTCATTACCCCTAAATATTGGTGTTTCAGGTTCTTCTATTAGAGGGGGAGCTGGATCGGTCCTTCTAGGCTGCCTAGTCCATATTTCGTTCCTAAATGTGCACCTTAATCTCTTAAGTAGGTTTCTGTTTATGGCATTATATCTATCCATTTTTATTACTTCTTCATCAAGTGGTATTCTAATATTATATGCATATAGTAATCTAGTGATTAACCCCTCCATATGGTATCATTAAATCTTAAAAAGTTATGTCCATCATATTTTGCTAGATTAGGTATCCAAAACAATTATCTTGTCAGGTCATTATCCAATACATAGTACCTAACTCCATTTGACTAATTTCATTATGGTGATACTGTTTAGGGATTAAGATACTAATGATGATGTGATGAAGGACCTTAGAACTAAATGGTAACAAATGCTCACAGCTTTTAGGGACTATGGCTACGTTAGGATTTTCAAAAATGGTCCTTAAAATCTCGGAGTAGGTTACTCCGATTGCATCTAAATCCCACTATCCTCTAAAGTAATAACCCCTTCTCTTCTCCGAGATTCCAATTAGGTCACAAATTGTGATGTCCGTACTTGAAATTTGATTCCCTAGAAGGTAGGTTGACATGTTGTTATCTTCATCTATGCTTAGATTAGTATAAAACAATTGAACTAGTCTAAGGTAAATTGGTTCGTTGATTTATAAAATAGGCAAGACATCTAAATTGGCAAACCACCTAATGGGCTCTAGGTCTCCTAATTCACTTAAATCAACATGTTTACCCTTATGCATGTTTCTTGTTTCAAAACTAGGGTACCTGAGGGCATTTTCCCTAGAGCTAAAAAGGGATGAGTCATATGAATCTCCTTCCCTCCTCTTCCCTTTGTCCCTAGACGATCTCCTAGGAGTCATTTATCTAAAAATGATGATAGTGAAAGGGAATTACAAAAAGGCAGTCATGTATCAAGAAATCAAAGAGAGAGTACCAAAGATTATCTTAATAGAGGTTTCTTAAGAAATAGAAACCTTGATCCAAGATTTGAGAGGATGGCAGCCTCTCTTGGTCTTCTTGAGAGGAAAGATGGAGTTTTAAGAGGAAGGCGAGTGTTTTTGGAGGTAGCTGCAAGAGTTGGGGGCGGTTCTACCACCGACCCTAAGGCCCCTTTATGTAAGGGGGCTCTCGGGCGGTGCTACCACCAATTGAGCGATGCCACCACTTAGGAACAGAATGCCCAGGCGATGCTACCACCAGTTCTGGCAGTGCCACCGTTGACACCCATACTTAGATAATTTTAGGAGGGTTGCAACATTTGATCATTTGATCAATTTGTCCCCCTTTTTATATTAATTAACATCTATCTTAGATGTTTAATTTGATCGTCATATATTTGATTGAGATGAAATGATGTCTTTGAATTATTTCTGATCTCATACTAATCATGAGGTAAATTTTTATTAAGCATATTTGCTTAATAAATAATTAATCACATTAAAGCATTTTAATCAAGAAACATCAAAAACTTTCTCATCAAGCAGTTTGAGAGAGAATAATAATATAAAGACAAGAAAACTTAGATGATATGAAGGTAGTGATTTCCAAAAGTTATGAATACTTGAGTATCGTTGTCAAAACTAACACCGATCAATTTTTTAAATCATGAAGGACGTAAATTCAACCAAAAGATGTCATTCATAGTTTATAAATATCAGAATTATGAATCATACTATTTTCAGTCATACATCTGAAAAATCAAGGAAAGAAAATTTTGAGTCAGGAATAAAGATAAATTAACGATTCATGTGTTACTCATCATATATAAGTAAAAGATCATCAAACATGTTTTAAAACTTTTATCACTAAGACTCATCTTCGAAAGATATTTCAAAGAGAATATATTGCAATCGTAACTCATTTGTATGCCTCATCAAATGTGAACATGATTCATGCATCAAGCCATCAAATTAAAGGGAAAAATTCGAGTCTCAAATGCATTCAAGTCATCAATGCACAGTATGTCATGATTTTAATCAATATAAAGTTGTGATTAAAAAAATTTACAAGTTATGAATCATTTGAAGAACTCATTCTAGTTCAATTCATTAACTTCAAGTTCATCATTAAAATTATGTACGAGATTTACAAAATAAATCATGTACGAGCTTCACAAAATAGATGGAGAAAGCAATTGAAGTGTAAGATGAATTTGACATTTCATAGGAATGTTCAAAGAAGATATATACCTTTTTATAAAAGCCTAGTATCATCGTATAGTTTGAAACTAGGTTTCGTCAAATCCATTAAGACCACATCATTTCAAGACATAGGATTTCAAAATACAAATGTTCTCATCGAAATTATTTTTGAAGAGACTTAATGCAAGTATGTTTTAGCCTTAGTAATTATGGTGCATAGCCAAACAATGTATAATACTCAAGGATCTTTTATTACCCGAGCTAGTGAGTTTGATGTTAATCAAGAATTGTATCGTTACCCGCTCCTAGCTTGCGATGGTTAGGATGCCTACAAAGGAGGATTTTTGGGTACCCATTTGATTTTGGGTGCCTCAAAAATTGATCTCCTAATTTTGTCATTTTGCATTGAATTATTTATGGTTTCTTTAGGAACCCATGTCAATTTATGTAGACTAACTTTCTTAAATGAATGTTTATAAATAATATGTTCGAGTTTGTAACAAAAGTTACATTTTGTGTGTGATGATACATGTAGTGTAGGTCCTCTAATGAAGGTGGTTGGATTTTGGTGAGATCCACTCACAAATCCAATTCCACTTCTTTTTTTGACATGACCCTTGTTTGCAAGGATCATGTCTAAGCTCTTGCTACCGACCTTAAACTTATTTAAGATTTCTTTAAGTAGCAAGTTCTCTTTCTTAATTGCCTTTAAGTTTTCATACTTAGAGCATGGAGGTAAAGAGGGAGTATCAAGTTTAATACTATCAGGTTTGTCGACTAAGAGAGCATGCTCTTTTTTTAATAAATTGAACTTTTTACTAATAGCTCTACACTCATCAAATAATTCATGAAAAGTAATTGAAAGTTCATCGAAAGTTAAATCTTCATTAAATAACTCATATATCTCTTCTCCGAAAGCCATCAAGGTGAAGTTGGCCACCTCCTTGTTGCTTGCTTCTTCATCTTCAGAGCTACTTGAGTCATCCCATGTTACCTTTAGAGCTTTTTTCCTCTTTGGTTGCTTCTTCTTAGCTTGGGGGTATTCATTTTTGAAGTGTCCTGGCTTCTTGCATTCATAGCATATTACTTATTCCTTTTTGGATTCAAGTTCATTTTTAGAATCATTTTTAAATTTATTCCTTATAAATTTTTTAAATTTTTGAGTTAGGAGTGCAAGTTCATCATCAAGGTCCTCATTACTTGAAGATTCTTTCAAGTGGTCTTTTTATGTTCTCAATTTCATATCCTTCCTGTTCTTTGGAAGGGGGTGTTAAGTCTCAAATTTTGATGATGAAACTAATTAATTATGTTTTATTGTCTAACTGCGTTTTGAGAAATACAGGTCTACTCGATCAGGATTAGACAATTGACGCAGGAGGAATTGACATTACGCTGGAGGAAGTCACATCAGGATATTGGACGTTGAGCCGGAGGTCCGACCAACAATCGGCAGAAGGCTTCGGACATCGGGCATCGGGCCAAGAAGAGTGGTGTTACACCAAGGATATTAGGATTACGAAGGTCAACCATCGATTGGGTAATAAATCGCAAGAGAGAATGATATGCCAAAGAATCGGATGAAGCGCCGACTAATGACGTGCTGGGCAATAGAATGTCAATTCACATTATAATAACTGACTAGATCGAAGTAGAGTTAAATTTTATGTGTACATAATTAACTATGATAATGATGAAGATGTAAAGCGAAACAAAGGCTGGAGTTAAGAACGATGGAATCATTGGGAGTTTGAGAGTTCGACGAAAGTCCGAAGATTCGTCGGGAGTGCTGCCGAAACTGGCCGAGAATGAGTAGGGAGCTTGCCGAAGAGTTTTTGGAAGTTCATTGGAAGGTTCGTCAAAAGTTCACAGAGCTCGTTGAGAAAGATTGGAGCTTACCGAAGAAGCTGGCCAGAACTCGCCAAGATCAATCGAGAAGTCCAGGAGCTTACCAGGAGTCTACAAAATGGTCTCCGATGGTTCATTGGAAGACCGTCGAAAGTTCGTCGGAAGCTTGCCAGAGAAAGAAGTCTTGACTTGCAGACTTTGTATTAGCTTAGAAAATATCTTTAATTTTGTAGTTAGCACATAATTAGGGTTAGGATTAGGTGTCAATCCTTTAACCCTGTTAGGGGCCAACTAGGCCTGGTATTGGATCGCTTTGGGACGGGTTTAAGGCCCAACCAGAAATGCTGAACACTGTTTGGCAGTGGCACTGCCAAACTGAGGCAGTGGCACCACCCAGGTCCAGCTTCCTAAGTAGTTTAGGGTGGTGGTACCGCCCTGGGGCAGAGTGCCTAGGCAGTGGCACTATTGGTTAGGCGGTAGTACCGCCCAGTACATTGACCATGTTAGTGTGTCAAGCAGTGGTACCACCAGACTGGGTAGTGGTACCGCCCAGTATATTGATAAAACTAGAGTGTCGAGCGGTGGTACCGCTAGTGTCAAGCGGTGGTACCACCAAAACTTGGAAATCCGGGATGATTCAAATTTGGCTCCAAATTTGAATCACCTTGAGGCCTATAAATACCCCTCTCATCTATGGTTGAAAAACGCACAACTGAAAATCAAAAAGAGGGAAAATTTTATTGTAAACTTGAGAGAAATCCTCCCCTCAAACTTTAAGTGTTGGAAAAGTTCAAGAGAGGGGTGAGAGGCTTTGTAAGGGTTACCTCCTAAGCCCGTCAAAAGGAGAGTGCTATAAAAGGGAGTCAATCCTCACCCATTGGAAGGAGGATACCTAGTGGAAAGCCGATCGCCTCAAGAGAAGAGGATTCGGGAGTGGATGTAGGTCGTATGACCGAACCACTATAAAAATCCGAGTTTGCATTTATATTCTTGCAATTTACATTTCTGCAAACTATCCTTTACTTCCTCAATTTCTCCTTCTTACAATCAGTTTCAAGTTTAAAAGCATCATTCCTTTTTGGGTTCAAACGAAATATTGGTTTTAATCGTATGAATTTTTTCGAACTTGTTTAAATCGCCGAATTTATCGTTATTAACCGCTGCACTAATTCCCCCTCCCCCCCTCCCCTCTTAGTGCCACTCTAGATCCCAACAATTAGTATCAGAGCCTCGTTATTTCTTTTTTGAATTCACACCTGTGAGAAATGGCTCTTCATGGCTTTCAAAAGGGTTTTTCGATTGTTCATCCTATATTATTTAACGGTTAGGACTACACATATTGAAAAATTCAAATGAGAGATTTCTTGATTTCTTTGGATTTAAACATATGGAATATCATTGAAAATGGTTTTCAACTTCCCTCTAAACCGATGAACGAATAGTCGGATTTAGAGAAGAAATCTTTTTTATTAAATACAAAGGATATGAACGTCTTATTTTGCGCTTTAGATAAAAAAGAGTTCAATCGGATTTCTAATTATGAAACGGCTTTTGATATTTGGCAAACACTTGAAATCATGCACGAGGAAACTAGTAGAGTCAAAGACTCAAAAGTAAACCTCTTATTGCATGATTTTGAGCTCTTTCGAATAACACCAAACGAGTCTATCAGTGACATGTACACTCGTTTCACGGATGTCATCAATAACTTGAAAAGT
Source organism: Musa troglodytarum (assembly GCA_023547065.1). Classification (NCBI taxonomy): domain Eukaryota; kingdom Viridiplantae; phylum Streptophyta; class Magnoliopsida; order Zingiberales; family Musaceae; genus Musa; species Musa troglodytarum. Next base: position 6,608,103 of record CP097503.1, read on the forward strand.
CTTGGTAAATATTTTTCAAATTTTGAACTCACTAACAAGATCTTAAGATCTTTTCTAAAAAAGTGAGATCCTAAAGTAACCGCAATACAAGAAACTAAAAATTTAAATAACTTACCTATTGAAGAACACATTGGCTCCTTAATGATATATGAAGGAAGGATTTGAAACTCTGGACTATAAAATGCCACTTGAGTAATGACTCAAGTGATGACGACAATGAAGAAGACATTGAACTTTTAATCAATTTTAATAAGTTCATTAAACAAAAATCAAAAATCAAAAATAAACTTGAACAGAGAAATAGGCTAAAGAAGAGAAAGGCACCCAAGGGTGAATCAAGTAAAGAAAAGGAAATTAGACTTTGACGGATTTCGTGTCAATGAGGTAAGTAACTCACCCATTATGCTTTTACCTTATTTTGAAATTACATGATGTTTTTCATGAGTGCTTAATTTAGATAGTAGGAAATAAAAAAATATTTTCAAAAAATATATTATATTTTTCTTTCTAGTATTTTTGAAAAGTAAAAATTATGAATGAGAATTACTTAATTTGTGATAATGCATAAATTCCATGTATGCTTTCTGTATCGGATTTCGGTCTTAAATTTAATGCATATCTATGTATGTTATTCTTGAAAGTGTCTTAATGATAATAGCATCTCATGCTTATACACCTAACAAGATAAAATCAATGAACATCTATCTTGATGACTTTACATTTTAAAACTATGCTTGATGAGCGAATCTTATGTGTTAATGCTTAGCTTTCATATAAAAATTTTGAAGATGCTTTATGGTATTATGCTTGATCTTTAATTTTTTGTATCATGCATAATGAGGAAATGAAGTAATGAAAATTGAAATCCTACATTTTGGAATAATGTGTTTTTGGACTCGATGGTTTTTATGATGAAAATTATTTTTCAGATTTATAAAATGATGCATGATTTTAGCAAAAATTTGAGCATTGATCATCTTGTTATAACTTATAAAAGAAAGAATTAAAATGATTTTGATGATGCATTATGAAACCATGCTTAATGATTGTACTATGCTTGATGACTTGAAATCTCATATTTTGAAATAATGTATATGATGAATCCATGAATCTTATTGGTTTTGATGATGCTTTCGGTTTTAAATATGATGCATGAGATTTTCATATGAAAATTTTGAACATTCCTATGAAAGATCACATCACTTAAATTGAAGCACATAAAAAATAGAAAATACACTATCATGATGATTTATATGTGATGCATTTGATCTTAATGGGTTTGATGACAATACTCATGTTTTGGATTTAAACTTAATCCTCATCTTTTAAAACATGAGCATACTTATATGAAACAAACAACTTAAATTAAAATACATTATGTATGATGAGTGACTCTCACGTTTTGACATGTTGCATTTGACCTTAATGGTTTTTATGACGAAATTTTTATATGACATGTCATTTTTAATGAAACTTGTGTTTCGATTTTTGAATTTGATACACATCCTCTAATACAAAAAAGATTTGAGCATGCATACATAAAATCAATCTCCGTTGCTCTTAATATATTTTCCGAATGAAAGATTTTTTTTTTTGAATTTATGCGATTATGCTTGATGATTTGTTTTACGAAATGTGTCCTTTCACTCTTGTATGTTAATACTTGTTTTTATTGAAGGCAAAGGCTTGATTATAAAATGAAACACATTCTCATAAATTGAATCTTATGTTTTGAAATAATATGTTATATTTTTCCTTGATGATTTTTATGATGAAGTTTGTCTTTCGGTTTTGAATATTATTACCTATATTCTATTTGACATAAAAAGACAAAGACATATTTATATGAAATCAAGGCAAATCACTAAAAGAGAAATGCATGTTTCTTGAACATCTCTCTTTCTCTAAAGTTTCAGATTTTTCAAATTAAAAAAAAATGATAAATTCATTTATGATATTTTATAAATCACTTAAATTATGAATGAGATTTTGATGATGTGGTAATAATCTAATTCGTGTTATGAATCTCAAAAATAATAATTTGATTATGAGTTTTGAGTTGACGAATTGACTTGAATGAGATTTTGTTTCAACCGAATCATAAACTTTCTTTTGACTTCTTGACTTTAGATATTTCAAGAAACATGATTATTACTTGATATTTGATACTTGAAATTTCTTATGAAATGTGATCTTATTGAGATTTCTTATGCATGAAACAACTTGTTCTCTTTGTTATTTGCTACCAAATGAATAATGATTGATATCATTGCTATTATACCTCCTATGATTCATATTGTAGAGAAAGAATTTATAAATCATGATGCATTGAGATTTCTTATGAAATAATCAAGTGCTCATGTGATTCTTTGCTAAAGAAAATATTTATGATTCATGATCTTGATAATTACAACTTGAATTTCTTTTTAATCAAGATCCTTTGAAAAGAATTTTTATCTATATCGTGATTGAAATCCTTCTTTATGAAATGCGATCTTGATATCTTTATGATGAATCATTATTAAAAGGATTTATCAAATGAATCATATTCTTCTTGATTTTCCAAAGCTTTGATATCATATCTTTAATGATTTAGAAATGACATGAGTACCTTGGCTTGTATGCCTTATGTGATGATTGAAAATTAACTTGCTTTATGATAAATCATGAATCATGACTTGATCTATGATATTGATTTATTTTTAGCATGATCCTTAGTTGTATAATTTTTTTGCTTTATTAAAAGGATTTGTCAAATGAATCATGTCCTTGAATTTTCTTGATATCATGACATGATTTCTTTATATGGCTTGTATAATGATTGAAATTTTTAGCCATTGAGTCCTCCACTTCATTTTGACAAAAACTAAGGGGGAGCTAGCTTGTTGAATTCACATTCATGACTTAAATTTTGATGATTGAAACATTTATGTCAATATTCATTTTTTGATATCTCATTTGTCATGATTTGAAAAGTTGATAAAAAGGAAATGAATTACAATATTACATTTTCCCTTTCTTTTGACAATGATAAAGGGGAGACAAAATTGCTAGCTTGGCATATCACAAAGAAATCAAAGTGCAAACTTGCTATTTTGCTAGCCTACAAAAGAGGAAAAGAACTTACTCTCTTGAATATCAAAATTGCTACCTTGCGAATTCAAGAAAAGTAAAATGCAACCTTGCACAAGAAGCAAGTGTTGAATTGCCATTATTACATATCCTTAAAAACTTGCTATAATTGAATGTTTTAAAGTAATATATGTTGAACATCTTGATTGATAACTAGTATGATTGTAAAACTTGGATATCTTTTAAACTAGCTATAATGTTACTTCTCCTTTTTGTTGATGACATAGGGGGAGAAGTAAATTGATGACTTCATGCATTGTATTGAATCTTTTATTTGTATGATGGTTTTTCTTTTCATAATATATGATGAATATTGCTTGGAATTGAGATAATCCAAGTATTCTATCAATGGCTTATTGATAGGGGGAGTTTGGTTAAACTCCAAGGAGTTAAGGTTAACTCTGTTAGTCATCAATTAGTTATCATCATCAAAAAGGGAGAGACTATTAGGTCTCAGATTTTGATGATGAAACTAATTGATTATATTTTATTGTCTAACTGTATTTTGAGTGATGCAGGTATACTCGATCAGGATTAGACAATTGACGTAGGAGGAATTGACGTTGCATTGGAGGAAATCACATCAGGATATTAGATATCGAGCCGGAGGTCCGGTCGACAATCGGCAGAAGTCTTCGGACGTCGGGCATCGGGACAAGAAGAGTGGTGTTGCGCCAAGGATATCGGGGTTGCGGAGGTCAACCACCGATTAGGCAACAAGCCATAAGAGAGGACGATGCACCAAAGAATCGAATGAAGTGCCGACCAATGACATGCCAGGCAACAGAATGTCAATTCGCGTTGTAATAACTAACTAGATCGAAGTAGAGTTACATTTGATGTGTGCAAGATTAACTATGATAATGATAAAGATGTGAAGCGAAACAAAGGCCGAAGTCAAGTATGATGGAATCATTGGGAGTTCGAGAGTTCGACAAAAGTCCGAAGGTTTATCGGGAGTGCTATCAGAACTGACCGAAAACGAGTAGGGAGCTTGCCGAAGGGTTTTTAGAAGTTCACTAGAAGGTTCGTCGGAAGTTCACGGAGCTTGCCGAGAAAGATTGGAGCTTGCAGAAGAAGCTTGCTGGAACTCGCCAAGATCAATCGAGAAGTCTAGGAGCTTGCCGGGAGTCCACAGAATGGTGTCCGAGGGTTCATCGGAAGACCGCCGGAAGTTTGCCGAAACCTTACTAGAGAAAGAAGTCTTGACTTACGGACTTTGTATTAGCTTAGAAAATGTCTTTAATTTCATAGTTAGCACATAATTAGGGTTAGGATTAGGTGTTAATCCTTTAACCCTATTAGGGCCCGGTATTAGATCGCTTTGGGTTGGGTTTAAAGCCTAACCAGGAGTGCTGGACATTGTCTGGCGATGGCACCGCCAAACTAGGGTCGTAGCACCCCCCCAGGTCCAGCTTCCCAGGTAGTTTGGGACAGTTGCACCACTGGTTGGGTGGTGGTACCGCCCAGTACATTGATCGTGTCAGTGTGTCAAGCAGTGGTACCGCCTAGTACACTGATAGAACTAAAGTGTTAAGCGGTGGTACCACCAATCTCAGGCGATGGTACCGCCAACACCTGGAAATCCAAGATGATTTAAATTTGGCTCTAAATTTGAATCACCTTGAGGCCTATAAATATCCCTCTCATCCATGGTTGAAAAACACACAACTGAGAATGAAAAAGAGGAAAAATTCTATTGTAAACTTGAGAAAAATCCTCCCCTTAAACTCTAAGTGTTGGAAAAGTTCAAGAGAGAGGTGAGAGGTTTTGTAAGGGTTACCTCCTAAACCCATCAAAAGATGAGTGCTATAAAAGGGAGTCAATCCTCGCCCGTGGGAAGGAGGATACCTAGTAGAAAGCTGATCACCTCAAGAGAAGAGAATTCTGGAGTGGATGTAGGTCGTATGACCGAACCACTATAAAAATCTGGGTTTACATTTATATTCTTGCAATTTACATTTCTGCAAACTATCCTTTACTTCCACTATTTCTCCTTCTTACAATCGGCTGTAAGTTTAAAGCATCATTCAATTTTAGGTTCAAACGAAACGTTACTTTTAATCGTACGAAGTTTTCTGAACTTGTTTAAATCACCGAATTTATCATTATTAATCACTACACTAATTCACCCCCCCTGCCTCTTAGTGCCGTTCTAGATCTTAACAATTGGTATCAGAGCCTCGTTATTTCTCTTTCGGATTCATACCCATGAGAAATGATTCTTTATGGCTTTCAAGAGGGTTTTTCAATTGTTCGTCCTCCGTTGTTTAACGGTTTGGACTACACATATTGAAAAATTCGAATGAGAGTTTTCTTGATTTTTTTTTATTTAAACTTATGGAATATCATTGAAAATAATTTTTAACTTCCCTCTAAACCGACGAACGAATGGTCGGATTTAGAGAAGAAATCTTTTTCATTAAATGCAAAGGCTATGAATGCCTTATTTTGCACTTTAGATAAAAAAGAGTTCAATCAGATTTCTAATTGCGAAACAGCTTTTGATATTTGGTGGATACTTGAAATCACGCATGAGAGAACTAGTAGAGTCAAAGACTTGAAAGTAAACCTCTTATTGCATGATTTTAAGCTCTTATGAATAACACCAAACGAGTCTATCGATGACATATACACTTGTTTCACGGATGTCGTCAATAACTTAAAAAGTCTTGGTAAATATTTTTTGAATTTTAAACTCACTAACAAGATCTTAAGATCTCTTCCAAAAAAGTGGGATCCTAAAGTAACCCCAATACAAGAAGCTAAAATTTTAAATAACTTACCTATTGAAGAACTAATTGGCTCCTTAATGATAAATGAAATGAGTTTCTTGGGAAATGATAAACACATGAACCACCTTCCAAAGAACATGAAGGATTTGAAACTCCAGACTATAAAATGCCACTTGAGTAATGACTCAAGTGATGAGGACATTGAACTTTTAATCAATTTTAATAAGTTCATTTAACAAAAATCAAAAATGAACATGAACGGAGAAAGAGGCCAAAGAGAAGAAAAGCACCCAAGGGTGAATCAAGTAAAGAAGAGGCAAATTGGGCTTTGACGGATTTCGTCAATGAGGTAAGTAACTCACCCATTATGCTTTTACCTTATTTTGAAATTACATGATGTTTTTCATGAGTGCTTAATTTAGATAGTAGGAAATAAAAAATTATTTTCAAAAATTATATTATGCTTTTCTTTCTAGTATTTTTGAAAAGTAAAAATTATGAATGATAATTGCTTAATTTGTGATAATGCATAAATTCCATATATACTTTCCGTATCGGATTTCGATCTTAAACTTAATGCATATCTATGTATGTTATTCTTGAAAGTGTCTTAATGATAATTGCATCTCATGCTGGTACACCTAATAAGATAAAATCAATGAACATCTATCTTGATGACTTTACATTTTAAAACTATTCTTGATGAGCGAATCTTATGTATTAATGCTTGGCTTTCATATAAAAATTTTGAAGATGCTTTATGGTATTATGCTTGATCTTTAATTTTTTGTATCATGCTTAATGGGGAAATGAAGTAATGAAAATTGAAATCCTACATTTTGGAATAATATGTTTTTGGACTCGATGGTTTTCATGACGAAAATTATTTTTCAGATTTATAAAATGATGCATGATTTTAGCAAAAATTTGAGCATTGATCATCTTGTTATAACTAATAAAAGAAAGAATTAAAATGATTTTGATGATGCATTATAAAACCATGCTTAATGATTGTACCATGCTTGATGACTTGATATCTCATATTTTGAAATAATGTGTATGATGAATACATGAATCTTAATGGTTTTGATGATGCTTTTGGTTTTAAATATGATGTATGACATTTTAATATGAAAAATTTAAACTTGATACTCATCTTTTAAAATATGAGCACACTTATATGAAAAAAACAACTTAAAAGAAAACACATTATGTATGATGAGTGACTCACATTTTGACATGTTATATTTGGCCTTAATGGTTTTTGTGACGAAATTTTTATATGACGTGTCATTTTTAATGAAACTTGTATTTCGATTTTTGAACTTGATACACATCCTCTAATACAAAAAGGATTTAAGCATGCATACATAAAATCAATCTCCGTTGCTCTTAATATATTTTCCGAATGAAAGATTTTTTTTTCGAATTTATGCGATTATACTTGATGATTTGTTTTACAAAATTTGCCTTTTCGCTCTTGTATGTTAATACTTATTTTTATTGAAGGCAAAGGCTTGATTATAAAATGAAACACATTCTCATAAATTGAATAATATGTTTTGAAATAATGTGTTATATTTTGTCTTGATGATTTTTATGATGAAGTTTGTCTTTCGGTTTTGAATGTCGTTACCTCTATTCTATCTGACATAAAAGGACAAAGGCATGTTTATATGAAATCAATGCAAATCACTAATAGAGAAATGCATATTTCTTGAATATCTCTCTTTCTCTAAAGTTTCAGATTTTTAAATAAAAAAATAAGTGATAAATTCATTTATGATATTTTATAAATCAATGAAACTATGAATGAGATTTTGATGATGTGGTAATAACCTTATTCGTATTATGAATCTCAAAATTGATAATTTAATTATGAGTATTGAGTTAATGAATTGACTTAAATGAGATTTTGTTTCAACCGAATCATGAACTTTCTTTCGACTTCGTGACTTGAGAAATTTCAAGAAACATGATTATTACTTGATATTTAATACTTGAAATTTCTTATAAAATGTGATCTTATTGAGATTTCTTATGCATGAAACAACTTGTTCTCTTTGTTATTTGCTACCAAATGAATCATGATTGATTTCATTGCTATTATACCTCCTATGATTCATATTATAAAGAAAGAATTTATAAATCATGATGCATTGAGATTTCTTATGAAATAATCAAGTGCTCATGTGATTCTTTGCTAAAGAAAATATTTACAATTCATGATCTTGATAATTACAACTTGAATTCCTTTTTAATCAAGATCCTTTTAAAAGAATTTTTATCTATATCGTGATTGAAATCCTTCTTTATAAAATACGATCTTGATAACTTTATGATGAATCATTATTAAAAGGATTTGTCAAATGAATCATATTCTTCTTGATTTTCTAAAGCTTTGATATCATATCTTTCATGATTTAGAAATGACATGAGTACCTTGGCTTGCATGCCTTATGTGATGATTGAAAATTAACTTGCTTTATAATGAATCACGAATCATGACTTAATCTATGATATTGATATATTTTTAGCATAATCCTTAGTTGTATAATTCTTTTGCTTTATTAAAAAGATTTGTCAAATGAATCATGTCCTTCTTGAATTTTCTTGATATCATGACATGATTTCTTTATATGGCTTGTATAATAATTAAAATTTTTAACCATTGAGTCCACTTTATTTTGACAAAAACTAAGGGGGAGCTAGCTTGTTGAATTCATATTCATGACTTGAATTTTGATGATTGAAACATTTATGTCAATATTTATTTTTTTTTATATCTCATTTGTCATGATTTGAAAAGTTGATGAAAAAGGAAATGAATTACAACATTACATTTTCTCTTTCTTTTGACAATGATAAGGGGGAGATAAAATTGCTAACTTGGCATATCACAAAGAAATTAAAGTGCAATCTTGCTATCTTGTTGCCTACAAAAGAGGAAAAGAACTTGCTCTCTTGAATATCAAAATTGCTACCTTGCGAATTCAAGAAAAGCAAAATTCAACCTTGCACAAGAAGCAAGTATTGAATTGCCAAGATTACATATCCTTAAAAGCTTGCTATAATTGAATATTTTAAAGTGATGTATATTGAATATCTAGATTGACAGCTAGTATTATTGTAAAACTTGCATATCTTTTAAACTAGCTATAATGTTACTTCTCCTTTTTGTTGATGACATAGGGGGAGAATGTTAGAACCCTTGCAGATTCTAAGCTTGGGGTTGATCTCTATAGGGGATCGACCTCCTTGGAACTCTATAGGAGTTCCTTCCTCCAAGTTGCTGCTCAAAGGCTACTAAAAGATTGATCTATTCATTGATGAAAAGAGGATGAATACATGGCTATTTATAGGACTTCTAAACCCCAACTCCTAATAGGACTCTTACTCAAGACTCCTACTTCTAACCAACTTCTAATTAGGACTCCTTCTCTAGTAGGACTCCTAATTCTAATAGGACTCTTTCCCTAATAGGACTCTTTCCCTAATAGGACTCCTATTTCTAATATGACTCTTTTTCTAATAGGACTCCTGCTTCTAATAGGACTCCTTTTCTAAGAAGCAATCTAACCCTAACCTAGTCGGTCTCTTCACCTCTTTAATAGGGGTCGGCTAGATAGGATTTACATGAATGCCCTTATCAATGAAACCAAATTAGGACTCTCCAAGCTAGAGTCCTAACAGAGAAATAGATTGATGACTTCATGCATTGTATTGAATATTTTATTTGCATGATATTTTTTCTTTTCATAACATATGATGAATGTTGCTTAGATTTGGGATAATCTAAGTGTTCTATCAATGGCATATTAACAGGGGGAATTTGGTTAAACTCCGAGGAGTTAAGGTTATCTCCATCAGTCATCAATTAGTTATCATCATCAAAAAGGGGAAGACTATTTGGTCTCAGATTTTGATGGTGAAACTAATTGATTATGTTTTATTGTCTAACTATATTTTAAGTGACGTAAGTCTACTAGATCAAGATTAGACACTTGACGCAGGAGGAATTGACGTTGTGCCAGAGGAAATCATGTCAGGATATTGGACGTCGAGCTGGAGGTCCGATCGATAATCGGCAGAAGGCTTCGGACATCGGGCATCGGGCCAAAAAGAGTGGTGTTGCACCAAGGATATTAGGGTTGCAGAGGTCAACCGTCGATTCGGCAACATGCCACAAGAGAGGACAATACGCCGAAGAATCGGACGAAGCATCGACCAATGATGTGCCAGGCAATAGAATGTCAATTCACATTGGAATAACTAACTAGATCAAAGTAAAGTTAAGTTTTATGTGTGCAGGATTAACTATGATAATGATGAAAATGTAAAGCGAAACAAAGGCTGGAGTCAAGTACGATGGAATCATTAAGAGTTCGAGAGTTCGATGGAAGTCCGAAGATTCATCGAGAGTGCTGTCGGAATTGGCCGAGAACGAGTAGGGAGCTTGTCGAAGTGTTTTCAGAAGTTCACCGGAAGGTTCATCGAAAGTTCACAGAGCTTGCCGAGAAAGAATGGAGCTTACTGAAGAAGCTCATCGGAACTCGCCAAGATCAATCGAGAAGTCCAGGAGCTTACCGGGAGTTCACAGAATGGTGTCCGAGGGTTCGTCAGAAGACCACCGAAAGTTTGCCAAATGCTCGCAAGAGAAAGAAGTCTTGACTTGCTGTCATGAACAAATTGTAAACGTCTTATTCAGTGTAATGCTTATACGTGTCCATGTCCTTTTCGGTTTGTTCTAGCTTGTAAAGCTTGTAAAGGGCTTGCTAAAGGCTAAATACCCCATTTAAGTGAGTTTAGTAGCTATTGTCAGCATCTACATAAAGTTTGCGTCTTGTCACGAATGATCATCGCACACTCGTAGCAGCTTCGTTCAACGTACCATTCATCACTTGCCCATATTTATACATATCCTTGATAGCCTATTTTACTATACTTTTGGTGTGTTTCCCATGTATAAATGTAAGAAATAGTAGGTTGCAATGCTGCAAAATGATCGCTAGCTGCATCTGCCCAAAAACCCCCAAAATGGCTCCGTTTTCGCGTGCCACGGGCTAATTTCTGCAGCCCACAGCCACACGTGAAATGTCAACCATCTCAGCCCCTTGAAATCACCTAGGTGGCATAGGGCTGGATGGGGCTTCGGTATATTATCAGGCGTTGAACACTTTCACAAGTTTGCACGTTAACTTGATGAAAACTTGCCTTCGCGCCCGGCACTCGGGGAGTAGTTATTTACAGACTTGCAGCTACTCATTCACCCTTCTAAAGTCTTTATTTTCCTCCTCTCATTCTCTATTTTCCTGCACTCTAAGTGCTCGCTCAATGGCTTAGGGGGTCCAGCAGATATCCAATAAGTTAAGGGGTCCAACGAATATCTCATATCCGAACCTCTACTCGTCGCAACACCACCATATGTGTGTGACCCTCTAGGCCCAATATCGAGCTGGCCATGAGTCATACTTGTCAGAACTCCTTTTGACTTAGTGAATTATTATCTCTATAATAATTCACCCAACTCATCGACTGCGGACGTACTAGGTCACTACGCCATAGCCCCCAGACGATATAGGGGAATCCAATCCTTTGGATCTATTTGTCCTTAATAACCATGTATCTATAGTCCCTCATCTATCTAATATCCCAGAGATCCTATACCAAGCATGGTGCTGTCAGGCCCATACGGTCTCTCCTCGAGTCTTGCTCTTGTCAGATTCTCCCAGAAAACTCTTTCTCTCTCAATCCGAATAACCTTAACTAAGGATTTATTCGAATAAGAATCATGGGATATTTCTCTCATGATACCGAGAGCGGATGATCCTCTATTGACACTCAATAGCCCTCGTAAGGTTGGCTACCACTCCCAATAACCGACTGTACTAGATCTGGCACTTTCCAAACGTATAAGTCCGGTATCAAAGAATGGAGTACTCATACAGGACATCCTTGGTGTCTCAAGTCTAAGGACTGTTGAGAAATCCACAAGGGGAGTGACATCTCATGCGCAGTAGAAGAACAAAAACAAAACACCCCAGATTTCCCATAGAAAGTTTCCGTCATCGTGCGAAGATCGGTGCATCAAAATAAATCCGTGAAAACTGCATGTGTTAAAGAAAATACCTAGGGAGATCGTATATCCCTGAATCCCTGTAGATCTGTAGGAGAGGATGAAGAAGGTCAAGTGTCCTCCTCTCTAGCGGTATCCACATAGTAGGGACTGCGATGATGCACTTCTCTGGGGAGAAGAGAACAGAAGGTGACTACCAAGAGAACTCTCAGCCTATAGAGGTTTGGTTCCCTCCTATTTATAGAGACCTCCTGTAAACCCTAATGGATCTTACCCTATTGGTTATTAGATCTTCATCTAATTACCTAAGCCTCTTGGATTAGTGGGTCTCTACCCAATAATCTCTTATTAGCAATTATTGGATCTCATCTTAGGATCCAATAATTCAGGGGCTTAATGGATATCCAATAAGTTAGAGGGTCCAACGGATATCTCATATCCAAACCTCTACTCGTCGCAACACCTACCAAATGTGTGTGACCCTCTAGACCCAATATCGAGCTGGTCGTGAGTCATACTTGTCAGAACTCCTTCTGACTTAGTGAATTATTATCTCTATAATAATTCACCTAACTCATCGACTACGGACGTACTAGGCCACTACGCCGCAGCCCCTAGATGATACAGGGGAATCCAATCCTTTGGACCTATCTGTCCTCGGTTACCATGTATCTATAGTCCCTCATCCATCTAATATCCTAGAGACCCTATACCGGGCATGGTGCTGTCAGGCCCATATGGTCTCTCCTCGAGTCTTGCTCTTGTCGGATTCTCCTAGAGAACTCTTTCTCTCTCAATCCGAATAACCTTGGCCAAGGATTTGTTCGAGCAAGAATACATGGGATATTCCTCTCATGATACCGAGAGCGGATGATTCTCTATTGACACTCAATAGCCCTCGTAAGATTGGCTACCACTTCCAATAACCGACTGTACTAGATCTGAAACTTTCCAAACCTATAAGTCTTATATCAAAGAGTGGAGTACTCATACAGGATATCCTTGGTGTCTCAAGTCTAAGGACCAGATACACTACTAGGACTACGGAATCGCTGTCTGATGTAAGGTATCAATAACCATCCAGCATTCTGTAGGCGGATCAATCAGTAAACTCATTCCCCAATGAGCACCTGCACTGTACCCTTAGTGTCCCCACACGAGTAGCTATAAGATCAGCCACCTCCATCATATGGATGGGTATATAGCATACCAGTCTATCCGGTTATCTCGATATCCTTCTCGAGTAACCTATGACCAGAATAATTTAGGGTATGTGTTTAAAGGTGAATCGGTCTCATTATCGTGATCTCATCATGATCTGATTCCCATTGCACAGACTCAAGGTCATCACAATATATGTAACACGCAAGATAAAGTGATAAAATGCCTAATATTAAGCAAAGTGAAAAGGTGCATATCAAGTCATAAGTACCATCACTTATGTGAGTAGCTTGCATGTCATATATGATTAGCAATCTCCCACATAACCTAAAGTCAATCACTAACATGTCTAATCCCCATCAGACCTTTGTGATGCTCAAAGACAATTTGAGTTAATGGCTTTATCAGTGAATCTACAATATTATCTTCGATGGAACTCTTTCCATTACTACATCTTTTCAGGCCACGATCTCTCTAATAAGCTAGAACCTCCTCAGAATACTTCTGATGAGACCCGGGATCCCTTATTTGAGTAATCGCCCCGTATTTGTTGCAATTTAAGGGAATCGACTCCTCGCTACTCGGGACGACTCCTAGATCGGTGATGAACTTCTTCATCCAGACTCCCTCCTTTGCTACCTCTTCCGCAGCAATGTATTCCGCCTCTGTGGTCGAGTCAGTAGTAGTGTCTTGCTTGGAACTCTTCCAGCATACTGCTCCTCAATTCAGGGTGAACACATACCCTGAATTAGACTTGCTATCATCGACATCGGACTGGAAGCTCGAGTCCGTGTAACCCTCAAACCTAAGGCTACTACATCCATATACCAGTAAAAGATCCTTAGTCCTTCTTAAGTACTTATGGATACATTTTACTACTTTCCAATACTCCAAGCTTGGATCTGCTTGATATCTGCTCAAGACACTCAGAGCATGCGCTATATCAGGCCTGGTACATAGCATAGCATACATAATAGATCCTATCGCTGAGGCATATGATATCATATCCATGTGTGCCCTTTCTTCAGAAGTCTTTGGGGACATACTCCTAGAAAGTGATATTCCATGTCTCATTGGTATGAGACCTCTCTTAGAATTTTTCATGCCAAACCTTTTGACAATGGTGTCTATGTACCTGGACTGGGACAAACCAAGCATCCTCTTGGATCTATCTCTATAGATCCAGATCCCCAATATACAGGATGCTTCCCCTAAGTCCTCCATGGAAAAGTGCCTAGATAACCAAGTCTTTATTGTGGGGAGCATTCCTACATCATTCTCAATGATCAGGATGTCATCCACATATAATACCAAAAAGGTGATAGTACTCTCATTTACTTTCTTGTACATACAAAGTATCCACATATAATACTTTCTTCTTCGTTCTTAACGAAGTCATAAGATCTGATCACCTCATCAAATCTTATATTCCAACTTCGGGAAGCTTGCTTTAGTCCATAAATTAACCTAAGCAACCTGCATACCTTATTTAGGTTATTCCAAGACACGAATCCCACAGGTTGTATCATATATACCTCTTCCTCAAGGTTGCCATTGAGGAATGTGGTTTTGACGTCCATCTGCCAGATCTCATAATCATAGTGTGCTGCAATAGCCAATAGAATTCGAATGAATTTTAGCATAACTACAGGTGAGAAAGTTTCGTCATAGTCAACACCTTGCCATTGACGATACCCCTTAGCCACTAGCCTTGCTTTATAGGTCTCTACCTTTCCATCTACTCCAATCTTCTTTTTGAAGATCCACTTGCAGCCAATGGGTACAATACCCTCAGGTGCATTAACTAGGTTCCAAACCTTGTTGGAGTACATGGAATCCATTTCTAAATTCATGGCTTCTTGTCATTTCCCGGAGTCTATGCTCATAATAGCCTCCTCATAGGTTTGAGGATCAATATCCTCAACATCCTCTCCTCTGATATGTCTCACATATCTCTCAAGGGGATAGGATACTCACCGGACTTACGTAAAGTTGGAACTTGTGTGCTATGTACCTAAACAGACTCTAGCTGTGGAATGGTGCTTGAGCTAAGTTCTCCAACCTCTCTCAACTCTATCGTGCTCCCACTGTCTCCACCAAGAATGTGTTCCTTCTCAATGAACACTGCTCTCTTGGCTACAAAGACCTTTTGGTCTTCAGGGTGATAGAAATAATACCCACAAATTTCCTTGGGGTATCCCACGAACTTGCACCATTCCATCCTGGATTCCAACTTGTCGGGGTTGTGTCTCTTGACGTCAGCAGGGCAGCCCCAAATCTTAACAACCTTAAGATCGGGCTTCTTCCTATTCCATATCTCATATAGAGTAAACATCACCGAACTAGTTGGAATTCTATTCAGAAGGTAAGCTACGGTCTCTAGGGCATATCCCCAGAATGAGATGGGTAGGTCAGCGAAACACATCATGGAATGCACCATGTCTAACAGTGTGCGATTCCTCCTTTCTGATACACCATTAAGCTGTGGTGTATAAAGAGGTGTCCATTGAGATAAAATCCCATAGTCTTTGAGGAACTGGGTGAACTCTGTACTCAAGTACTCACCTCCTCGATCTGATCGAAGGGTTTTAATACTCTTTCCTATCTGGTTCTCCACTTCATTTTTATATTCTCTAAATTTCTCAAAAGCCTCAGACTTATATTTCATCAAGTATACACGTCCGTATCTTAAGAAATCATCAGTGAAAGTAATGAAGCAGGAGTAACCACCTATGGCATGAGTCGACATGGGATCGCATACATCACTATGTATGAGTTACAGTAACTCAGTAGCTCTCTCTCAAGTACCACTAAATGGAGAGTTGGTCATCTTTCCCAAAAGGCAAGGTTCACATGTCATATATGACTCATAGTCGAATGGATCTAGATATCCATTCTTCAGCAACTTTTAAATCCTTCCCTCGTGGATGTGATCTAGCCTACAATGCCATAGATATGCATTGTTCACCTCTTCTCGTTTACTCTTAGACTCACTTACACTCATGATATGTGGAGCTATATCTATCATAAATAAACCATTATGCACTGTTCTTTTTGTGATGATCTCATCATCTAATATTATTGAATAACCATTGTTCTCAAAAACTAATTTATATCCACTAACTGTCAAATATGAAATGGAAATAATATTTTTGATAATAGAAGGAACATAATAGCATGCATCTAATGAAATAATAGCTCCACCAGGCAGATGTAAGGTGACCTTGCCAACAGCCATTCCAGCAACCTTTGCTCCATTGCCCATCTTAAGGTCCATCTCGCCTCTGTTCAATCTCTTAGGTTCTGCCAGAACCTGTAATGAATTACAAATATGATAAGCACTCCCAATATCCAATACCCATGTGTTATCATAAGATTCTGACAAATGGAGACTGATCATGAATGTACCTGAAGCTTCTTCAAGCTTCTGTTTCGCCCTTTCTGCAAGGTACTCTTTGCAGTTCCTCTTTCATTGCCCATCTTTTCCGTAGTGGAAGCACTAGCCTTTGTCCTTTGTTGGGTATTTCTTGGCAACCTTTGCCTTACCCATTTTGCCCTTGCCCTTGCCCTTCTTAAGGGAATTCTCAGCTTTTCTTTTCTTTCTGATCCCACTAGCATAGAGAATCGGCTTCTCTTTCTTGATGGTGCTCTTTGCTTCTCTTAACATATTAAGGAGCTCTGGGAGGGTCACCTCAAGTTTGTTCATATTAAAATTCATTATGAATTAAGAAAAGGAATCTGGTAAGGACCGAAACACAAAATCCACATATAGGTTATCCTCTAGGACCATTCCTAGACTTGTGAGTTTCTCGATCCACTCAATCATCTTAAGAACATGATTCTGAACCGGTATCCCCTTAGTCATCTTGGCATGGAAAAGACTCTTTGATATCTCATATCGTTGAGTTCTTCCCTATTCCTCAAACAGTTTATAGAGATGTAGGAGTATGGAATTAGCATCCATATTTTTATGTTGCCTCTGTAACTCAGTAGTCATAGAGGCTAACATATAACACAGAGCAAGAGCGGAATCATCTATGTACTTCACATAACAAGTGATCTCATCCTCGCTTGCCCCTTTGTCGGGCGTAGGGATCACTGTTTCAAGGACTTAAGCGATTTTCTCTACCATGAGAATGTTTCTCAGATTATAAAGTCAATCCATATAATTTGGACCAGTGAGGCGATTGGCATCAAGTATGCCACGTAAAGGATTTGAAAGTGACATTTTCTGAAATTAAAGATGTAGTAGAAATAAATAACATGCAAACTTTGCAAAAATTAAACAATTAAGATAAGGACTTCTATCTTAATGTACTCCCACTAATTTTTCATGAGATACACAACACCCTCCGGTATGTGAATCGGAGACCCCCGACGGATCTCTAGTGGGGATCGGGATCCAATCGGCATCTTAACGTAACCTCGAGGGACTCGACCAATCACGTTAAGCCCGTAAAGGTAGGCAACTCTTGCCAATCACAACTCCTTGTGATTCCCGTCCTGTTCGACCTCCGAACCACCATGGCCTCGAGGGACTCGACCAACCATGATGTTCGGTTAAGTCATCACCATCGTTACAAGATGAGTCTGATTCGGTGATATACTCTCGAGGGACTCGACCAAGCATACCATGTCCTCAGGTCACCGGTGACATCTCTATGTCATAGATAAGATAGCGAAACACGATATAGGTGAGTCTCGAGAGACTCGACCAACTCAATCTACACCGAGAATCGGTTCCTAGCCATAACGATAGAAGGCCATGTGGGTCAATCTAATTATCTCACGTTTACTGACTTAATATTATTAATAAAGAGGATTTTGATTTGGTCTCCTAACATAATGTGTCACACACATATATATATTTAATATATATATATATATATCTACATCGTATGTAAATATATATATATATATATCTAGTAGGTGTATAACCAATCATACATCACATGAGCAATCACACCAGATGATCATGGACCACATCCTAATGTGATCAGGCCCGAGCCAGTGGGCCCAATCACTCACATCAAGATCTATGTGTGCTTCGGCGCATCTCCATGCCCTGTGATCACCCTTCTCGCTTCATCAGTTCCGTCGGCATCTCAACACATCTCCATGCGTCGGATCATCTGTCTCAACCTCGTGGGTCCTGCTACCACTGCGCCTCCTCATGTAATTACAACATAATTACAGGCACGCAGGCCTGACAATAAACAAGAAAAATAGAGGCTCACAGGCCCCAATAATAATAATCACATGTACATACATCACATCACAGGTCTATGATCATCTGTCCACATCATACATCACATGTATATGTTATTTTATAGGACTACTAGATTAAAAAAATAATAGTTAATTAAACTATTTAATTAACATATATTTTTCTGAAATCAGAGACATAGAGGGAATTTTTTGAATTCCCAAGGGCATTCTAGTCATTCAGCCATAAGGGATAAAATTAAAATTTTAAAAATTCCTAGGGGTATTTTGGTCATTTTGTCAAAGGGGACAGAAATCGAAATTTTTGAAATTTCGAGTGGCAAAACTATCTTTTTCCCAAAAACCTAATACCTTTCCCTTTTGTAGAGTTGCGACCGCCACCACGTGGCGCCACTCTGTTGGGCGCGCCCTCGCCGCAGTGCGTCAGCGATCTATCCGCCGCGGGCGTTGCTCCTGCGGTGCACCCACACAGGGCACGTTGCGCAAGCGGTGCTACCCTTGCGAGCTAATCGGGTGGGCGTCGCCCCTTACCAGTTAGCGGCGGCGGCGCCCCTGCTGCGGCGCCTCGGGCAGGGGCCCATGCAGGCACTTTTGCCCGTGGTCACAGCACCCGCAAGCGGCGTCGATTCTTACGGGCAAGCCGTCGGCGCGGGCAGCCTACAGGTGCTGCCTGTTGGCAGCCTGCAGCTCACCGGCCGGCTGCTGCCTATGTAGGCAATAAGGCTGCAAGCAGCCTTGCGGTTGCTGCACGAGCGGGCAACAATAGTTGCTGCCCTTTCTTACTCTTCGTGCCAATGATTTTGGCGTCAAAAGCAGATCTAAAACACAACACACGTAGTTTAAGATTCGATCTTCGCACGAACAACCTGACTCTGATACCACTATTGGGAAATCTACAAGGGGAGCGACATCTCATGCACAACGAAAAAACAAAAACAAAACACCCCAAATTTCCCATAGAAAGTTTTCGTCATCGTGCGAAGATCGGTGCATTAAAACAAATCCATAAAAACTGCATATGTTAAAGAAAATACCTAGGGAGATCGTATATCCCTGAATCCCTGCAGATCTATAGGAGAGGATGAAGAAGGTCAAGTGTCCTCCTATCTAGCGGTATCCACACGGCAGGGACTGCGACGATGCACTTTTCTGGGGAGAAGAGAACAGGAGGTGATTACCAAGAGAACTCTCAGCCTATAGAGGTTTGGTTTCCTCCTATTTATAGAGGCCCCCTGTAAACCATAATCGATCTTGCCCTATTGGTTATTGGATCTCCATCCAATTACCCAAGTCTCTTGGATTAGTGGGTCTCTACCCAATAATCTCTTATTAGCAATTATTGGATCTCATCTTAGGATCCAATAATTCAGGGGCTTAATGGATATCCAATAAGTTAAGGGGCCCAGCGGATATCTCATATCCGAACCTCTACTCATCGTAACACCTAACATATGTGTGTGACCCTCTAGGCTCAATATCGAGCTGGTCGTGAGTCATACTTGTCAGAACTCTTTCTGACTTAGTGAATTATTATCTCTATAATAATTCACACAACTCATCGACTACGGACGTACTAGGCCACTACACCGCAGCCCCTAGACGATACAGGGGAATCTAATCCTTTGGACCTATCTATCCTTAGTTACCATGTATCTAAAGTCCCTCATTCATCTAATATCCCAGAGACCCTATACCGGGCATAGTGCTGTCAAGCCCATACGGTCTCTCCTTGAGTCTTACTCTTGTCAAATTCTCCCGGAGAATTCTTTCTCTCTCAATCCGAATAACCTTGGCCAAGGATTTGTTCAAGCAAGAATACATGGGATATTCCTCTCATGATACCGAGAGTGGATGATTCTCTATTGACACTTAATAGCCCTCGTAAGGTTGGCTACTACTCCCAATAACCGGCTATACTAGATCTGAAACTTTCCAAACCTATAAGTCCGATATCAAAGAGTGGAGTACTCATACAAGACATCCTTGGTGTCTCAAGTCTAAGGACCAGATACACTACTGGGACTACGGAATCGCTGTCTGACGTGAGGTATTAATAACCATCCAGCATTCCGTAGGTGCATCAATCAGTGAACTCATTCCCCAATGAGCACCTGCACTGTACCCTTAGTGTCCCCACACGAGTAGCTATGAGACCAGTCACCTCCATTATATGGACGGGTATATAGCACACCAATCTATCTGGTTATCTCAATGTTCTTCTCTAGTAACCTATGACTAGGATAATTTAGGGTCTGTGTTTAAAGGTGAATCGGTCTCATTATCGTGATCTCATCACGATCTGATTCCCAATGCATAGATCCAAGGACATCATAATATATGCAACACGCAAGTTAAAGTGATAAAATACCTAATATTAAGCAAAAAGAAAAGGTGCATATAAAGTCATAAGTACCATCACCTATGTGATTGGCTTGCAGGTCACATATGACTAGTAATGACCAGATACATTACTGGGACTATGGAATCACTATCTGACGTGAGGTATCAATAACCATCCAGCATTCCGTAGGCAAATCAATCAGTGAACTCATTTCCCAATGAGCACCTGCATTATACCCTTAGTGTCCCCACACGAGTAGCTATGAGACTAGCCACCTCTATCATATGGATAGGTATACAGTACACCAGTCTATCTAGTTATCTCGATATCCTTCTCGAGTAACCTATGACCAGGATAATTTAGGGTCTGTATTTAAAGGTAAATCGGTCTCATTATCGTGATCTCATTACGATCTGATTCTCATTGCACAGATCCAAGGACATCACAATATATGCAACATGCAAGATAAAGTGATAAAACACCTAATAATACACAAAGAGAAAAAGTACATATCAAGTCATATGTGTCATCACTCATGTGATTGGCTTGTAGGACATATATGAGTAGCAATCTCCCATTTGACCTAAAGCCAATCACCAATATGTCTGATCCCCATCAGATCTCTATGACGCTCAAAGACAATCTGAGTCAATGGCTTTGTTAGTGGATCTGCAATGTTATCTTGGGATAGAACTCTTTCCACTACTACATCTTTTCTGACAATAATATCTCTTATCAAGTGGAACCTCCTCAGAACGTGCTTTCACTTCTAATGAGACCTAGGTTCCTTTGCTTATGCAATTTCCCCGTTATTATTGCAATATAAGGGAATCGACTCCTTGCTGCTTGGGACGACTCCTAGATCTATGATGAACTTCTTCATCCAGCCTCCCTCCTTTGTTGCCTCTGCCGCAGCAATGTATTCCGCCTCTGTGGTCGAGTCAACAGTAGTATCTTGCTTGGAACTCTTCCAGCATACTGCTCCTCCATTCGGGGTGAACACATACCCTAAATTAGACTTGCTATCATCGACATCGAACAGGAAGCTTGAGTCCGTGTAGCCCTCAACCCTGAGGCTACTACCTCCATATACTAGTAAAAGATCCTTAGTCCTTCTCAAGTACTTAAGGATACATTTTATTGCTTTCCAGTGCTCCAAGCCTAGATCTATCTGATATCTGCTCATGACACTCAGAGCATATGCTATATCAGGCCAGGTACATAGCATAGCATACATGATAGATCCTATCACTGAGACATATAATATCATATCCATGTGTGCCCTTTCTTCAGGAGTCTTTGGGGACATACTCCTAGAAAGTGATATTCCATGTCTCATTGGTATGAGACCTCTCTTAGAATTTTCCATGCCAAACCTTTTGACAATGGTGTCTATGTACCTGGACTAGGACAAACCAAGCATCCTCTTGGATCTATCTCTATAGATCCGTAACCCCAATATGCAGGATGCTTCCCCTAAGTCCTTCATGGAGAAGTGCCTAAATAATCAAGTCTTTACTGTGGGGAGCATTCCTACATCATTCCTAATGATCAAGATGTCATCCACATATAATACCAAAAAGGTGATAATGCTCCCACTTACTTTCCTGTATACACAAGGTTCATCTTCGTTCTTAACGAAGTCATAAGATCTGATCGCCTCATCAAATCTTATATTCCAACTTCGGAAAGCTTGCTTCAGTCCATAAATTAACCTAAGCAACCTGCACACCTTATCTGGGTCATTCCAAGGCACGAATCCCTCAGGCTGTATCATATACACCTCTTCCTCAAGGTTGCCATTGAGGAATGTGGTTTTGACGTCCATCTGTCAGATCTCATAATCATAGTGTGCTGCAATAGCCAATAGAATTCGAATGAATTTTAGCATGGCTACAGGTGAGAAAGTTTCATCATAGTCAACACCTTACCTTTGATGATACCCCTTAGCCACTAGCCTTGTTTTATAGGTCTCTACCTTTCCATCTACTCCAATCTTCTTTTTGAAGATCCGCTTATAGTCAATGGGTACAATACTCTCGGGTGCATTAACTAGGTTTCAAATCTTGTTGGAGTACATAGAATCCATTTTTGAATTCATGGCTTCTTGTCATTTCCCGAAGTCTATGCTCATAATAGCCTCCTCATAGGTCTGAGGATCAATATCCTCAACATCCTCTCCTCTGATATGTCCCACATATCTCTCAGGAGGATGGGATACTTACCAGACTTACGTAAAGTTGAAACTTGTGTGCTAGGTACCTAAACAGACTCTAGCTGTGGAATGGTACTTGAGCTAAGTTCTCCAACCTCTCTCAACTCTATCGTGTTACCATTGTCTCCACCAAGAATGTGTTCCTTCTCAAGGAACACTGCTCTCTTGGCTACAAAGACCTTTTGGTCTTCAGGGTGATAGAAATAATACCCACAAGATTCCTTGCGGTACCCACGAACTTGCACCGTTCCGTCCTGGATTCCAACTTGTCAGGATTGTGTCTCTTGACATGGGCATGGTAGCCCCAAATCTTAACAACCTTAAGATCGGGCTTATTCCAATTTCATATCTCATATAGAGTAGACATCACTGACTTAGTTAGAATTCTGTTTAGAAGGTAAGCTGCGATCTCTAGGGCATATCCCCAGAATGAGATGGGTAGGTCAGTGAAACACATCATGGAACGCACCATATCTAATAGTGTGTGATTCCTCCTTTCTGATACACCATTAAGCTATGGTGTATAAGGAGGTGTCCATTGGGATAAAATTTCATTGTCTTTGAGGAACAGGGTGAATTCTGTACTCAAGTACTCACCTCCTCGATTTGATCGAAGGGTTTTAATACTTTTTCCTGTCTGGTTCTCCACTTGTTTCCTCTTAGACTCACTTACACTCATGATATGTGAAGCTGTATCTAGCATAAATAAACCATTATACAATGTTCTTCTCATGATGATCTCATCATCTAATATTATTAAACAACCAGTGTTCTCAAAAAATAATTTATATTCACTAATTGTCAAACATGAAATGGAAATAATATTTTTGATAATAGAAGGAACATAATAGCATGCATCTAATGCAATAATAGCTCCACCAGGTAGATGTAAGGTGACCTTGCCAAAAGCCACTACAACAACCTTTGTTCCATTGCCCATTTTAAGGTCTATCTCGCCTCTATTCAATCTCCTAGGTTTTGCCATAACCTGCAACGAATTACAAATATGATAAGCACTCCTGGTATCCAATACCCATGTGTTATTATAAGATTCTGACAAATGGAGACTGATCATGAATGTACCTGAAGCTTCTCCAAGCTTCTGTTTCGCCCTCTCTGCAAGGTACTCTTTGTAGTTCCTCTTCTAGTGCCCATCTTTGTCGCAGTGAAAGCACTGGTATTTGTCCTTTGTTGGGTCTTTCTTGGCAACCTTTGCCTAACCCATTTTACCTTTGCCCTTTTTAAAGGAATTCTCAGGCTTCCTTTTCTTTTTGGTCTCACCAGCATAGAGAACCAGCTTCTCTTTCTTGATGGTGCTCTCTGCTTCTCTCAACATATTGAGGAGCTCTGGGAGGGTCACCACAAGTTTGTTCATACTAAAATTCATTATGAACTGAGAAAAGGAATCAGGTAGAGACTGAAGCACAAGATCCACACACAGGTTATCCTCTAGGACCATTCCTAGACCTGTAAGTTTCTTGA
This sequence comes from Musa troglodytarum, assembly GCA_023547065.1. NCBI lineage: Eukaryota > Viridiplantae > Streptophyta > Magnoliopsida > Zingiberales > Musaceae > Musa > Musa troglodytarum. The sequence goes on from CP097503.1 coordinate 6,632,471, forward strand.
TCCACTCAATCATCTTAAGAACATGATTTTGAACCGGTGTCCCCTCAGTCATTCTGGCACGGAAAAGACTCTTTGATATCTCATATCGTTGAGTTCTTCCCTATTCCTCAAACAGTTTACGGAGATGTAAGAGTATGGAATTAGCATCCACATTTTCATGTTACCTCTGTAACTCAGTAGTCATAGAGGCTAACATATAACACTGAGCAAGAGCAGAATCATTTATGTACTTCATATAACGAGCGATCTCATGCTCGCTTGCCCCTTCATCGGGCGTAGGGATCACTATTTCAAGGACGTACGTGATTTTCTCCGCCGTGAGAACAATTCTCAAGTTGCGAAGCCAATCCGTATAATTTGGACCAGTGAGGTGGTTGGCATCAAGTATATCACGTAAAGGATTTGAAAGCGACATTTTCTGAAATTAAAGATGTAGTAGAAATAAATAACATGTAGACTTTGTAAAAATTAAATAATTAAGATAAGGACTTCTATCTTAATTTAATCCCACTAATTTTTCGCGAGACACACAACACCCTCCGGTATGTGAATCGGAGTCCCCCGGCGGATCTCTAGTGGGGATCGAGATCCAATCGGCATCTTAACGTAATCTCGAGGGACTCGACCAATCACGTTAAGCCCGTAAAGGTAGGCAACTCTTGTCAATCACAACTTCTTGTAATTCCCATCTTGTTCGGCCTCCAAACCACCATGGCCTCAAGGGACTCGACCAACCATGATGTTCGGTTAAGTCTTCACCATCGTTACAAGATGAGTCTGATTCGGTTATATACTCTCGATGGACTTGATCAAGCATACCATATCCTCAGATCACCGGTGATATCTCTATGTCGTAGATAAGATAGCGAAACGCAATATAGGTGAGTCTCGAGGGACTCGACCAACTCAACCTACACCGGGGATTGGTTCCTAGCTATAACGATGGAAGGCCACGTGTGTTAATCTAATTGCCTCATGTTTACCGACTTAATATTATTAATAAAGAGGATTTTGATTTGGTCTCCTAACATAATGTGTCTCACACACACACACACATATATATATATATATATATAATATATAATATATAATATATATATATATCTACATCGCATGCAAATATATATATATCTAGTAGGTATATAACCAATCATACATCACATGAGCAATCACACCATATGATCATGGACCATATCCTAATGTGATCAAGCCCGAGCCTATGGGCCCAATCACTCACATCAAGATCTATGTGTGCTTCGGCGCATCTCCATGCCCTGTGATCACCCTTCTTGCTTCGTCGATTTCGTCGGCATCTCAACACATCTCCATGCATCGGATCGTCCGTCTCGACCTCGTGGGCCCCGCTACCACTACGTCTCCTCATGTAATTACAACATAATTACAGGCACGTAGGCCCGACAATAAATTAGATAAATAGAGGCTCGTAGGCCCCAATAATAATAATCACATATACACACATCACATCACAGGTCCATGGTCATATGTCCACATTATACATCACATGTATATGTTATTTTATAGGACTACTAGATAAAAAAAAATAATAGTTAATTAAACTATTTAATTAACATATATTTTTCTAAAATCAGAGACATAGAAAAAATTTAATTAGAATTTTAAAATTCCTAGGTATTTTAGTCATTCTATCAAAAGAGACAAAAAATCAGAATTTGAAATTCTAAGGGGCAAACCGTCAAGGCTCAAAACCTAATACCTTCTTCGCTCGGGCGGCACATCGCGCCGGGCGCACGCTTCTCGCCATGCGCGCAGTCGCAGTACCAGTCTGGGCGGGCGACGCCGCCGCGGGTTGGCCGCGGTGGCGTTGCTCTTGCTGGTTAGCCACGGCGGGTGGCGCGCTCGCTAGGCGGGTGCAGCGCCGGCTACCAATGGTACCATGCTTCGCGCGTACTTTCGCCTACGGCCGCAGCTGGTACAACCATCCAAATTTGGTAGTACCATTGCTAGAAGCGCACTGATTTCACGCAGCCGTTGGCGCAGGGTACCGCAGCACCCATCGGCGGCCCTTAATGAGCCTCACCGTCCGCAAATCAGGCCTAATTAGCTCGCAAGGTAACCAGTCTCATTATCATGGGCTCACCTGACTGTCACTGTAGCTGCATCCAAGGACATCATAATATTCAGCGCTGAGAAACATCGCTGCACGACAAAGCGCCATCACCGCGCTTCCTTCGCCTATAACTAATACACGCATTGACCCAGATTTTGCATGAACCAATTACGTGATCTATGATTTAATACAACACACGCTAGGAGAACATGTTAGAAGATCCATCTTCGATCAAGATACTGGTAACAACTATGAGTTCGTGAGTAGCCACTGAAGAGCACTGCGCAAATCATCAAGGGAGTCGACATCACAGTGTTGGGAAATCCTAGAGGCGAGACCATGCACAAGCCGAAGAATAGGAAAACAAAACCCCAGATTTCATAGAAAGATTCTATTATCAGGCGAAGATCGCACATACAAAATAAATCCAGAAACTGCATGTAAAAGAAAGATAGCACTGCGAGATCAGATATCCCTGTAATTCCTGCCAGATCTGGGCGAGAGACATGAGTTTTGTTCAAGCCCTCCTTCTCTAGCGGTATCCACACATGACACAGGATTGCGCACTTACGCACCTCCTCTCTAGGCTTTTGATTTGAGAGAAACAATGAAGGTGGCTACCAAAACCCTCACCATAGAGCCTTTTGGTTTCCTCTTCCTATTTATAGAGGCCCCTAAAAATCCTAATGATCTTTTGCTCTACTGCATTTGGAGATCTCCATCCACCATTACTCTAAGCCTCGAGATTAATGGTCTTTACCTGAATAATTTCTTTATTAGCAATTATTGGATCCTCACATTCTTAGATCCAATAATTCACCAGGGCTTAAATGGATATCTAATAAGATAGGGTTCTAACGATATCTCATATCCGAACCCCTACTCGCCGTAACACCTACCATATGTAATGACCTCTGTGCCCAAATATCGAGTCAAGCAAGTGAGTTATACTTATCCTAACTCCTTCTAATATAGTGACCATTATTTTCTCCATAATAATTTACCTGTCATCGACTATGTGACGCATTCAAGGCCACTATGCCATGGCTCCCTAGATGATACAGGGAATCCAATCCTTCGACCTTATCTCGTCCTCGCCAATTACTATGTATCTATAATCTCTCATCCATTTATCAACTGTCCCAGAGACCTTATACCGCATGTGTCAAGGCTTAATCACTGCCTCCTACTAGTCTCCTGAAGTCTCTTGTCCGGACTTCTCCGGAGAATTTCTTTCTCTCAATCTGAATAACCTTGGCCAAGCAAGGATTTGCTTCAAGCAAGAACACATGATGATATTCCTTCTTATGATATCGAGAGCGTGATTTATCTTCAGGTCGACACTCACAGTCCTCGTGAAGGTTGGCTATCACTCCCAATGACCTCTACCATGCTAGATTGCATATGGAACTTTCCAAAACCTATAAGTCTCTAGTATCAAAGAGTGGAGTACTTATATGATATCCTCGTGTCTTAAGTCTAATGACCGTATTAACACTACTGGGACTACTGGAATCGCTTCTTCGACGGGAGGTATCAACAATAACTATCTAGCATTCTCAGTATTTAATGAATTAGTGAACTCATTCTCCAATTAGCACCTACACTGCATCCCATAGTGTCCCCACACGAGTAGCTACGTAGGACCAGCTACCTCCATCATATTTAACGGTATACAAAGACACTAGCCTATCCGGCTATCTCGGAGGTCCTTCTCGAGTAAATCCTATGACCAGATAATTTAGGGGTCCTGTGGTTTAAAGGGTGACAAATCTGGCCTCATTATCGCATCTCATCACGATCCAATTCCCACTGCACAGGGATCCAAGGACATCACAATATATGCATCCATAAGATAAATTTAGATAAAATGCCTAATAATCATAAGCAAAGAAAGATCGATGCAAATACTGGTTACAAGTAATCACTCATGGATTGGCTTTGTAGGGCACCTATAACGATCAGCAAATAATCGCTAACGGTAACACCGCCGTACTGGTGCTACCACCTGCACCATCTGGGAAGTTGTTCGCTAGATGAACGCCACCCGCTAATGACAGATGCGGCCCTGCAGAAGCCAATCACACGAGTGATGGCAATTTGTGACTTGATATAATTTCCTTTCTCTTGACTTATTATTAGGCATTTGTAGTTCACTTTATATTTGCGTGTTGCATATATTGCGATGCCTGGACTGCAATTAGGTAACGAGCCAATCGACGCGATCCAAGATCACGATAATAAGACTGATCTACCTTTAAACGTGAAAACACTAAACAATAATCCTAGTCAGTAGGTTACTCAAGAGGTGCCACATCAAGAGCAACCGATAGACCGGTGCTGTCGTATACCCATGGCCATACGATGGAGGTAATTTGGTCTCATAGGTACTGTGTAGGTGATACTACCTAAGGATACAAGGCAAATGACTCATCGGGACCACGAAATCACTAATCGATCCGCCTCTAGTTCTCAATGTTGGGATGATTTAAATTAATACCTCACAGTCGCATATCGATTCCATGAGTCCCATAAGAGTATATCCGATCCCCGGTTAGACTACACATCAACTAAACATCATGAAAGATGTCCTGCATGAGTACTCCACCTTCGATATCGACTTATAGGTTCAAAAGCTCTCGCATCTAGCAACTAGTTATCGAGTGTTGATCAAGTCTAACCCACGAGGACTATTGTAGTATCAATAGAGGATCATCCGCTCATTATCAGCGAGGAATAGTCCCATGTATTTGGCCTATCAACAAATCGCCATTTGACCATAAGTTATTCCTGACGAGAGAAAAGTTCGATGAGAATCCGATAAGAGCAAGGACCTGAGCGAATTATAGGTTCGGATGTTATTCATGCCACTATATAGTCTCTAGATATTAGCTGGACGCAGGGACTATAGATACATGGTAAAACGAGATAGATAGGTCCAAAGGATTGGACTTCTTCTAAGTCAAACCAGAGAACGATATTCGATTGATATGTCCAATATCCAACGATCATGTCCACAACACATATAATGAAGCTTCACTAAGCCATGAGTTCCTGACAAGATATCGACTCACTGGGCCACCGATATTAGGCCCAGAGGGTCACATATACATGGTAGGTGCTGCTAACAGCAGAAAGAGTTCGCAGCAGATATCCGCTAGAGCCCCTATCTTATCGATATCCATTGGCTCTAATTATCGGGATCCTAAGACGAGATCCATACAATCTGCTAATATAGTCTTCGAATATTATCATGTAGGACCCACAAATTTACTAGGCTTGGGTTAACTAGATGGAGATCCAGATACCCAACAGGCATTAGATTCCATTAGGTTTAAGGGGGCCTCTATAACAGGAGGGATACCAAAGCTCTATAGGCTTCAGGGTTCTTTTGGTAGCCACTTTGCTCTTCTCCCTAGAGAGGTGCATCAACTCACTTCTACTACGTGGATAATTCACTGCTGTAGAGGAGGACGCTTTGACTTTTTGTATCATTTCCATAGATCTGTGAGGGATTCGTGAATATACGATCTCCTAGGTACTTTCTTTTACACATAGTAGTTTCATATAGCAGAGATTATTTGCATGCAGATATCCACTAGAGCTTCGCTATCGCATTTACGATAACCTTACCAGAAATCTATGTGGTTTTGTTTTTTGTTCTTCCGATACGCATGTAGATATTGCCCCAATATAGGAGTTTCCCAACACCACCGCCATTGTTAGGATCGAAAGGCTACACTAAGAGGGGGTGAATTAGTGCAGCGGATAAAACGATAGATTTTAGCGACGATTTTAATACAGTTAAACTGCACGATTGAAAGCAATGCTTTCGCTTAACCCGAAATCGATTTTGCATTTTAACTTAAAGCACGCGCATCAAAGATGAAAAGGGAAGTGAGCACGTAAAGTAAAGGCTTGTAGCAAAGAAAGAGATAAAACAGAAATTCTAAACACTCACACAATCAAGACGTTAGTTGATGTATAGTGGTTCGCCAACAAGTGACCTACATCCACTCCGGCCTTTCTCCACGAGGCTCCTTCTTCCATTACCAAATCTCCTTCAAGGGGAAGGATCAAATACTCCCTCTTATAAACCCTTTTTACAAGTGGTCTAACACACTCTACAAGATTTCTCAAGGAGAAGAAGGAGGTGAACACTTAGCAAGAATAAGACTTTTCAAGACTTTTCAAAAGCTCAAAACCAAGATTCTAACTCTCAAAAGGGTTCTCTTTCAACTGAGAAAGGGGGGGTATTTATAGATCCAAAGTGGATTCAAAATTGGGCTCCAAATTTGAAATCAAATTTGGAGTTCTGCCTGGTGTCGAGGCGGTGTGTCACCGTTGATCGACGCATGGGCGGTACCATCGCCTAGGCGTGCAGTTACCGCTCCGCCGTGATCGAGCGCACGCCACCAAGCGTTCCACCGCAGATACAGAGCGGGCGGTATACGCCGTGCAAAGCAGAGATTACACTGCCATCAGAGCCGCCACAGAATGCCTACATGCCATGCTATAATGCCATGCACATAGCATGCGTTGGTGCTGTTTGGGCCAAAATCTTGGCCCAAACGGCGCCCAATGGCCCCTTCTTCAGGTTAAAGGATTAACACCTAATCCTAATCCAAATTAATATGCTAACTACGAAATTAAAGACATTCCTAAGCTATTACAAAGTTCGCAAGTCAAGTCTTCTTCCGTCGAGCTTCCAGCGAACTTCCGGCGGTCTTCCGACGATCCCTCGGAAACCATCCTACGGACTCCCGGCAAGCTCTCGGACTCCACGATGATTTTGGCGAGTTCCCCCGAGCTTCTTTGGCAAGCTCCGATCTTTCTTGGCAAGCTCCGCAAACTTCCGACGAACCTTCTGGCGAACTTTCGAAAACCCTTCAGTAAGCTCCCTACTGCTCTCGGCCGCCGCAAAGACTCCCAACGAATCTTCGGACTTCCATCGAACACTCGAACTCCCAATGATCCATTGCACTTGACTTCAACCCTTTGTTTCGCTTTACGTCTTCATCCTTATCGTAGTTACTCCTGCACATAAACAACAAACACTATACTTCGATCTAGACAATTATTACAACACGAATTGACATTCAGTTGCCCGGTACGTCATTGGTCGGCGCCTCGTCCGATCCTTCGGCACATCGTCCTCTCTTGCAGTCCGTTGCCCAATCGACGATTGACCTCCGTAATCCCAATATCCTTGGTGTAACATGCTCTTCTTGGCCCGATGCCCGACGTACGAAGCCTCCTACCGATAGTCGACCGAACCTCCAGCTCGACATCCAATATCCTGACGTGATCACCTCCGGCGCAACGTCAATTCCTCCAGCGTCAACTGTCTAATCTTGATCGAAAGTAGACCTGCGTAACTCAACACGCAGTTAGACCACAAATCACACTCAATTAGTTTCATCATCAAAATCCGAGATTCAACAATCTCCCCCTTTTTGATGATGACAACTAATTGATGACTGACGGAGTTAACCACAACTCCCCGGAGTTTAACCAAACTCCCCCTATCAATATGTCATTGATAGAATACTTGGATTATCCCAAATCCAAGCAACATTCATCACAATATTATGAGAATTGTCAAACCATCATGCAAATATATAAAATATTCAATACAAAGCATGAAGTCATCAATCTACTTCCCCTATGTCATCAACAAAAGGAGAAGTAACATCATAGCTAGTTTTCAAGAATATGCAAATCTTTACAACATACTAGCTATTTATCACATCATACAACATTTTTACAATACAACATCAAATAATACCATTCAATCATAGCAAGTTTCAAGGATGGACAATGATGGTAATTTTCACTTGCTTCTTGAGATGTGCAAGTAGGCACCTTGTTTCTCATGATAGCAATATTTGCATCCTTTGATATAACAATTCTTAGCTTCTCATGAAGTTGTAAAATAGGAATCAAGATGGCAAATTTTTGCAATGTTCGAGCTAAAAACTTTCTCCCTCTTTGTTAGCATCAAAAAGAAAGGGAGGATCAAATATTTCAAATAACCTTGCATGAGATTCAACAATAATTTGTAATAATAATAAAAAAAGTAAGCAATTTTGAAGAAGTGAAATTGAGCAATATTTTTGCCTCTCTTGAGATAGCAACTCTTACTTCTCAATGTTCAAGCTAGCAAAATTTTTCTTTGAAGCACAAGCTAGCAATAAATTTTCTCCCCTTTGATTTTATCAAAAAGAAGGGAAGAATACAATTCTTTTCCCTTTACATGAATGCTTCCATCATGACAAAATAATAAATTTCCATCATGAATTTTTAACATATCAAGTCATGAATTCAAGGGAGTCATAAACAAATCATGGTATAAGAAAATTTATAACAAGCAAGCAAGCAATAATGATAAGCTAGCATACTTTATGCATATACGCAAACTAGCTCCCTTTCAATTTTTCTCTTTGCAACTAAGTTTACCTTTTGTAAGCCATCAACTTTTGTTTGCAATGAGCTAGTAATTTTGTAAAATTTATAACATTTTAAAACTGTAAGCTCATGAGTTAAAAATAATGCAACTTTGTAATTTCTTTCTTCTCATTTTGATAAGTACAAGTTTTGCTTTTTGCAAGTTCTAGCTAGCTATGTTTGCCACTTTCACTTGTGATACATAAGCTAGCAAGCTAACTCCCCCTTTGTCACTATCAAAAAGAAGGGATGAATAATATTTCAATGCAATAATTTTGCATCAATCAATATTTCAATTTTTTCTAAGATGCATACAAGATGGTATTAAAACATGAGAAATCATGTCATGAAGGATATCAATATGTAAATTCAACAAGAATCAAAACCAAAAGATATCATCCATGATTTATTACTTTTCATTTTAACAAGATCTAGATTCATATTTATTAATTTTTAATTCAAGATAAATGTCATACAACCAAGAATCATGATATATGAAAAGCATATCAATATTAAGGATCAAATCATGATTAAAGTGCTAACATATTTTCTTTTCATTCATTTTAAGCCATGATAAAAGAATAAATCAATGATTCAAATATTAAGCACAATTTTTTTCAAATTTTCAATCATTACATAAGGCATTTGAGGAAGTATTGAAAAAAAAAATCAATTTTAGCATATAATGTTTCAATCTTCAATCTTGAGTCATGAATCCAAAAGTCATAAATCAAAAGGTTCATGAATCATTTTGACAAATCTCCTTTTTAGGAAATAACAAGTGGAAGTCTTAGGAGATCAAACACAAGATCTTGATTCATACATAAGAATTTTTTATCAAGATCATATTTCATAAGAATCACGACACGAATTCATAAAAATTCAAGTATTAAATTCCGAGAAACCAAAAGACAAGTTATATTTCATTTAAAGAATTTTCTGTTGATAAGATGGAAGGAGTATGGTAAAAGATCTTGATTTATAAAGAGTTTCAAGTCATAGTTGTCAAGATCATGATTTCAATAAAATTTCTTTATAGCAAAATGAAATCTTTTAGAACTTGATTCAAGCATTAAATATGTCTTAACAAGTCATAATTCTAGAAGATTCAAGAATCATTAAAAGAAAAATCATTCAAGCTCAATTTATCAACTCAAGACTCATAATTAAATTATTATTTTTGAGATTAATAACATGAATAAAGTCATTACTGTATCATCAAAATCTCATTCATAATTCTAATGATTTATAAAATATCATAAATGAATTTATCACTTGCCTTTCATCAAAAATTGAAAATCAAACTTTATCATAAAAATTGTCAAGGCATAAATGCAACATATTATTCCAAGACATGAGATTTAATTTATCATGATAATATGTTTCATGTTTCAAAAGATGAGTATCAAATTTTAAAACCGCAACATGAGCTTGCCTTCAAGATATAATATCACAAAGTCATTAAGCATGATAACAAACTTCTAATATTTTTATTTTAATGATGATTTCATAATGTATGTTCAAATATTTATACGGAAGCCATCATTGTATAAATTTGAAATACAAGTTGTCATTTAGCCCATTAAGATCAAAAGCATTACACGTAAAGCATCATGATAGTGTAATTTCTCATTTTTTTTATGTGTTCCATTTCAAGTGATTTGCTCATATGAGTATACTCATGTTTTTCATATAGGTCCAAAGAGCATGTTTCAAGAGAAATCATTAAGATCGAAAACATGAGGCACATTTTTTAAAATATTCATCATATTTATTTTTATGAGATTCACAAGACTCATAACATGAATTCATTCATCTCAATAGAATGAGAAAAAATACATTTTCGTTTTAAGCAATTTGATGTGAGCATATTCAAAATTTTTATGAAAACATGTATCAAAATAAAACACAAGCTTAGTCATAAAATCACCAAATATGTAAAAATGATAGCACACTTTCAATTTTTATGTTAAAAGGCCATGTTCAAATTTTTGCCAAAATCATGCATCTATTTATAAACTTGAAAAATATGTTTCATCATCACAATATGACACTTTATTACTTCAAAAGCTCATGCATGATATAAAATCATCAAGCATTATATTTGGAGACAATGTAAACCATCAAGATACACATGCATGGATTAATCCTAAGCATTATCACAAATCTTGCATCATTCATATGTTTACTTTTCAAAAATACTATAAAGAAAAGCATAGTATAATTTCGAATTTTTTTTTAATTTCTAAAACACAAGAAAAGCATAAAAAAAATCCTACAAACTAAGTTAAGCATTCATGGAAATCATCAAGTAATTTCAAAATAATTCAAGGAAGTTAAGTTACTTACCTCATTGTCGAAGCCCATTAAAGCGTAGTTTGCTTCTTCTTTTCTTGATTCTTCTTTCCAAGCCTTCTTCTTCTTTGGTCTCTTTCTCTGTTCAAGTTTATTAGTGTTTTTTAATTTTTGTTTAATGAACTTGTTAACATTCATTGTTATGTGTTCAATGTCCTCATTGTCCTCATCACTTGAGTCATTACTCAAGTGGCATTTCATAGTTTAGAGTTCAAAAACCCTCTTGTTCTTTAGAAGGTTGTTCATGTTCATCATGTTTATCATATTCATCATGTTCCATTTCATAGGTCTTTAAGACCCAATGAGTTCATCAATAGAATAATTATTTAGATCCTTTGATTCTTGAATCGCCGTTATTTTAGGATCCCACCATTTTGAAAGGGATCTTAAGATCTTGTTAGTGAGTTCAAAATCTGAAAAACTTTTACCAAGACTTTTCAAGCTATTGACGACATCCGTGAAGCGGGTGTACATGTCGTCGATAGATTCGATTGGTGTCATTTGGAAGAGCTCAAAATCATGCAACAAGAGGTTTACTTTCGAGTCTTTAACTCTACTAGTTCCTCATGATTTCAAGAGTTCGCCAAATGTCAAAAGCCGTTTTGCACATAGAAATCCGATTGAACTCGTTCTTGTTCAAAGCGCAAAATAAGGCATTCATAGCCTTTGCGTTTAAAAAAAATGACCTTTTCTCCAAAACCGACCATTCATTCGTCGGTTTAGAGGAAGGTTGAAAACCATTTTCGATGATGTTCCACAAATCCAAATCCATTGAAAGCATGAAAACTCTCATTCGAGTTTTCCAATATGTGTAGTCCGAACCGTTAAAGAACAGTGGATGAAAAACTGAAAAGCCCTCTTGAAAACCATTTAGAGCCATTTCTCACGGGTGTAAATCCGAAAGAGAAAGAACGTGGCTCTGATACCAATTGTTAGGGATCGAGTAGCACTAAGAGGGGGGGTGAATTAGTGCAGCGGATAAAACGATAGATTTTCAGCGATTTAAAATAGGCTTTGGAAACTTCGTACGAATGAATGCAACGTTTCGTTTGAACACAGAAAGATTGCGTTTTAACTTTAAAGCATACGTAATAAGATGATAAGGAAGTTGAGTAAGTAAAGTAAAGGCTTGCAGCAAAGTAAAACAGAAATTTAAACACTCACACAATCAAGACGCAGCGATGTAGAGTGGTTCGCCAAAGTGACCTACATCCACTTCCAAGCCTTCTCCGATGAGGCTCCTTCTTCCACTACCAAATCCTTTGAAGGGAAGGATCAAATACCCTCTTTACAACTCTTTACAAGTGGTTCACACTCTTACAAGATTTCTCAAGGAGAAGAAGGAGGTGAACACTTAGCAAGAACAAGACTTTTCAGACTTTTCAAAGCTCAAAACCAAGATTCTAACTCTCAAAGGTTCTCTTTCAGTGAGAAAGGGGGTATTTATAGATCAAAGTGGATTCAAAATTGGGCTCAAATTTGAAATCAAATTTGGAGTTCGATTACAGGTGTCAGGCGGTGCCACCCTGTCGATCTATTGGCGAAGTCTTGGGAAGCGATACCACCGCCTTAGGCGGCGATGCCGCTCGCGGTAGTCGGTGCGCTTGATAGCGGTGCTACCACCTAGGCGGCGATACTACGCTACGCTCTGATCTACGATAACTGATGCATGCCGCGTAGCATGCGTTAGTGCTGTTTGGGCCAAAATCTTTGGCCCAACGAAGGCCCAATGGCTTCTTGGGTTAAAGTTAACACCTAATCCTAACCCAAATTAATATGCTAACTACGAAATTAAAGACATTCCTAAGCTATTACAAAGTCCGCAAGTCAAGTCTTCTTCCGTCGAGCTTCCGGCGAACTTCCGGCGGTCTTCCGATGATCCCTCGGAAACCATCCTACGGACTCCCAGCAAGCTCTCGGACTCCATGATGATTTTGGCGAGTTCCCCCGAGCTTCTTTGGCAAGCTCCGATCTTTCTTGGCAAGCTCCGTGAACTTCCGACGAACCTCCCGGTGAACTTCCGAAAACCCTTCGGCAAGCTCCCTACTCGTTCTCGGCCGGTTCCGAGCACTCCCAATAAATCTTCGACTTCCATCGAACACTCGAACTCCCAATGATCCATCGCACTTGACTTCAACCCTTTGTTTTGCTTTACGTCTTCATCCTTATCGTAGTTACATAAATAACAAACACTCTACTTGATCTAGACAGTTATTACAACACGAATTGACATTGATTTGCGATGCGTCATTGGTGGCGCCTCGTCCGATCCTTGACATCGTCCTCTCTTGCGGTCCGTTGCCCAATCGACGATTGACCTCCGTAATCCCGATATCCTTGGCGTAACACGCTCTTCTTGGCTCGATGCCCGACGTACGAAGCCTCCTGCTGATAGTCAACCGAACCTCCAGCTCGACATCCAATATCCTGACATGATCACCTCCGGTGCAACGTCAATTCCTCCAGCGTCAATTGTCTAATCTTGATCGAAAGTAGACCTGCGTAACTCAACACGCAGTTAGACCACAAATCACACTCAATTAGTTTCTTCATCAAAATCCGAGATTCAACAATGGTATCAGAGTGGGACAGGCACACATAGAAATACTTAGCATGCAAACGTGGGGGACCTAGCAGGGCTGCATTGAGGGCAGCCAACATGCACGACCGTTTGGAAACAGACATGGAGTTATAGGGGAAGGAGTCGCTCAGAGGAGCGGGCATCTAAGGATGGCATTCAGAGGGATGGCCAACCCTGCGCGTAAGAGGCACCACGAGGACATACAAGCTAAGAAGAATTGCATAGCACACAATGGTTAGGATGGCTGAGTTTGGTGGACACTTGTACAACATTTCAGTTTGTAGTGGACCAATTTTATACCTTTGTTATGCAACCATTCTGAGTTTGTGATGTCCATGGGTAGAATTTGCATTGGCTATAAAGTGTTTGCTGAAAGGGTTGCTTGTGGATCCCATGTGAAACGCTTTCTCTGTCCCATCTTCTCTTCTGCAGGTCCTAAGGGATCGTAGGAGATTTTGGGAAGGCTGACCTTTGCGGACTGACACGCAATGGTGCCGCATGGCTTAGGCAACACCAGCTAAGTCCGTGACAGATGGTATCAGAGCGGGACAGGCACACATAGAAATACTTAACATGCAAACGTGGGGGACCTAGCGGGGCTGCATTGAGGGCAGCCAACATGCACGACCGTTTGGAAATGGACATGGAGTTATAGGGGAAGGAGTAGCTCAGAGGAGCGAGCATCCGAGGATGACATTTAGAGGAATGGCCAACCATTCGCATAAGAGGCACCACGAGGATAGACAAGCTAAGAAGAATTGCATAGCACACAATGGTTGGGATGGCTGAGTTTGGTGGACACTTATACCACATTTTAGTTTGTAGTGGACCAATTTTATACTTTTGTTATGTAACCATTCTGAGCTTGTGATATCCATGGGTAGAATTTGCATTGGCTATAAAGTGTTTGTTGAAAGGGTTGCTTGTGGATCCCGTGTGAAGCGCTTTCTCTGTCCTGTCTTCTCTTCTACAGGTCCTAAGGGATCGTAGAAGATTTTGGGGAGGCTGACTTTTGCGAACTGACACACAATGGTGCCACATGGCTTAGGCAAAACCAGCTAAGTCTGTGACAGATGGTATCAGAGTGGGATAGGCACACATAGAAACACTTAGCATGCAAACATGAGGGACCTAGCGGGGCTACGTTGAGGGCAGCCAACATGCGCGACCATTTGGAAACGGACATGCAGTTGTAGGGGAGGGAGTCACTCAGAGGAGTGGGCATCCGAGGATGGTATTCAAAGGAATGGCCAACCCTTCGAGCAAGAGGCACCACGAGGATAGACAAGCTAAGAAGAATTGTATAGTGTACAATGGTTGGGATGGCTGAGTTTGAGTAGTGGCTTGACGTTGGCACCCAAACTTGACAGTGCTCAAGGCAAACGGGGCGCTTGGCAAAAGATGAGACCGTGCAAGGTGGAATGGGTTGTTCAGCGATCGAAGGAGTTGTGCAAAGCTCACAAATGTGAGGGGAGTTGCAAACTCAAGGAATTCGATACTTATACAATGGCTTGTATACGGGCGATGGACTGTCCATGGCTATCCCAAGGCGACCGAAGGTCGGCACCATAGAGCATTGAAACTTTCTCTTCGACATGAGTAGGATACGTTCGTAAGAGGCTGAAGTGTGCAGTAGGTTCAGCATGTTGCTAGACTCAAAGGGGTGCAGTGGGAGCTGTATTGGCGAAGAGTCACAATCTAGCAGATGCATTTACGGAGGCAGAACAGTGCACCATTTGTTCAACAAGACGAAGTAGTCCAAGGGGATGGTGATCTCCAAACCTTCTAGAGGGAAGAATGTGAAGAGCGAAGTTGCTCCAACGGGGTAGATATCCAGGAGGATAAGTCTCGACTCTCCAGAGGAAGAATCATGTGTAACAGACTGCACACGTTGAGGAGTACATCAAGATAGCTCGATGGATCGAGCGAGTGATGAGGAATCGTTGCATGATCTTGCAAGTGGCAATACGTTGGTGGACGTATAGCGAGATCAAGTGGGGGAGCAACCCAAGACAACACAAAGTGAAGGCACACTTGGAGCCGATATGGAGATTAGACTTAACAGAGGGCTGACCTGTGAAATGGTGGGCGTGAGGACTACCATTAACTCTATGAAAATCGAGAAGCGGAGCAACTTGGGGATAACTTGGTGAAACACCCAAGCCACATGAATGGAGTGGCATAGAAGATAAAACATGGAGTGGGAGCTTGGTGTTGAATCTCAGATTTTAATGATAAAATTAATTGAGTGTGATTTGTGGTCTAACTGCGTTTTAGTTACATAGGTCTACTATCGATCAAGAGTAGACAGTTGACGCTGGAGGAATTGATGTTGCGCCGGAGGTGATCACGCCAAGATATTGGATGTCGAGCCGGAGGTTCGGTCGACTATCGGCAAGAGTCTTCGTACGTCGGGCATCGGG
Organism: Musa troglodytarum; assembly: GCA_023547065.1. Lineage (NCBI taxonomy): Eukaryota > Viridiplantae > Streptophyta > Magnoliopsida > Zingiberales > Musaceae > Musa > Musa troglodytarum. The sequence continues at coordinate 6,648,366 of CP097503.1, forward strand.
CCAAGAAGTGTGAAATTATGCCATGGATATCAAGGTTGCAAAGGTCAACCGTCGATTGGGCAACAAGCCACTAGAGAGGACGATGTGCCGAAGGATCAGATGAAGCGTCGACCAATGACGTGCCGGGCAACTGAATGTCAATTTGCGTTGTAATAACTATCTAGATCGAAGTAGAGTGTTTGTTGTTTGTGTGCAGGAGTAACTACGAAAGGGATGAAGATGTAAAGCGAAACCAAGGGCCGAAGTAAAGTGTGATGGATCGTTGGGAGTTCGAGAGTTTGACGGAAGTCCGAAGATTCGTTGGGAGTGCTGCCGGAACCAGTCGAGAACGAGTAGGGAGCTTGCCGAAGGGTTTTTAGAAGTTTTCCGGAAGGTTTGTCGGAAGTTCGCGGAGCTTGTCAAGAAAGATCGGAGCTTGCCAAAGGAGCTCGGAGAAACTCGCCAAAATCATCGTGGAGTCCAAGAGCTTGCCGGAAGTCCGCAGGATGGTTTCCGAGGGATCGTCGGAAGACCGTCGGAAGCTCGACGGAAGAAGACTTGACTTGCAAACTTTATAATAGCTTAGGAATGTCTTTAATTTCATAGTTAGCACATCAATTTGGGTTAGGATTATGGGTTAATCCTTTAACCTAAGTATGGGCCCATTGGGCCTTGTTCGGAACCGGTTTGGGCCAAGTTTTCGATCCAAACCAAATGTAGATTTGTGCTGGGCGATGGAGCCCAGCAGCCAATGTGCCCAGCAGCATGTGTGCATGCATGCATGCATGCTCGGCTATGTGCATGCATGCTGGGCGATTGCACCGCCAGTAGCATGCGTGCTGCTACGTGCATGCATGCTACGTGCATGCATCGTAGCACCGCCAACAGAGAAGCACCCAGCATGCATGCATGCACGTGCATGCTCGCTGTAGCTGTGCATGGATCACCTACGTAGTAGTCGCCTATAGCCGTCTTGCTGTAGCCGGTAGCCAGATTCAAATTTTTGGCTCCAAGTTTAGGCTCCAAATTTGAATCACTTTGAGGCTTATAAATACCCCTTCTTTCTCAGCTGAAAGGAGAACCCTTTTGAGAAGTTAGAATCTTAGTTTTAAGTCTCAAAAAGTCTTATTCTTGCTAAGTGTTCACCTCATTCTTCTTGTGAAATCTTATAAGAGTGTGAACTACTTGTAAAGGGTTGTAAGAGGGGTATTTGATCCTTCCCCTTCAAAGGATTTGGTAGTGGAAGAAGGGAGCCTCATCGGAGAAGGCTTCGGAAGTGGATGTAGGTCACTTTGACCGAACCACTATACATCGTTGCGTCTTGATTGTGTGAGTGTTTAAATTTCTGTTTTATCTCTTTACTTTGCTGCAAGCCTTTACTTTACTTACTCCACTTCCTTTTCATCTTCGTACGCATGCTTTAAAGTTAAAACGTAATCTTTCCGGGTTCAAACGAAAAGTTGCTTTCATCGTACGAAGTTTCCGAAGCTTGTTTTAAATCGCTGAAAAATCTATCATTTTATCCGCTGCACTAATTCACCCCCCCTCTTAGTGCCGCTCGATCCCTAACAATTGGTATCAGAGCCACGTTCTTTCTCTTTCGGATTTACACCCGTGAGAAATGGCTCTAAATGATTTTCAAGAGGGCTTTTCGATTTTTCATCCACCGTTCTTTAACGGATCGGACTACACTTATTGGAAAACTCGAATGAGAGTTTTCATGCTTTCAATGGATTTGGATTTGTGGAACATCATCGAAAATGGTTTTCAACCTTCCTCTAAACCGATGAACGAATGATCGGTTTTGGAGAAAAGGTCGTTTTCTTTAAACGCAAAGGCTATGAATGCCTTATTTTACGCTTTGAACAAGAACGAGTTCAATCGGATTTCTATGTGCGAAACGGCTTTTGACATTTGACGAACTCTTAAAATCATGCATGAGGGAACTAGTAGAGTTAAAGACTCGAAAGTAAACCTCTTGTTGCATGATTTTGAGCTCTTCCAAATGACACCAAGCGAATCTATCGACGACATGTACACCCGCTTCACGGATGTCGTCAATAGCTTGAAAAGTCTTGGTAAAAGTTTTTCGGATTTTGAACTCACTAACAAGATCTTAAGATCCCTTTCAAAATGGTGGGATCCTAAAATAACGACGATTCAAGAATCAAAGGATCTAAATAATTATTCTATTGATGAACTCATTGGGTCTTTAAAGACCTATGAAATGGAATTTGGTGAACATGATGAACACGTGGACCTCCTTCTAAAGAACAAGAAGGCTTTTGAACTCCGTACTATGATATGCCACTTGAGTGATGACTCAAGTGATGAGGACATTGAAGAGGACTTTGAACCTTTAATCGATCTTAATAAGTTCATTAAACAAAAATCTAAAATCAACAATGAACTTGAACGGAGGAAGAGACCAATGAAGAAGAAGAAGACTCACCAAGAAGAATCAAGGAAAGAAGAAGCAAACTACGCTTTAATGGGCTTCGACAATGAGGTAAGTAACTTAACTTCTTTGAATTATTTTGAAATTACTTGATGATTTCCATGAATGCTTAACTTAGTTAGTAGGAATTTTTTTTATGCTTTTCTTGTGTTTTTAGAAATTAAAAAATTTGAAATTATACTATGCTTTTCTTTATAGTATTTTTGAAAAGTAAAAATATGAATGACGATTGTAAGATTTGTGATAATGCTTAGGATTAAACCATGCTTGAGTATCTTGATGGTTTACATTGTCTCTAAACATGATGCTTGATGATTTTATATCATGCATGAGTTGTTGAAGTGATGTTGATCTAAAAACTTCTATCTTGGATTAATGGGTCTTAACCTTTTTTTTATGATGGAATTTTTAAATGATACATATCTTTTTGTAATCAATTATTAAAACATAACCCATAAATTTTACCAAATGAAAAAAATGTGATTTCAAAAATGTTGTGTATTACATTTGGACTTGATGATTTTCATGATGAAAATTATTTTTCAGATTTATAAAATGATGCATGATTTTACCAAAAATTTGAGCATCGATCATCTTGTTATAACTAATGTAAGAAAGAATTAAAATGATTTTGATGATATTTTTGTTTTTGAATATGATGCATGACATTTTCATATGAATTTGAACATTCTTATGAAAGATCAAATCACTTAAATTGAAACTCATAAAGATGAGAAAATGTATTATCATGATGTTTGATGCATATGATCTTGATGGATTTAATGACAAACTTATGTTTTGAATTTCTACAATGATGGGTTCCATATAAATGTTTGAACATACATTATGAAATCATCATTGAAATGAAAATACTAAAAGTTTGTTATCATGTTTAATGACTTTGTGATATCATATCTTGATGACAAACTCATGTTTTGGTCTTAAATTTGATACTCATCTTTTGAAATATAAACACACTTGTTTGAAACAAAATGAAACACATTAAATAATGTGTTGTTTTGACAATTTTTATAATGAAGTTTGTCTTCCGATTTTGAATATTTTGATTTGGCATATAAAGGCATAAGATATACTTATATGAAACATAAAGAAATTATATTTACTATCTTATCGAGATTAATGATTTCATGATATCTTAAGAATCTCAAAAATTATAGAAGTGATTTCGATGAATTGATTATGATTTGATAATTTGAACTTTTCTCTCATGTTTCAATACTACTTTGTATACTTCATGACTTGTTGATTGAAATAATGACGTAGACTTTTGATGTATCACTTGTCATGATGGCTAGCATTTTGAATCTCGAAAATAATTACTTCTTTTTATCATTTACTAAAGAGGAAAATAATTCAAGTTTATATCATTTGTGAATCTCACAAACTATGGTAATGATTTTGATGATTCGAACTTGAATGAGCTTTGTCATAATCCAAGTCTTGATATTTTGATATTTGATACTTGGAATTCTTATACATGAATCTAGTTACTCTTTGTGCTATATTTTTTCAAATGGATCATGAGCCTTGATGTCATATATTTCACGATCCTAGAAGTGATATGATTTCTTTGCCTTGTGTGGTAAATTGAATATTTGATTTTCTTTATGATAAATTATGAATCATGACTTGATCTATGAGATTGATATGCTTTTATATATCATGATTCTTGGTTGTATGATATTTATCTTGAATTAAAAATTAATAAATATGAATTTTGATCTTGCTAAAAGAAAATTATGAATCATGAATGATATCTTTGGTTGTGATCCTTGTTGAATTTATATATTGATATCCGTCATGACATGATTTCTTTGCATTGTTGTCTTATTTGCATCATGTAATGATTGAACAATTGATGTATATTTTTATTGATGCAAACTTTTAATTGATATGAAAATGGCTTGTATAATGATTGAAATTTTTAGCCATTTAGTCCTCCTTCTTTTGACAAAGACAAAGGGGGAGAAAATTGCTACCTTGCAATTTCACAAGAAGAAGAAGGATTGCTATTTTAAAGGATGCAAATATTGCTATCTTGACTATATCAAAAGAAGCAAAATGCAAAACTTCAGAAATTTGAAATGTTACATGCCTTTATGTTTGTATGTTTAAATGAAAAGTTAGCATATATGTTTAAAGTGATCATACATAATTGCTAGCTCATTGCAAACAAAAGTTGATAGCTTGCAAAGGTGAAACTTAGTTACAAAAGAGAAGAATTGAAAGGAAGCTAACTTGCGTGTCGCAAAGTATGTTAGCTTGCTTATCATTATTGATTGCTTGCTTATCATCTTTTTATCTCATATCTTGATTTTTGACTCCCTTGAATTCATGACTTAATATGCTAAAAATTCATATTGTAAATTTGTTATTTTGTCATGATCAAAGCATTGGCTATTTGTACTCCACTTTTTGACAAAACAAAGGGGGAGAAGAATTATTGCTAGCTTATGTATTGCAAAGAAAAATTTTGCTAACTAGAACATGCAAAGGAAGCAAAGAAAGTGCAACTTGCACATCTCAAGAAGCAAGTAAAAATTACCATCATTGCCCATCCTTGAAACTTGCTATGATTGAATGGTATGATTGGATGTTGTAATGCAAAGCTATGCAAAAATGTTGTATGATATGATTGATAGCTAGTATGTTGTAAAAACTTATATATCTTTTAAACTAGCTATGATGTAACTTCTCCTTTTTATTGATGACATAGGGGGAGAAGTAGATTGATGACTTCATGCATTGATTGAATATTTTATATATTTGCATGATGGTTTGTTGTTTTCTCACTACATAAATGAATGTTGCTTGGATTTGGGATAATCCAAGTGTTCTATCAATGGCATATTGATAGGGGGAGTTTGTGTTAAACTCCGGGGAGTTTTGGTTAACTCCGTCAGTCATCAATTAGTTGTCATCATCAAAAAGGGGGAGATTGTTGAATCTCGGATTTTGATGATGAAACTAATTGAGTGTGATTTGTGATCTAACTGTGTTTTGAGTTACGTAGGTCTACTATCGATCAGGAGTAGACAGTTGACGTTGGAGGAATTGATGTTGCGCCGGAGGTGATCACGTCAGGATATTGGATGTCAAGCCGGAGGTTCGGTCGACTATCGGCAGGAGGCTTCGTACGTCGGGCATCGGGCCAAGAAGTGCGAAATTGCGCCATGGATATCGAGGTTGCGGAGGTCAACCGTCGATTGGGCAACAAGCCGTTAGAGAGGACGATGTGCCGAAGGATCGGACGAAGTGTCGACCAATGATATGCCGGGCAACTGAATGTCAATTCGCGTTGTAATAACTATCTAGATCAAAGTAGAGTGTTTGTTGTTTGTGTGCAGGAGTAACTCGAAAGGGATGAAGATGTAAAGCGAAACCAAGGGCCGAAGTCAAGTGCGATGGATCGTTGGGAGTTCAAGAGTTTGACGGAAGTTCGAAGATTCGTTGGGAGTGCTGTTGGAACCAGCCGAGAACGAGTAGGGAGCTTTTCGAAGGGTTTTTGGAAGTTCGCCGGAAGGTTTGTCGGAAGTTCGCGGAGCTTGCCAAGAAAGATCGGAGCTTGCCAAAGGAGCTCGGAGAAACTCGCCAAAATCATCGTGGAGTCCAAGAGCTTGCCGGGAGTCTGCAGGATGGTTTCCGAGGGATCGTCGGAAGACCGCCGGAAGCTCGACGGAAGAAGACTTGACTTGAAAACTTTGTAATAGCTTAGGAATGTCTTTAATTTCGTAGTTAGCACATCAATTTGGGTTAGGATTATGGGTTAATCCTTTAACCCAAGTATGGGCCCATTGGGCCTTGTTCGGAACCGATTTGGGCCAAGTTTTCGGCCCAAACCAAATGTAAATTTGTGCTGGGCGGTGGAGCCTAGCAGCCAATGTGCCTAGCAGCATGTGTGCATGCATGCATGCATGCTGGGCTACGTGCATGCATGCTGGGCGGTTGCACCGCTAGCAGCATGCGTGTCGCTATGCATGCCGGCGTGAGCACCGCCAGCAGCCGGGTAGCACCGCCAAGAACACCAAGCAGATGCATGCATGCTACGTGCATGCTGCTATAGCCCGAGTACTATAACCCGGGTACTATAGCCCGCACTATAGACTATTATAGCCAGTGTGAGCACCGCTGGCTCAAGAGCACCGTGCTATCGCCAAGTGCCTCAAAAAGCAAGCCGTAGCACCGCTGGTGTGTCATCACAGATCGACAAAGACTGAATTCAAAAGATTCAAATTTTTGGCTCCAAGTTTAGGCTCCAAATTTGAATCACTTTGAGGCTTATAAATACCCCTTCTTTCTCAGAAAGGTGAACCCTTTTGAGAAGTTAGAATCTTAGTTTTAAGTCTTAAAAAGTCTTATTCTTGCTAAGTGTTCACCTCATTCTTCTTGTGAAATCTTGTAAGAGTGTGAACCACTTGTAAAGGGTTGTAAGAGGGGTATTTGATCCTTCCCCTTCAAAGGATTTGGTAGTGGAAGAAAGGAGCCTCATCGGAGAAGGCTTCGGAAGTGGATATAGGTCACTTTGACCGAACCACTATACATCACTGCGTCTTGATTGTGTGAGTGTTTAAATTTCTATTTTATATCTTTACTTTGCTACAAGCCTTTACTTTACTTACTCCACTTCCTTTTCATCTTCGTACGCATGCTTTAAAGTTAAAATGCAATCTTTCTGGGTTCAAACGAAACGTTGCTTTCATCGTACGAAGTTTCCAAAGCTTGTTTTAAATCGCTGAAAAATCTATCGTTTTATCTGCTGCACTAATTCACCCCCCCCCCCTCTTAGTGCCGCTCAATCCCTAACACTTGGAGCTTTCCTTAGACAAAGAGTCTAGGACATGAACTCTTGCAGAGGCACGAGCAAGATCATGTCGTTCCATTGTTTCTTATTTTGATAGTGCAGACTCATCTTGCATTGTGCCAAAGACGAAGGAAACTTTGAGGCACATGCACCTTATCTCGGTGAAGCATTTGACGAAGGAACTAAGGTGATACAGCTTGCAGAGGCGAAGTTGGTGTCAGAAGGCCTTGGCACGGGGCAAGAGGATGTAGAGGTAGGTACTCTTGAAGAATATACACAGTGTTGCTATTCTAGTTGCCATGAGGAAAGTGGTGCATAGCAGAGATTGTGCTAGTAGGGGTAGAGGCCCAGGATCCAGACAATGGTGCACCAATTTCTACGAAGTCAGGGGACTTCAAAGGAGCTGCTAGGCGATTGACTGTCCTAGAGCTATACTTCATCCGAGTGTGACCCGAGAGCGGGTGGACGAAGGTCGATTGCCAAAGGAGCAAACAGAATCGAAGCTAGCAGAGGCCTTGCGATATGTTGGCAGAGTCCACACATGGAGAGATCGCAGTTCGAGTTCATACCATAGGGATCAGAATGCAAGGAGATGTCACCAGGAGACAACATGATGCAACGGATCGTAATGGAATAGTTCGTGACAAGGCGACACACACAGTGAGTCCTGTGAGGGACCAGGTCATACGGAGGTATGATCGGGAGCATGACTGGGAGCTCCACTTCGGTGAACAACATGATGGTAAGAAGAGCTATGGATTCAAGCAGTGAATGCCATGGTACTGCCGAGGCGGGTCTTCCGTGCATACATCAAATGCTACATTAAATGGAAGCCTTGGGCATCAGCTTATGGGGGCTGTGCACTATCAAGGAAGAAGTTCAGATGCAAGTACCAGTGAGTCCCATGGGGGGACTGGATCATGCAGAGGTATGATCGGAGCGGCTGAAGAGTTGGACTGCTTCAGAGCTCACATTCGCTTAAGGGAGCCCGGCAAGTCAGAGGACAAGGCCGAGTAAGCGAACGTTGCGACCAATGAAGCTAAGGAGAACAGAAGTGGTGCAAGCCCTGCAACATGATGGCAGAGGCCATACATGAGAGTTGTAGTTTGTCTTTCCATTGACCAAGTGGAACTGCTCAGAGAACACAGAGGTGTTGAAGCAGGTGGTCGAAAAAGGGCGATGAAGCAATGATGAGTCCAAAGGGACTCAACTACCCAAAATCGAGCATCGGTTAGAATGGAGGTAGACTTAGAGGAGTGTCACAGTGCCACAGAGGCAGATCTACCAATCGTAAAGAAGGAATGCAGATGTGAGACAACAGATAGTAGTGCCATAGGTATGGCAACGCCATGGTACCGCAGAGGCAGGACTTCCGTGGAGTCATCGATCCCTTGCTCTATAGAGGGAGAGCACTTGGTCGTGATATGGGCCATGGAGGAGGAGAATGCAGTGGCAAACTCCATATACCATGACAAGGCTGAAGGGTAGAGGCCAAGGAACTTCGTAAGACCGGTGTCAATGGACTTCTCATCAAGAGAGCCGTAAGTGAAGGACTTCGGGTCGATGCAGGAGTGCTGGACCAAGGAATGAAGCAGGCAATATGCAGTGCTGTACCTTTGCTACTTAGAGGAGTATGCGATAGAAATGATGGAGAAGACGGTACAATCCCAAAGGTGACCAAATCTATCAAAGACTTGCTCCAAGTTGGAGTGACAACTTCTTGCATTCCAAAAATTCAATGGCATTAAGAAGGTGAATCATTGTACCTGACTCATTGTAAGGATTGCAAACACTTCAAGTGCTTCAGAAGTGTGAGCTAAGAGCAGGCAAAGTCTAGTAACCAGTTCAATGCACGAAGTACAACCTCGAGGAGGCGGGCGAAGTCAAGTAACCTTTGCCTTCTCACCTCTCAAGAGAATGGGCGAAACCGAGTACTCCAGCTCTCTTAGTTATCCAGCAGAGGAGCTTTGCATAGATTTGAAGATCCTTCAAAAAGACGAATGGAAGACAACAATTGTCAAGTCCTCACCAATGGTGATCAGTGCTACTAGGAGTAGATTGTCTGCTTCATTTCCCAACTGAATGCCAATCGAAAGCGGAAGTGATGCGAACCTACTTGGATGAGACAACTAAGTGGAAGAAGATTCGATGGAAAAATTTTACGGAGGAAGGACTTGGAAACTTCAAAGGTTGCAAGGTGATGCTCGTTAAAGCTCCAACAAGCATCTATCCAGTTCAAGAGATAAGAAAAATTTGAAGACTAGCGCATATCAAATAAGGTCTTTTCCTTCATCAGATGAATCCGCAAGAACCAACAAGGATCAACACAACTCTACCAACCCCACACCAAAGTCAGATTCATTGGCAAGTTGAAGCAGCATGGCAAATTAAAGTTTGACGACTCAACAACAATAAGCAGAGAACTGCTAGTTATAGGTGCCCTACAAGCCAATCACATGAGTGATTGCACCTGTAACACGCTGCGTCAATCTATTTGCTTATGATTATTGGCATTGTCTCACATTATCTAGATGTATATTGTGATGTCCCTGGATCTGTTCAATGGGAATCGGATCGTGATGAGATCACGATAATGAGACCGATTCACCTTTAAACACAGACCCTAAATTATCCTAGTCATAGGTTACTCGAGAAGGACATCGAGATAACCGGATAGATTGGTGTGTTGTATACCTGTTCATATGATGGAGGTAGCTGGTCTCATAGCTACACGTGTGGGGACACTAAGAGTATAGTGCAAGTGCTCATTGGAGAATGAGTTCACTGATTGATCCACCTACGGAATGCTGGATGGTTATTGATACCTCACGTCAGACAGTGATTCCGTAGTCCCAGTAGTGTATCTGGTCCTTAAACTTGAGACATCAAGGATGTCCTGTATGAGTACTCTACTCTTTGATACCGAACTTATAGGTTTAGAAAGCTCTATATCTAGTACAGCCGGTCATTGGGAGTGGTAGCCAACCTTACGAGGGCTATTGAGTGTCAATAGAGGATCATCCACTCTCGGTATCATGAGAGGAATATCTCATGTGTTCTTGCTCAAACAAATCCTTGGCCAAGGTTATTCGGATTGAGAGAGAAAGAGTTCTCCGGGAGAATCCGACAAGAGCAAGACTCGAGGAGAGACCATATGGGCCTGATAGCACCATGCCTGGTATAAGGTCTCGGGATATTAGATGGATGAGAGACTATAGATACATAGTAGCGATCGAGATGAGAGGTCCAAAGGATTGGATTCCCCTGTATCATTTAGGGGCCGTGGCGTAGTGGCCTAGTACGTCCGCGATCGATGAGTTGGGTGAATTATTATGGAGATAATAATTCACTGAGTCAGAAGGAGTTTTGATAAGTATGACTCATGGCCAGCTCGATATTGGGCCTAGAGGGTCACACACATATGGTAGGTATTGCGACGAGTAGAGGTTCGGATATGAGATATCCGCTGAACCCCCTATCTTATTGGATATCCATTAAGCCCCTGAATTATTGGATCCTGAGATGAGATCCAATAATTGCTAATAAGAGATTATTGGGTAGAGGCCCACTAATCCAAGAGGCTTGGGTAATTGGATGGAGATCCAATACCCAATAGGGCAAAAGATCCATTAGGGTTTTTTAGGGGGCCTCTATAAATAGGAGGGGACCAAAGCTCTATAGGCTGAGGGTTTCTTTTGGTAGCCACCTTCTGTTCTCCTCCCCCCAGAGAGAGAGATGCATCGTCGCAATCCCTGCCGTGTGGATACCACTAGAGAGGAGGACACTTGACTTCCTTCATCCTCTCCTACAGATCTGTCGGAATTCAGGGATATACGATCTCCCTAGGTATCTTCTTTTACACATGCATTTTTCGCGGATTTGTTTTGACGCACTGATCTTCACACGATGACAGAAACTTTCTATGGGAAATCTGAGGTTTTGTTTTCTGTTCTTCCGCTGCGCATGTGATGTCGCTCCCCCATGACGGATTTCCCAACAAGAACAACTAGGAGCCAAGGGGCGCATCGTAGTAGGAGCAGAAGATTGAAGATCTAGCAAAGGTAAGGAGTTATAGCGTCAATGATGGTTTCGATGAGGAAGTAGAAGGAATAAGTGGGAGAGAATGTCACGGACAAATTGTAAACAGCTTGTTCGGTGTAATGCTTCTGCGTGTCCGTATCCTTTTCGGTTTGTTCTAGCTTGTAAAGCTTGTAAAGGGCTTGCCAAAGGCTAAATGTCTCATTTAAGTGAGTTTGGTAGTCATTGTCGGCATATACATAAAGTGTACATCTAGTGGACTCTTGTACCATATTTTGGTCTGTAGTTGACCAATTTTATACCTTTGTTGTGCAACCATTCTGAGCTTGTGATATCCATGGTTGGAATTTGCATTGGCTATAAAGTGTTTACTGAAAGGTTTGCTTGTGGATCCCATGTGAAGCGCTTTCTCTATCCCGTCTTCTCTTCTGCAGGTCCTAAGGGATCGTAGGAGATTTTGGGGAGGCTGACCTTTGCGGACTAATACGCAATAGTGCCGCATGGCTTAGGCAAAACCAGTTAAGTCCATGATATTATGAAATTTGTATTGGCTTAGGAAATATCTTTAATTTCGTAGTTAGCACATAATTGGGTTAGTATTATGTGTTAATTCTTTAACCCTATTAGGGGCCAATTGGGCCCGGTATTGGATCGCTTTGGGCCAGGTTTAAGGGCCAACCAAGAGTTCTAGACACTGTTTGGCGGTGGCACCACCAGACTGGGGCGGTGGCACTGCCCAGGTCCAGCTTCCCAAGTAGTCTGGGGTGGTGGTACCGCCCTAGGGCAGAGTGCCTGGGCGGTGGCACCGCTGGTTGGGCAGTGGTACTGCCCAATACACTGACAGAAGCAAAGTGTCAGGCAGTGGTACCACCAGCACTTGGAAATCCGGGATGATTCAAATTTGAGAATCACCTTGAGGCCTATAAATATCCCTCCATCCATGGTTGAAAAACACACAATTGAGAATGAAAAAGAGGAAAAATTCTGTTGTAAACTTGAGAGAAATCCTCCCCTCAAACTCTAAGTGTTGGAAAAGTTCAAGAGAGGGGTGAGAGGCTTTGTAAGGGTTATCTCATAAGTTTGTCAAAAGGAGAGTGTTATAAAAGAGAGTCAATCCTCGCCCGTTGGAAGGAGGATACCTAGTAGAAAGCCGATCACCTCAAGAGAAGAGGATTCGGGAGTGGATGTAGGTCGTATGACCGAACCACTATAAAAATCTAGGTTTACATTTATATTCTTGTAATTTACATTTCTGCAAACTATCCTTTACTTCCTCTATTTCTTCTTCTTACAATTGGCTTCAAGTTTAAAGCATCATTCCTTTCCGGGTTCAAACAAAACATTGCTTTTATTCATATGAAGTTTTTCAAACTTGTTTAAATCACTGAATTTATCATAATTAACCACTGTACTAATTCACCCCCCCCCCTCCCCCTCTTAGTGTCGCTCTAGATCCCAACAGGGGGTTCTCGAGCTCTTCATGAGCATGGCATGTCATTTTGTATGTCATCAATGACTCAATGAGTTCTTTGAGAGGAAAAATTTTTAGGTCCTTGGTCTCTTGAATGGTCGTAACTTTTGGATCCTAACTCTTTGGAAGGGATCTTAAAATTTTAGTTACAAGTTTGAAATTAGAAAAACTTTTTCCAAGTGCTTTGAGTCTATTGACGATATCCGTGAAATGGGTGTACATGTCTCCAATGGACTTACTTGATTTCATCCGAAATAATTCATAAGAATACACCAAGAGGTTGATTTTGGACTCTTTCACTCGGCTAGTGCCTTCATAAGTGATTTCAAGAGTATGCCATATATCAAAAGCCGATTCACAAATCGAAATGATTAAACTCATTTTTATCAAGTGCGCAAAATAAGACATTCATAGCCTTTGCATTAAGAGCAAAAATCTTCTTCTCTGATTCATTCCATTCGTTCATCGAAAGTGAAGATTTTTTAAAGTCATTTTTAATAATATTCCAAAGTTTAAAATCTATGAAAATAAGAAAAATCTTTGTACGAGTCTTCCAATAGGTGTAATCCGACCCATTAAACATAGGCGAACGTGTAATTGAATAACCCTCTTGCATGCTGGAATACGCCATCTCTCTTGGGTTTTAAACCAAATGAGAGTGACCTAGCTCTGATACTAATTATTAGGATCTAGAGTGGTACTAAGAGGGGGGGTGAATTAGTGCAACAAATAAAAAAATATAAATTTAAAACGATTACCGAAAAGAGTTGTGCATTGAGAAGTTTCGATTCGACGAAAATGATTTCAGCAAAGTGATTCGAGTGAATAGGAAAGAAAATAGAGAGGAAGAGATCGAGAGATTGCAGCTTAGTAAAGATTGAAATACAGCAATTTAAAACTCACACATCAAGAGAAGTACGCAGTGATGTATAGTGGTTTAGTCAAATGACCTACGTCCACTTCCGAAATCTACTCCGATGAGGTTCCCAACTTCCACTATCAATTCTTCTTGAAGAGGAAGGACCAAGCACCCCTCTTACAAACTTTTACAAGTGGTTCACACTCTCTTATAGAACTTTTACAAATAAGACTTGGGAGGTGAACACTCAAGCTATCATATGTAGTTTTTCTAGACCTTTGACTCAGTTTTTATCATTTCTCAATGTTCTTAGTCAGCTAAGAAGTAAGGGATATTTATAGGCTCAATTGGCTTCATAATTGGAGCCAAAAAGAGTCACATTCCATATTTTCGAGTACTGGCGGTACCACCGCCTGGCACTGGTAATACCACCACTAGTTGACCCTGCTCTGTCAGTGTACTGGATGGTACCACTATCCAGTCTGGTGGTATTACCACCTGACAGGGTCCTCGAACTCTGTGGAGGGGCGGTACCATCGACTGTCAAGTGGTACTACCGCTGACAAGTGATAACTATCAACGGTACCACCGCTAACCTGGGGTGGTGCCATCGTCCTAGTCTGGTGGTGTCACCGCTAGACATGGTCTAGTACTACTGAATGGGCTCTGAATCTACCCAATTCAGTCCAATTAAGATCCAATTGGCCCTTACTAGGGCTAATTATGATTATCACCTAATCCTAATCCTAATTACGTGCTAACTACGAAATTGAAATATATTTCTAAACAAATTCTAATCCGACAACATCAAGTCTTCTTCTAGTGAACTTCCGGTAGACTTCTGACACACTCTCGGATATCTTCCGATGGACTCCCAGCAACCTCTCGAACTTTATGGCAAGTTCGACGAATCTTTTTGCAAGCTTCCGAACTTTTCTCGATGAGCTTCACGAACCTCTGATAATTTTTTCGGTGAACTTCCAAAACCTTCGGCAAGTCCTCAATTCATTCTTGGCCAGTTTCGACAGCACTTCCGATGATCCTTCAGACTTCCGGTGGACTCTCAAACTCCCAACGTACTTGACTCCGATAATTTACTTTATGTCTTCATTTGCTATCATAGTTAATCCTGCATGCTTATTTCAATAATATGGATTAGATCAAATAACCTATCAATTGACTTCATTATCAAAATCCGAGATTCAACATACTTAAGTTTTCTTTTGAATCAAGATCGTTTACTATGATTCTTTCCTTTTGCTATTGACAACAAAAGAGATTTATCAAAATGAATCATGATCTTTCGTATTGATCTTTCATGATCTTTCGTATTGATCTTTCATGATCTTTGATATAATTTCATGTGATAATTGGAATATTGATATAAATTTTTGTACCATTATATCCTTCCATTCTTTTCTTTTTTATGACGACAAAGGGAGAGAAAGATAAGTATTAGCTTGCAAAGGGAAGTAAAAATTACTAGCTTGCACATTGCAAAAAGAGAAGTAAAAGCTTGCTAGCTTGCACATCTCAAAAGAGAAGTAAAAACTTCTAGCTTGTATATCTCAAGAAGCAAAATTTGCTAGCTTGTACATCTCAAGAGAAGTAAAAATTGCTAACTTGCATATCTCAAAAATTATTAGCTTGTATACTTCAAAGAGAAATAAAATACTTATAATTTTCTCCTTTTTGTTGATGACAAAGGGGAGAAGCCATGATGATTTGAAGTTATGCTCAAATTTATGATGATTTAAAATTTTAATCATGCATGTTATGATGATTTGAAATCTTAACTCATACCTTGATGTTATGATATATGCAATACATATGAAGGTTGAAATGATTATAATTATTTCGTCTTGAATTCTAAGGTTATCATTTTCTAAATTCAAGTTTATTTTTATATGGCATATAGATAGGGGGAGTTTGGTTAAAACTCTATCATCAATTGATTGTCATCATAAAAAATGGGGTGATTGTTGAATCCTAGATTTTGATGATTAAATCAATTGATAAATTAAGATCTAATCTGTATTTGAGAAAAGTGATGTAGGACTAACTTCGATCATGGAAAGATAAATCGATTAAAGCAGAAGAATCAGACGTTGGGCCAAAGTCAAAAATTAGGCATCAGGCCAGAAGGATCTAATATTGTGCCAAGAATCAAATGTTATGGGAGTCAACATACCGATGAATCAAGCAATACGTCGAAGGAAAGCATGATGCGTCAAGAGTTCGGATGAACTAATGACATGATGGACAACATAAGATTTTTGTTTGTAATTGGTTGTGTTTTGATCGAAGTAATTTAGGTTTTAATTGAGTTGATTATGGGTGTAACTATGTCAACTTGATTAGGAGCTAATTGGGCTTGAATCAGGGCTGAATTGGGCCTATTGGAAGGCCAATTCAGTGATCTAAAGTTGGATCAAGCGGTGGTACCGCTAGAAGCCCAATCTCCCAGGCCCTGTCAGGTGATGGTATCACCCAGACATAGTCTTCTAGGCTGTCAAGCGGTAATACCACTCAGACTAGCAGTAGTACCGCCAATGTAGAGGGTGTTAGGCGATAGTATTGCCAATACCCCGAAAACCCGATATGAGACTTTTTGTCTCTATTTTTGAAGTTATTTGGAGCCTGTAAATACCCACTCATCCCTACTGGGTTCATATAAGAACTGTGAATGAAAATTTTATGATTCTTATTATGCAAACTCTGTTGTAAACTCTTGAGAGTTCTCCTCCTCTTTAAAGTTTAGAGTTCATTCTAAGGGAGGTGTAAGAGT